>VWZO01008470.1:159120-243755 GCA_013396975.1 Bucco capensis
GACCCCTCAGCGCAGCACGGTGAGGGGACAGGCCCCGGGCTCGGGGCTGGGAGGGAGAGGGAGGTATGTGGGGGCTGAACCGGAGGGCGGGCAGGGCTGTTCCGCTGTGAGGGGTGCTGCGCTGCTAGGGGTGCCCTGGCAGGGAGGAAGGCTTAGGACGGAGTGAGGGGGTGACATCTTGGTACTATTTACCCACTACGTTCTGCCGGGCAGTGGGGTGACCACCTGCACCCTACAGCCCCGCTAAGGGAGCGGCTTGGAGCTAGCGGCTCTCTGTCGGTGGTTTGGATGCTAGACGGAGAGCCCCGAGGAAGAGGGGCTGGGGAGGGGGGGGTATCAGCTGGGACGCAGGGTGTGCGGGGGCAGGGGTGTGGTGATGGGAGGGTGCCCGTGTTGATGCTGGCTCTTGTTTTGCTGCCACACTCCCACGCACTGAGCAGAGCAAACTTTGGGCTTTGTTTTTGGAGCCCTTTAAGGGGAAGATGGCAGGTTGACTGCTGGGGGGGGCGATCCTATGTTTGTGTCTGCTTAGTAGTAGGGGCTGTGGTGTCTGCTGGGCCACAGATGCTGCTCTTGCTGTGTGTGTGTGCGCCAAATATTTTCACAGGTAATAGAGCTGCCACTGCCTCTTCTTGACTGCAGTATGATGCTGCTGTTGCTGTTGTGCTTTGGCTCTGGAGATAGAAGGCCCCCAAAGGGTAGCAAGGCCTTATAGTTGTGCTCTGTCCAGAGTCTTGTTTTCATCTCAGATTTGAGATCTTATCAGTTGTTTGTGTTGGCTGTTGGAAAGAATACAATAGCTTGGGATTTCTTTTGGTTTGTTGTTTTCATATAGGTGGATATGATGGAAGGATGCTGCTATTATTTATCGCTTGATCCCCTTCTGGTGTTGGCATTTGACAATGCAGTTGGTGTATTTTCCCTTCCTTCAAACATGCCTTGTAACATGATACTGGCTGTTCTTTCCCTTGCTTTAGCAAGGAGAAAAATGAGAGGAAAGGCAATTGCTTAGATGGCCTGAGAGTAACTATACTTTGGAGTTTGGTAGAGAATTCTTGTTACCAAAAAAAAAAGGAAGGCCCAGGTATGCCATAAAGAAAAGTAATACAAGATAAAGCAAAATATTATGTTCAGGTAAATATGCATGGAATTGTCTTTGGTATGGTGGGACTTGGTGATCTTAGAGGTCTTCCAACCTTAATGATTCTGTGAAGGTTTCAGTGCTAACACCTTTGAAGATGCTATTAATAGCCTTTCTAGCTGATGAGTACAGTAAGTATAAGCCAAATAAAGAAATTAGCTAAAAAGATAGCTAATTGTAATGCTTTCAGAATAACTACATTTCAGAGTCTTTCTGCTTGATGTTGTACAGTAGCTTTCTTTTTCCCCTCTTCTGTCATTCCACATAAATACTGAGAGTAGCTAGGCTAACCCACCCAGCTGATCTATTGATGGGTGTCTGTTATTTTTAGTGCTGATGTTCCCTGTTACAAAACTGAGTAGTAATTGTTTATAGGCTTCTGTTCTGTGGCAGGTCCATTTGTCCTGGTCTGTTTTCAGAAGGCTTAGTGTAAAACAACTCTTAAAACTGAGAGGTAAAGCCTGCATGGTCAAAGGTCAGTGTCTGTGCTGATAGCTTTAATTTTGTTTTCCAGATCTGTGAGAAGAGCAGGATTTTCTTCTGCCCTCTTTCAAGTATATTTTCAGTTAACATATTTCATGTAAAAAGAAGAAATGTTAAATTCATTTCCTCTTAGCAGTGAGAGAGGAACAGGATTCTTAAAAATAAAGTATTTCACAACATTTGTTAAAGGCTGCCCTTTGTCCTGCCTTGTGAATGGTGTCAGTTGAGAGCAGCAAGCTGAAGAATGCCATAACAGCATCTATTAGTGTATATATAGACTGTCCCACTTCATCCATGAAGTTACTAACATAGCAAATTTTAGACACATTAGTAAAGGATAATAAAATCAGCATTTAAGTCTGCCTTTAGTCTTAAGTCTTTTGGTTTAGGTAGAGTGAGTTGGAGAAGTGTGCTTACTGTGAAACTGTTCTTTTATGATATAGTTTTCTCAGGCTTGGGTCATAAACTTTACTATAAGTGATGGGAGATAACTGTAAAGAGAGCGTTGTGAGAACTGTGTCCATTCTTTCTTGCTGTTCTCTGCATCTGATCAAGGTATCTCTTTCCTTCCATTCATTTGTCATCTTGAGGAGGACAAGATGAGTTGCATAGGTCTTTTCCACCCAACTGTGGTCATACATCTGTGCTGATGTCTGCCCATTGAGTAAACAGTACTCCTAATGGTCCAGGAGAATACATGGCTATGCTTCTTCAGTTTATCCAATAATAGCTTGTCTCTTTCTCAAAAATGAAGTAGCACTTGAATGAAGTGAAGTTTATGGTTGCACTGGGCTGTAGATGCTTGCTCCTGACTTTAATCCTGTGCTGATTACTTCTTAATTACTTCAGTGGCATAAGTAGCCTCAGAGTATGACCTGCACAAGTATTCATGGTTAGGGTCAGAGTTCCATGTTTCTGTATGTACTGCAGCACACACAAATATCAAACTGAAGAATGTGCTTTATTGAGTTACTTTGCAAATGGTTGTATCTTCATGTGGGATGATGGTTCAGATATTTCCTTCCACACATGCAATGTTCTAGCAAAATCACAAACAATGCAAGCAAAAGCCTTTGGTTTATTTTTTGACAGCAAAGATATTGTAGTGGTGATCCAAACATTGAGTAAATGATCACATATAGCAAATTTTGGAGAATGTCAGGTCTATAATGTGTACTTAGTCATAGAAACCAACCATGGTATGACACGTTTTGCTCTCAAAAGTGTTCTATGATGCTCCTTCCATTGCTCTGAGCTGAAGTAGGTGCAGTGCCTGATGTGTATGTACCTTTTAACTGCTTTTGAGTGCAAGTGGTTCAAGTTACAAGGTAGAAATATCTGTGTCTTGTGGTTTTGCAATATTTTTTCCTGTCCCTTTTTACTCTCTTTACTCAACAGGAAAATAAGCTAAACTGGAAATTGAATTGATGGTGCTGCCTAGTGCAGAAAACTTTCAAATCAAATCACTGCCAAACTTTTCTGCTATTATTTGTCCCTTTTTTTTTCAAGTTGGCCCTTCCTTCAGTTATTTATGTAAAGTAAATTTTCTGTATGCTGCTATTTCTAGACTAAAATACCTAAACAGACTAAAATATTGTCAGAACGGTGATAATTAGCTGCCTTGTTTCTGTGAAAGCCTGAGATTGGATGTGTGATGATGTCCTGGTGCCAATTCTTTCTAAATGGAAAGGTGAGAGTTTTGAAATACTTGTTTAGACTCCTGTATGCAAATGCTGAAGCTGTTGGTTGAAAACATTTCTAGAGTAAGTTCTTCTCCTCTGCCAGACCTTCAGGTATCAAAGGTGTCCTTTGAAAGGCTTTTAGCTTGTGAATATGCTAGTAATACTATGGAAAGTTGTCTCTCCAGCTTCAGACAAGTGATGTAAGTCTGAGCTGATAGTGCAGAAGGTTCTGAATATCCACTCTGAGTATCTCTTACTCTGTAGGAGATGGAGAATTGGTCAGCAACTTCTGTGCTGTGTCAGTCAGTGCTTAAAAGGTGACACTGTGGTGTTGGTATCCAGGAGACTCATGTGCACAGCTACCAGAAAAAAACATCACTGAAGCCTTTTTATTGACGTGAGAGACATCTGGCAAAATTCAGTGGGTGATAAGAAGGTGAGACAAAGGTGCAGTCTTGCTAATAAACCATGGAGATCAAGCTGGGCAGTGAGCTCTTCATGTTTGGGATTTTTCCTGTTCTTTTCCTCTTTCTGAGAGAAAAAGCTATGATATACTTGTGTGTATATATACTTGTGTGTATGATATACTTGATAGCAGCTAGATCATATTCTGTGTGTGTCTCAGTTGAATGTCAAGAGTGGAACTAGCATTTCAGTGTTCTTACACCCTGTTGATAACTGTGGGATGGTTCTCCCTCTTCAAATACAGTTTCATAATAGCCATGGTATAAAAGTAAAGCATGTCATCTCTCTCAAGGTTAGACACAGCTTTGTTTGCTTAAGAAGCATGAGTTCTTGAATTCCCAGTGGGCTTTATTTGATTCAAGGCCTGAATTTCAGGGACTGGCATTTTAAAAGCATCTTGCAGTGTGTTACCAGGTGTCATCATAACCTAGCTCCATTGTCAGGAAAATTGGTTCTCCTCCTGCTCATTTCAGAGCGCTGCATAAAGCAGGATGGCTTCAGGAGCAAAGAGTACAGCTACAGAAGAGACATAAAGGTCACTCTGCTAGAGTGATGTTCAATGAGCTGTCACCGTGTAAGGATAGATGTTTTCCTACCTGCATGTCAACTTGCTGGGGGTAATTAATGTTTTCTTCAAAACCCCTTGCAGCAGATGATATTCAATCAGTCATACAGACCTTGCTTTCAAATGAAGTTGTATAGTCACTAAAGTGTATATTAATCTGAGAAATGGATCAATTTCTATGAAATCATGCTTGATCTGGGGATACTTGTAGAACAAAACCTCTAATCCTATCAGTATTTGTCTTGAATGTTGTGGCAAAAAATGGACCCTTTCTTAAAATGTAGTCAGTCTTGATGTTTCTTAAGATTAGGTAACAAGCTCCACAGCAGTGCTACAGCATTTTAATCTTGCGGCTTGAAGCCTTCATTTTTTTCCCTTTCTTGGTTATGTTCTAAGGTAATTTGTCCTGAAGTCTCATCTGTTAAAGTAATCCATGCTGTTTTACAATGTCACAACTCACTGCAAACAGCTAGCGAGAGGCTTGGTTTGTTCTGTGTATGTCACTTTGGTGTAAATCCTCAAGTATCATTCTTTTTGTGCTGGGGGGGAGTTTGTATGCTTTGGCTTCACTCAAGCTATGGCCATTTGAAAGAGGACTTGAAAGAGTTATGGGTTTGTTCTGTGGGTCTTTGGCATTGGGATGGGATCAATAGTAGTTCAGAGCAAGTAGAGGGAGTAGTTGGGTTTGGTTGGATGTTGTGCAAGTTAGGAAAGGAACGTAAAATTTGGCTTTCATGTTGGTATTCTTCAAGAACAGCTTACAAAAGTAGTAAGCCAGGCACTAGGTCTTCTGTGGAGCATTGCTGTTGAGATGTATCTGCCTTTCTTTCCTGAAATGCTTAAAATTATTTTGAGGGAATAGTAATTCAGATCAGAGTCTCCAAGACCAGAGCAGAAATGACATGACCAGGTAAGGCAAAGTGTTCCTTTGCTATCATTTCACTCTGTTGCCTCCTCTTTGCTCAAAAAAAATGTTAATAGGCTACATTTCTACATTGAAAACAATCTTTCTTCCCACTGGGTCAAAACTGCATGCTATTATCTGGATAATTCTACTGAAATTCCAGTGTATATCCTTTCCTGTTCCAAAGCAAGTTTTAGCTGCTGTAGGTGATGTGATAGTGTACAGATGTGACCATAGTAATCTAGGAATTGCTATAACTGAACTCACAACACTTAGATGGTATTATATGTTAAAATAGACTTTTTTGACAGTGCTTGTATAGCTCAGCATAGGTTTTGCAAGTCATTAATGTCTCAAGTGGACAGTGTGGGGTAACAGTTATTTTAGGCTGGATCTCTGCTTGGTTTCCTGCTGTTAGGACAGCATTGTGAAAGTGTGGTTCTAAAAGTTTGCCTGCTGTTCCTTCTTCATCAGCATCAGTGTGCAAGTATTTCAAATGAGATCTCACTGTTGGGTTGGAAATGCTTCATGCTGTGAGCTTAGGAGTTCTGGAGTAGTTGTTCAGGATGAGGTGTGCAGTTGAGTACTTTCTCTTGCTTCTGTAGTGATGATGTTAGGCTTGGATGTGTACTGGTTTCAGTAGCAGGTAGTGACAGTGAGATAAGTCCCTGTTCACCTCCAGCCTCCTTCTGTGCTGGGTTGATTTCATGAGCACTTTCTGTAACAAACATCTTTTTACTATACTTTTCTTGACCTATCCAGTTTAAAGGGTGAGAGGACAGAAGGGGAAGTCCATTTCTACCATAGCTTTTGCAGCAGAATTAAGTTTATAAATGGCATAATGTAGGCTCTCTGAAAGGAAACCTGCCTCTTTGCTTTTGAAGCCCTTTCTCTAGATTCAGTACATGCTTCTTTTGCTATAAAGAAAGTTCTGAGTCAAGTAAATGTTCTACCTGCCAATCCTTTTCCAGAGTTTGGAGTGGAGGTAAATGAGGCTGAAGGTAGCCTCAGGCCTAAGAGACCTAAGCAAGATCAGGTTTTTTGCTCTGTCTTTAGGAACAATCTTCTACTGTATTAAAAAGTCACCAAAGTGTAGAAATACAGTTCCTTCATTTAGGAGGAACAGGTCAGTGAGGGAAATCAGAATCATTAAGGTCAGAAGAGACCTCTTTAAGCTCATCAAGTCCAGCCATACCTATCACTCCCATGCCACTAAACTATGGCCCTGAGAAGAGCATCTGTTTATTTCTTAACCCCCTCCAGGGATGGTGACTCCAGCACCTCCCTGGGCAGCTTGGGCCAAGAATTAACAACCCTTGCAGGGAAGAAGTTCCTCCTTATATCTAATCTAAACCTTTCCTGGTGTAATGAATTGGTGGCACTTTAGAGAACAACTTAGTTTGCAGAGATAAAAAAGAAAGTTGCTCTCTGCAACTCTGTAGAGCAGCTCTTGATGTTTTTGGTAGCATGAACTCAGTGACATCTTGCTGTAGTAGTGCAGCCCTTGAGGGCTCTTCACTGCTCTTTCCTGGTGTTACTCAGTGAGACAGTAGTATCACCAGCCCAGACATTGTTGGTACTGTGACAAACAGTACTTCTATTTCTGGAGGAGCAGCCAGCCACATGAAAAGCTGCTTTTCCCTAAGTGAGACCACCTTCTGTAAAAGTTGTAACAGAAATGTATGACAGGTCTCCTAAGAGCATATGGTACCCAAGATGTGATCAGAACTTGTGGTGTTTGGTTCTTATCTGTACAGTTCAGTTCTGAGCTTTGCCTTTTCAGAAAGCCTGGTGCAGTTTGGTCTTGTGACACCTCTCACTAAAGGATGTGCATATTAGCAGGTGAGATGTGTATCAAATCACACCATTAGTGAACAGATGTCTTAAGGCTGATGGAGAATTCCCCTCCTGGAAACAACAGAAGAGAAAAGAGAAGAGCTCCTACTTCTCTCACCTTGTAAGGAATCCATATCTTCTCAAAGAGAAATTCTGCTTACTCTGGTGGTGGTTGGAGGAGGTGTAGAAAGCTTTCTATTGCCAGTCTTGGACTTAGCTGTGGGCATTGCTATTCCCAGACTTGGTATCTCTTAAGAACTGGATGAAGGGGATGTGGTGCTAGAGAATTGGCAGGAAAGGATCAAAAGAAGTTTGACTCTATTCTTTGAATACAGCTTAAAAAAAAACCAAACAAAACACAAAACCAAACAACAGAAACCAGTCCTGTCCTTTTCTGTTCCTGCTCCCTGCACCCCACCTTGACTCCTGTTAAAATCTATACTACAGGTCATTGTTTAGTCCATCTTTCTGTAAAGAAGTCTAAATAGTTCTCTTTTTTAAAGGTATGAAAGGTAAAGGTTTCATAAGTAATTGGAGTGCTAGGAGAAGAGAGGAAAATAAAAGAAAAAGAGTTAAATATTTGTCTTTGATTTACAGTCTTTGATTTGAGAGGATGGAGAAATGACATTAACATTTCATTGCCTCCTGTTCTTCTGCTTTTATTATATGATAGAACACAGATTCCACAAAGCAGAGATGTGTCTAAGGTAGAAATTATGCTCTTTTTTGACAGTGGATACTCTGACTAAATTTATCTGAGTATAAATCATTAGTCTCCTGTATCCACTTGTCCATTCATGGAATATTTAAGTGTAAGCTTTGGTGGTAGTAGTAGTATTTTATAGTAAAGGCTTCTGATGTTTTGAGTTAGTTCTAAAATGCTACTTTCTAAACTGAGAATGTTTATATCCACTTTTTGCTCTTATAGGTTGTATTGCCATCAATAAGAATGGTTGACTGCCACATGCTTATGTAAGCTGCACTCAGTTTTTAAGTGAAAATATTTATGGCATGGGCTATTTTAGTCTATTCAGAACAGGAAAACTCTGCATGCTTGGGGGAATACACTTAGGCTTGCTTAGACCATTCTTTTGTCTACTTTCCCCTGAGTTGTGGTGGTTTTTTGTTTGCTTGTTTAGGGCTGTTTTGGTTTGGCTTTGTGTGTGTCCTTTTTTCACTGCAGTTTGTTTGGGGAGGGAGTTGAGTTTGTTTTGTGTTCTCAGCAAGTGCATGGTATACTTGTAAGGCAAAGTTATTTCTGTGTGTATTATGTAAACATGTTACATAATTGAAAACAATCTTAATTTTGATTAAACTATAAGAAATGTCATCAGAAAAACTTGATTTGGGTTATTTGTTCAAGAGTAGTGATGATCTCAGGTTGAGTAGGATGAGCATCCTAGTTGCTTGGGTACCTAATAGTATTTACAGCATGGCAGAATGCTGCTGGAAGACAGGTACTCTACAAAAAAAGATTTTTTTTTGCCATATTCAGGAATTATTGTGGTGGTTATTTCAGGGATGCATTCTTAAAAAAGCAATAAAAGAGTTTTATTGCAGTCGTATTAAATAGTATTTAACTAGAGTATCTCTAACAGTTAATTACATTGCTAGCTATGAAAAAAAGCATGCTTAAACATTAAATGACTTTACTGAGGTAGAAACCTCAAGGCTGAGTTATAATGGGTTGTTATTATTCATTTATTTGAGTAGATGTAATTTGTGTTTTATGAAATAGCTTACAGATAGTCAAAGGTGAGTAACTTCTGAATATATTCATTTAATGAAAACATTCTGCTGACTACCTTTTCAGGATGGATTTGTGAAGATTGCAAAGCTTTTGATGTGCTTGTTTTCATTCTTTCATTACACTAAACTATCACTTTTATGCATCTCATATGAAAATAGTAACATTTTTCAAGCACAGTATAGGTATTTGGCATAGTTTGCCCTGATGCTTGGGTTATTGCTAATCTCTGCAATTCATTCACAGCTAATCTGGACTGATAGCTTTGTTTCTTCTCTGGTCAAGGCTAGGAACTCTTCCATCTTCTTCCAAATAAAAAAGACAATGAAGACTCAGGTTTTCAGGCAAGTGGGGAACTATAAACCCTTTGCCAGGATTTAGATTCTTGGGTTACTTAACTGAAGATCTTTTGGATTTCACAGAGGCCCCGATTGTTCTATCATTTAACATTGAAACTAAGGCTTCTGGAAATACCTGTTTTTCTTTAGTGTGCAAAACACTAAGCAAAGTTTGACCAGTGAGCTGTATTGGTTGTAAGCAGAACTGTTGCTTCCATCTCTGAGGTGTCAGAGTGTCCCAGAAGGAAAGCTGCTAAATGGAATCAAAGATTTCTAGCTGGACTGCTTTTGTAATGGGATAGTCTAATTTCTAACAGCCTTTTCTGTCTTACCCAAAGGGAAAAATCTGCTTTTGAGCTCTTCCTGGTGAGATCTCATAGTTGCATTTGGATCTAACACTTCTCCCTCCAGCCTCTGGCTGCCTGCTTCTCTTTCAGTGGCTTGTGTCTGTTCATGGCACAAGGTTTCCTGAAGCTTTGAGGTGAATCAGGAAGCTCACCCAGATTGAGCTAGTATTTAGGGGTTTATAAAGCAAAGTTCAGCTTTAATCCTGGTCATTCTTGGCTCCCTAAACATTTGTGCCAGTGCTTTGGGAGGAGCAAGCAGTCAAAGGAAAGGAGGAGCAAATTCTTGTTTCAGAATTGTATTTTTGCTGGTTTAAAGTGATTATGAAACAGCCAGAGTAGGCTTCCTATATGAGGGTTTTCTCTTGTGGAAACACCCAGAGTTTGGGCTATAGCTGAACATTTTTTACTAGTGAATAAGGTCTTTTACCTTCTTTTCTTCCTTTTTGCCCCTGGAATTAGCATTCCGTATCACCTTAATTAGAAGTTCTAATATTACAGACTTTTATAGTAAGTTAAGTTTTTGTACTGACTCTCAGACTAACCTAGGTTACATAGTCTTCTCCAAAAAGAAATACTCAGGTACTGAAAACCAAGTTTTAGTTACATAGTTCTGTTAAACAGAATTATTCTCCAAATTTGCTCATTCATAGCATTTTAGAAGTCTATTTCTATCTAATATTTAGATAGGCTTTAATGATGTTTCAAAGTAAAGTAATAGTGTTTAATTATTTAGAAGTGTAGCATTGCTTTCCCTCCTGTAGGAGAAGGAGGACAATAGCCTTCTCAATAAGGCTTGTGCTATAAATGTCTAACATGTTCAGCTCCTTTCCTCTCCCTCTTCTCAAAAAGCATCAAGATCTCAAAACCCACACTTGACTGAGTCCAAGTCATGCAGATGCTTAGTGATTTGTTTGTGTTTGATGCTGGTGAGACCCCTAAAAGAGTCATTGAGCTGTTTGGTTCAGCAGAGGGTGTGACTACATGCACTATGCTTGCAGAATCAAGACATCAGATTACAATGTTGTGGTTACAGGTTTGCTTGCAACTGCTTTTTTTTTGAGTCTGAAATGTACAAATCTGTCACTTTGTACTGCTTATGTCCAGGGCTGACACTATCTGTCAGTTAGTGGCTTCAGGGGAGTACTCTGGTGGCAGTGTGTGTGTGGCTGCTGGGGGATGACTGCATAGTATTTTAAACTTTAGATTTTTCTGCTGTATACAAGACTGCATTTGATTTGCAGCCTAGTACCTGACCTTGATTTTTCTCTCTCTGTGTTCTCAGCAAATGATGCTCTTCTGAGACTCCAGGGCATTAGACACAAAGCCCTGTGTTTCAGATGGGAATTCTTGGTGTCTAAATGAAGAGATAGGCATGCTCCATATTTTTACTTTCCACAAAGCGTATCATAGAATGTCCTGAGTTGGAAAGGACCCAGAGGATCATCCATTCTATGCACAGGACAGCCTCCAAAATCACAGCATGTGCTCAAGGGTGTTGTCCAAATGCTTGATTTCTCTCAGGTTTGAGGCAGAGACTACTTCCCTGGGGAAAATCTTCCAGTGGTCCAGCCTTGCCTTCTGGACTTCCAACATTTTGGAATTGCCTGCTTCTGTGCTCTCAGGAGGTAGGACTGAAAAGAGACCACTTATGGACCTCAGCACCTTCAAAAGCTTTTTCCCAGGGAACATTACAGAGCAGTTCCCTGAGCCTCCTGAAGTCTGCTCTCCTCATACGGAGAACTGAAATTTTGCTGGCAGTTTTCCTCCTGCCTCTTTCCTGGCCAAGACAGCAGTACCTGCTTCCATTCTCCCCCTTCATCAAGGTTTCTTCCTTCTGCCTGGTGCCAAGAGGGTAGGGGGATCCTTTGCTTCTTGGGGTATGTTCTTCTGCTTTGTTTGTGCCAGGGGATGATAGAGAGTGGCTCCACCAGTCTATCTCCCTGATGCTCCTTAACCTTTCCATCTCCTCTTTGAGCAGGTGGTCCACCTGGTCACCCCTCACACAGGTGTTAGGTCAGCTGCATGTTTACAGGGGAGCTCTGTCTGGTTGCCACATCCCTTCTGGCAGAGGCTTTTGGAGAGTGGTCACCATGGCTAGATTTTAGCCCTGGACACTGCCACTTCTTCACAGTAAAGAAATACAGAGAGTGGTTAAAGAACTAACTTAATATCACATCTCCTCCTTTGCTGCTGTACCATGTCAGGTGAAAGAGGGACTTTTATCTTCTTGTAGGTTGCATCTTCAACCACTCAAACTGTTGAATGGTTATCAGTTGCACTCTTCTGTTCTTGTGAAGCTGAAGAGCACTGAGCATAGCACAAATATTAGGGAAACTTAAGTGTAGTGTGAAGAATATTTCAAGCAGTTCTTTTTGCTCCTGCTTTAGCAAGTTTTCCACGTATATCCCAGAAGAACAGAGAGGTCTGTTAAAACAAAAAAGGAGAACATTTTTGGAGGCTGCACCTGCCTTGAGTTGCTGGGTAGGATCTTCCTTTAAAAAAGAAATACTCCAAACCTCTCTAGGAGTAGAATGAATTAGGAGCTATTTGAAGTTGAAGCTGTCTTGGAGCTCTGTTTGTTTGTGGGTTGGTTTTTTTTTCCTCCTTCTAAAGCAGGATTATGAGGATGGCTTCCTAAAAGGGAAATGAAATCAGCAGAGTTTATCCTGCCAACCTTAGTGGAGTACAGTAGAGCAGATCAGTGTGGAACTGATCTGGCTTTAGAGAGGTACTGATTGCTTGAAGTCTTTAACATGCATTTTTAACCTGTATTTGGAAGAATTATTTGTCATATAGAAAAAAAAACAAAACCCTAGGTATTTTAAAAAGTGAAATGCTTTGAAAAGCCAAATACCGCTTATTTCTGAAACTCTCTGAAAGTGTTCCTTGTTAATTTTGTCTCATTCACATTTACACCTATTTTTTTTTCTGTAGCTACACCTGTTGACAGTGAAATTTACTCATAACTTTACCATCAGACAGCAATGTTGTGTGCCAGCACTGGCTAGCAATAAAGGACCTCTTCCCCTTTAATTTGTCTGCTGTAAACCTGATTTTATAAAGGCACAAAGTTGTTGAATATGTCCCTGCTATAACTTGTGATCACAGGCTCTAGCTCCATCATCACCACATTAGCTGTATGTAGAAAGTCATGCTTGGTCTTTAGAATCACTTTGTGCTGTTACATAGCTATGAGTGACCTAGGAGTGATTGTAACTCATAAAGCTTCTAATTCAATGTGGAATTGTTAGAAAAATCAGTGTCTCGTCCTGTCCTCTACCCACAGCACGCAGAGGAGCATGGAAGTTATTGAGCAGTAGGAAGCAGGAATCAGTATCATTTCTGGAAAGGTTCAGTGTTGGTGGCTGCCCTTTTGCTGTTGCTAGCTGTTGTTTCTCAGGCTGCTCTTTTTGGTGCCAAAACAGCTGATTTGGTGCCAGGCTGTCTGTAAGGAAGAGGAGACTAAAGGTCTTACCAAGTAAAGGTATTGGATGCTGTCAAGTCCTTTGAAGCTGCACAAGAATTTTGGCAGGCATGCATCAGTGCATTTTAAGATGAACAGTTGTATCCAGATTCTGGTCTTTTCATTATCTCTTTTGGCTTCTCCTATTTCTGGCCTAAGATTATGAAACAAATGGGTCTGAGATATCTCTACTTCCTCACAAAGATTTTCATCCCAAAGTAATGTTACTAGCAGTTGAATGTGTAATGTAGGAGCAGGAGCTAATGCTAAGAGTCACTTACCTTATGTAGGAACTCCCAAACATCTCTGAGGCTGGAACAGTGTTAAATTCCTGTTGAGCTGTTTTGAGATTCAAACTGGTGACCTGTATTGCCCATAGCAATACTTAGAGATGTTTCTGCTTTGAAAAATGTTGAATCTCACACTTCTGAGAAGGAAGCTCAATTTCTGGAACTTTTTGTGTGTAAATAGTCCAGCTGAGTTTCTTGTATTGCTGAGCTTTTAAGATCCCATTGCCATACAAGCATTTGCGTGCCTTTGGTGCAAGAACAATCCAAAGTCTTAGCTGGATTGATAAGAGTTTGACATATATGAGATAATTCTTGTTATGTATTCAAATGGTTAAATAAGGGGAAATCAGTGTACAAAACAATTCATTTTATTATTCCCAGTATCAGCATAGCATGATGACTAACCCATTTCCAGTCAGTTTAATATTCTACTACAGGCACCTTGGAATTGAAGGCAGCAGTGGTTTCAGAGGCTGCTGAAGGATTAGAGGTGAGCTTACATGCTTGTATCTGCAGCCAGGTCACATGCCAGGCGTGTTTACAAGGCTATAATTGGGTGCAGATGCCTTTTAAATAGTAGGGATGTGCAAGAGTGGGGTGGTAAAAACCATGGTTTTGCTTAGTTAATCCTTTGTGTGAAACAACTGGATTTGAATTCTCCTCTTGCAATTTCATGGGTTTATACAAGCTTATTTAACAGCTTTGCTGCTGTGTTTGCAGTCACTGAAGGAAGCACCACAGTCATTCTACACCTTAACATCTGCTTTAGGTTTGAAATACAGTGTGGGAATTAAATCATGTAGTAATGTAGACTTGGGGCCCAAATCATATTTCTTTGTTAAAAGCATAGCCTTAGGTAAAACCCAAAAGATATTAAATGCCTTGTCTAATTATATGCTTTCTAAATCTGTCAGCTGAGCTAATTCCCTTCTTGTCGTCTTCAGTTTTATTGTTGGCATGCAGTGGAGGGATGGAGAGCATTCTAACTTTTGGAAGCATGTAACCTATGCATCAACAGAGCTGGAGAAAGTGTAATCAGAGCAGTGATAAAGAGCTGGCTGCCTGTTATCAGTTGCTCTGGCAGAGGTTTCAGGAAGAATTTGTGTTGAGAACAGTAGTGCATGGACTCTGGGGAGGTGATGTGGAGTTTGGAGTACAGTTTCAGTTCCGACCTCTTGCTGGTGATATATCTTATCAACTTATCTGACAGTTAGCTTTCTTGCAGTGCCACAGCTATGTTCTCTAACTCCAGTACTGACAGCACTTGGCAAAAATCCCCATCCTGATTTAGTGTTGTTCATACAGGAACAGTCCTGATTCTTCTAGTTGAAGTCTGCTTGAGGTGAAGGTGACTTTTTGTTATGGCTTTAACTGCTCAGTTGGGAGGTGTTGTTCCTGGTCCTGTATCCCTTTCCCCTTTTCTTCCTTCTTTCTTCAGCAAATGATATTTAAGCAAATAACAATTAGGAATTGCTAAGATGAGTTTGGATTGTGTAACTGTTCACTGGAGTTTAAATGGCTCCAAAGTCCAAGTCGTTCTTATGTGATGAGATATTATATGTGTTTATTTTTTTTCTTCCAGCTTCCTGATTTGTGTTAATCATTTGGTTCTTTCCTGTTCTAAAGATGCCACACAATTAAGGAGTTGATAGTTTGATTGTTTTGTCCACCTAAATGTCATGGTATCTTCATACTCTAGCTCCTGCAATGACAGAACGGAGCATCCAGCTTTGCTAGCTTTCCCTCAATCCTTTTCTACCTCCTGGCTGTCAGTCCCATGCAGATGTTTGAAGGAATTGCCCTCTGAGTGCTTAAGCAAAAACATTTCTACTGCCTTGTGAATCTGAAGGCCAAAATTTGTCTTCAGAACTTTGATTGATCAGAGGTGAACAAAGAGGAAAAAAAAATAGATTAATTTACAAATACTGGGTTGAGTTCATGTGATTAGAAGTCAGAACAATGACTGTGTAGTATTCAGAGGAAGAGCTGAGGTTCTTTACCTGGCTGTGCTTAAATCCATCTGTGTTTTCTCATACTTGTAATAGAAGCATTTAAATAGTCATTTAAGATTAAAAGAATTTACATAAAACAGAGAGAAGCAGGATGCCTTTGAGGTGTTGCTTTCATAACCTCATTTGGGGTTTTTTATTGTTTTTTTCCTCTTATCCTTCATGGCCCAGTTAAATGAACTTAAAATGGATGAGGCCTGGGAAACTCTTGCCTTTCCTGCAAATTCACTCAGGAATCATTTCAGTTGCTGCATAAGTGCACATAATATATAACCTTCCAGATAGTAGTATGTATTAATCTAATTCATTTTTCAGTTGAATCTCATTACTGATGATTCATGTAGCTTTAGTGTAGAGTTAAAAATTACAGTAGTGAAATACATTTCCTTCTGTATCTGAACACATCTGTAAGGAGGATCAAGACTACTTTTTTATTCATTCTTTCAGAAAACAGCTCTCAGTTGATTGATGGAACAGTTGACTCTTAACTTGCAAGGCACACAAATGGCTTGAGGAAAGAAGATTAAGATGCTATTTTCCTGTACATATAATTTGGGCATGTAAAAGGTGTGAACAACTGATTAGTGTACTTGTTGAGGACTTCAGTCATGCTTTGCCTAATCCTCAAGATTCACTAGTGGCTCCCAAGGTCAGCATGATTGAGACTTGGGAGTTTGAGCAGCTGATCTGTTACTTGCACACCAACTCTGTTGGTATCCAACCTTCATTGGTGTTTCTCATCACAGCACCACATCCTCTGCAGTTAAGAATTCAACTGAGTAGTGGTGTTGGCAAGGCTTTTGAAGCTTAGCAGTAATGGATGTGTTACAGGAGCTGTGTCATGCACCACCTTCTTTACTTGGACTTCAGCTACCTCTTGACTGCTGTGGATCATGAGCCACAAGCAACAAAAAGATTTGTTGTCTCAGGGTGTGTTTGTTTTCTGCTAGGCCTTGGATATTGAAGTTCAGATAGAAGATTTTTACTGTTCAATGGAGGGAGGTTTTTTTATTGTCACTAATCATGTCAGTATGTATACTAGAGGTGCTGTACAAAAATCTTAACTAGATGCTTGGCATAATCCTAAAAGGGAGTCTGGAAATAATTTAACTCTGGTTGTGTTCCACAAAAACTGCTGCCAACTTTTTGGATTTGTGGTCATGTAAAGAGGAAAGCATTTAAGCCTTATTACTGGAGGAGTATTTTGGGGTAATTGTGCTAGTTAGTTGGGCACTCTGTTATTTCTAGCATGTGGTAAATAACCAAGGCATGTGTGCTTTGGGGTAACTACAGACATTTCTACAAACTGCTTAGGATTTCACTGGGAGTAAATATGTAATAGATCCATTTTGTGTGAGTCTGATAAATTTAATTTATGCCTACCTGATAGCACAATGGGCCTGTGGTTTTTCCGTGGTGCCTAGGGACAGGACTGGAGGCAATGGGCACAAACTAGCACCCAGCAACTTTCAGCTTAACATGAGGAGGAACTTCTTTCCTTTGAGGGTGGTAGAGCACTGGCCCAGGTTGCCCAGGGAGCTGCTGGAGTCTCCATCTCTGGAGACATCCCAAACTCAGCTGGACACATCCTGTGCAAGCTGCTCTAGGTGAACCTGCTCTGACAGGGGAGGTTGGACTAGATGATCTCCAGAGGTCCCTTCCAACCCCTAGCATTCTGTGATTCTCTAAAGACCTGAACTAACACATTTCAATGAATAAATGCCTATAGAATTTGAGACATGAAGATTCTCCCTTTCATGTTGCAGCCCTTGGCTCTCCTGAAATCTAGCTCTAAAAACATAACACGACAATTCTTTTCCCTATGCAGCTAGAGAAGGAGGAAGAGCTGTTGTGATGGCTGAAATAGTACTTGTGTTTTCTCTCTGACAGAAAATGCCAGAAGCCTCAGAAGACCATAATCACTGGAAGGCCTGTTGACTTCCATTTGTTGGTAATCTGGAACATCATCGATCTGGCATGGCGCAGGGCAGCCAACAACTCGACATGCAGGTACTCCATGATCTCCGACAACGATTCCCTGAGATACCTGAAGGGGTGCTGTCTCAGTGCATGCTTCAGGTATGCTAAAGAGCTTTCTTGAAGAGTCTGTGCATTTGATTTTTGTAGTATGAAAACTCCTAACAGTTGTATGCATGAAAATTCTTCAGTTGTATGCATGAAAACTCCTCACAGTTGTATGCATGGAGCATAATTGTTCATTCGTCTGGATTTGTTTTGAAAGGGTAGAAGACTCCACTACTTGCATTTTCATCCTGTCTCTTCTTGCACCAAGATTTTATAACTCTTCACTTATATTTGTGGAGGTTTTTCTATTTGACAATAATAGCTATCCATTCTTACCCCTAGAACAACAACAACCTAGATGCCTGTTGTCGAGCCCTCGCCCAGGAGAGCAACAAATACTTATATATGGAGTACCACAGCCCTGATGACACCAGAATGAATAGAAACAGCCTTTTGCACATTAACCTGGGTATTCATCCTCACAGCAGCTATCATGCAGGGGATGGAGCTCAGCTGAATGGTGGTCGTACACTGGTACACAGCTCCAGCGATGGACATATTGATCCCCAACGCACAGCAGGGAAACAGCTGATCTGCTTAGTTCAAGAACCACATTCTGCTCCTGCTGTTGTGGCAGCTTCTCCTAGTTACAATCCATTTTTCATGAATGACCAGAATAGAAATGCAGCTACTCCTCCTCCACAGCCACCTCCTCAGCCATCTTCCATCCAACCAGGAATGAACACGTCTGCTATGCAAGGCCCTCCTCCCACGTATATGCACATACCTCGGTACAGTACAAATCCCATTACTGTTACAGTATCACAAAACCTCCCCTCTGGACAGAGTGTCCCCAGAGCTCTACAAATTCTTCCACAGATTCCAAGCAATCTTTATGGGACTCCTGGCTCTATTTATATAAGGCAAACATCTCAGAGTTCTTCAGGACGACAGACTCCTCAGAACACGCAGTGGCATTCATCCCCGCAGGGCCCGGTTCCTCATTACACTGCCCGGCCTATACCTGTCTACCCACATCAGCAGAACTACCAACCTTCTCAGTATTCTCCTAAACAAACCCAGATCCCTCAGTCAGCTTTTCGATCGCCACCTGCATCCCAGTGTCCCTCTCCCTTTGGCTCTCCTCAGCACCAAGTTCAGCCTCCTCAGTTGGGTCATCAGAGTTCCCATGTTTTCATGCCTCCCAGTCCTTCCACTGTCCCACCCCATCCATATCAGCAAGCATCCCAGACTTTTCAGAAACAAGGAGGTCACTCTGTATCATATCTCCCTCCTTTTGCTGGACCTAAAGGTTCCCTGAATAAAATTGAAATCACAGTTGAGCCCCCACAAAGACCTGGGACTGCAATGAACAGAAGTCCTTCTCCAATAAGTAATCAACCATCTCAACGAAACCAGCACTCACTGTACACAGTCACTACTCCTCCTTCAAGCTCTCCATCAAGAGGTATGTCTGGTCAACCCAAACCTCCATTTAGTGTTAATCCAGTATATATTACCTACACTCAACCAACTGGACCTACAGGTGCACCAACACAGTCTCCTCAGGTCATGGTATCTCAGCCAAACCCAACCATTTTTAAAATCACAGTAGGGCGAGCACCAACTGAGAACCTTTTAAATTTAGTGGACCAAGAAGAGCATTCTGCAGCACCAGAACCTATTCAGCCTATTTCTGTCATCCCAGGATCTGGAGGAGAAAAAGGAAGCCATAAGTATCAGAGGAGTTCTAGTTCTGGATCGGATGACTATGCTTACACACAAGGTAAATGTTTCATGCTGTGAGATGGATGACTGTAAAATGCATTTTCACCTTGGTTTTGCTACTTACTAAGTAAGTGGTTTTGAACCTGTACAGAAAAGAATAGAAATTGCACCAAAAATCACCTAATGAGAGAGTTTCTTCTGATTATTTAAAACAATTTGCCAAATTTCAGTCTAACAAAGAATTTCTGAGGTTCTTAAAGTTGCTCTGCCTCTGATGTTAGGGGAATTCCTTAAAAGAAACCATTCAAGGTAACAAGAGTAAGATTTGTTCACATACTTTGTGTCCAATTTGTCCATTTGCTTTGAAGAACTCTGTCATAAATTTGTGGATTTGGGGGTTTTTTTATGGTTTTGTTGTGGAACTGGAGCACTAAATTCTGCTTGGAATTTGCATCCAGTTTATTTGGTTTAGATAGAGGGATATTAAGTTAAAGAGGAGAGTGGGGTGGAATTGTAGCTGAAATTACTTTAAGTGTCAATACAAATCATATTTTTGTTTTGAAAGCTGTTTAATTATGTTGGAAGTTTTTCAAAGAGGAGGAAGGGATTGGCAGACAAATTTGTAGGGTGGATCTTCTGCAGAAGGATAGGATGTGATTAGTTTTAATGCCATGTGTAAATGAAGAATTAAGGAATTGAGGGGAAATAAGGTGAAATCTAACCTATAGCTGAATTTTTTTCAGAGCAATCTGCTTTATAGATTTGAAACATTTAAAACTGAGCAAGTGAATCAGTCTGCAGGTGTTGAATCATTTGGGGTAATGATGGAATGATAAGCAGCAGCAGTTATAGCAAGATTATGCTTTGTTCCTAGGTTTGTGTTTGGAAAAGAGACTCTGTTCCTCCTTATTTCCTTCTAGCCTTCATTTCCCTTCAGAGAGCTGAAAGGTTTAATGCTACCCTGTGGTTCTTGATTTCTTACAGTGCTTTGTGTCCTTTGAGCTATTCTAATTCATCAAGAAAGCTGTTTCCAATGAGAAATGTTATTTAGAGAGAACAAACACCAGTAGGTCTGTAACTCCTGGGCAATCTGCTTTCTTTGGTAGTGTTCCTAGTTCAGCTTCATCAAAGATTGCACAGAACTGAGGAGAACATACTCTGAAGTGTAGAAATCTAGGTTCCCCATTGAATCTTTGACTAGATTGATGTGTTTGGAAAGCAAAACCAATACAACTAGTTGGTGTGTGCTTTATGGAGCAATACCTACCACAGCTGGGGCTTTATTGTAGCCTTGCTGCACTCTGAACTCTTGATAGACATAAAGTGGAGAAGAATAAACATTAGATTGGTTACTACCCCAAAGGAGTCCTAAAAATGTCTGTTTAACAGCTTAATATAGGAAACAAGTTTGCTACTTCAACAACTAGAGAGCAGCTCTGTTCAGTAACGCCTTAGTTAGGTTTATCAGCGTTTATTCTTTGGCTGTGAATTGGTTCATCCATACAAAATCCAAAGTATAGTGTTACATTTTTGCACAGATTACTGACATCTGTTAAAAACACATTTTTATGCTCCTGACTGGTGGAGGAGTTCTTTTTGTCTTCCTCTAGTAAGCTGTGTCATCTTGTTCCTTACTTTTCTAACCTTTTTTGGTTTTAGCTAGTATGCAAATATTCTTGAGATATTACATGGTTTTTCTTTACCTGTGGTGGATGAGGTGAAGAAAAATAGCATTTTTCAGATTCTCCAACATCTCCATGCATTTGGGCAGTGTGCTGGAACATTGTTCTGTGAGCACTGTGCTTGTCTCAATACACACAGCAAACTTCCTCCTCTTTTCTCTGCCCTCCTAAGAGTTTAATCAGGACAAGCCAGGCAGCTCAGGAAGTGCTAACCATCACACTCATGAACTTGGCCACTTTGGCATCATGATGAAATGCTCTTCCTGCAGAAAACAGCTAGTCAAAACTCTTTTCTTTGGCTGCTCTGGGAGCTCAGCATCAGCTTGTGACTGAGAGTTACAGATTTCAGCATCATGGCAAAAACATGAGAGTGTGATTAACAGCAGAGAGAGGTTAGAGGACAGTGAATCAGCTGTGCTGTGGGATTGAAGACTCTGAAGCACCTGAGCTGCCCTCACTCTTTATTTCCTGCCTTCTCTAGTCTGTTTTATAGATTTGAGCACTGGGGGGAAATTACAGTAGTGAGAATTACAATGTTCTCTGACAAGCTAAGACTATTTCAAGTTATTATAGCCTAATCTGTGGAAAAAAAACCAACTGAGGACTAACATTTGGCTAATGTCTCAGGGCTAGTGTGTCAGCAGCAGATAGGAAGTGTGTTGTCTTCTGATCTTACCTCTGCTATTCATTTTTGTTGTCAGGACAGTGTGACTGTAACTAGGTTGCTCTTTCATCCTGAAAAGCTGTCTCCTTGTACAGGTGCCTTTGTATTTTTGAGAGGAGAAAGACCAAATGAAGCTTTGACCAAAATGGTAATATCAAAACTTCAAGTTACTGTCTAAAAGTGTGGGTTATTTTATTCTGGAAGAACTTTGTTGTAAATGGTGTAGTTCATTTGGCATCAAAGCACCTTCACCCTGAGATTTGGCTGCATGTTTCTGATCACTTCTGTTTGTTGCCAGAACACTTATGAACCTTACACCGTTGGTTTTCCAGCTTTCAGTGTGTGTGTCAGTAACTCTTTTTCTTCCATGTCAACACATCAGCCTTGCTCTTACACCAACGAGCAAGGATGGAGAGGTTAGCCAAGGAGCTGAAGCTGGAGAAGGAGGAGCTGGAGAGGCTGAAGGCTGAAGTCAATGGCATGGAGCATGACCTGATGCAGAGGAGGCTTCGCAGAGTTAGCTGCACCACTGCAATTCCAACAGTAAGCAAGTTGTTAGTATTTTCATTCAAGATACACCTTTATTTCTTACCTTTTCATCAACTAAAGTTAATTACCAAAAGAATGTATTCAGGGTATAAAATCTTCAGTCTGTGAGGATGACTTTTTATGAGTTCTTGGCTGCTTGGAAGCTAGTTCTTAGTGTTCACAACAGCTTAGTCCAGCTTAGTGTTCACAGCAGATGTTCTGAAACATGTGTACATGTGTTTTTCTGGTCCACAGAACTAATCCTCACAACCTTTCAAAGTCTATATCCATGTCTGTGTAAAGACCCCAAGCCATATAAAGCTTGGTATTCCTGCAGCAAGGTTTCTCTTCTCTTAAAAAAGAGCCATTTTGTTGTACAGAGGTATTTTGTGGACTAGTTGCATCTCACAGACTCTCTCTTTCCCGTTTGTGAAGTGCAGGATGTGCCAAGTAGCTTTTCAGTGGTGGTGCTGGCTCACATAGTGAGCTCCTCTCTCCCTCTCTCCTCCTTTCCTTGTTGATTCAGCCTATCTGTGTGACTTCCACCTGCAAGTGACTGTAGCCTAGACATCTGTGTGGCTCTGATAAGAGAATTCAGCTGAGTGAAAAAGAACTTCTCCTTTGTGCAGTTGGTAGTCAAATCAATTGAGGCTTGCTGTGTTGACGTAAAGGATGCACACAGACCTAGGCTGGAAGGCATGCTAGGGGCTGGTAGCTGCTTACTAGTGTGGCTGCTCTGTGGCTCCCCTGTCCCAGGGCAGCATTCCTGGAAGGAATACAGAGGCACTGGCTGAGTGTGCAAGGATGAGCTTAGGAAAGCTGTAGCCCAAGTGGAGTTGAATCTAGTGTGGGATGTCAAAGACAGAAAGAAGGACTTCCTAGCAGTACACAGGTGGCAAAAGAAGACTAACAAAAGTGTGGGCCTAAATCTTTGCAGGCCTTAAGGAATGTTGAGTCCAAGAGAGCCTGGGAAAGGTCTGGAGCAGGAAGGTATGCCCTTGGTGGAAGAGGATCAGGTCAGGGAATACCTAAGCAAAGCAGACATGCCTGAGTCCTGGATGGGCTGTGTCCACAAGTGCTGAGAGAGCTGGCAGATGTCCAGAGAGACCATTCTAGATAATACTTGATTGATTGCCTGAGGACTAGAGAGCAAATGAAGGAGGAGAGCAACCTAGACTGGTAAGGCATTCAGCATTGTCTCCTCTAAGATCTTCCTAGAGAAGCTGCTGATGTGTGGGCTGGATGAGGAGAGGTGGAGACCAAAGTGAAAATGGGCCAGCAATGTGGCCAAAAAAGCAAATGAGGAGTTGGACCAGTGACCTCCAGAGGTCCTTTCCAACCTCAGACATTCTCTGACCTGTCTGTGATGCAGAAAAGGATCCTGGGATCAGATAGTTACCCCTACCTATGTGTTAAAAATCCCTGCTGCTAGCCTTCAGCAGGGATTACTTGGCATTCCAGTAACTTAATGATATGCAAATGTATGCACCTAACTAACTGATTATTCTGTTAAGAATAATTACTGTCTTTGCAGCATTACTGGGCTAGAAAGTTTGGCATGTTGGAGCTCCTTAGGGTGATGCAAATAAACTTCTGACCATGTTTGGTTCTAATCAAGTGATAATTCATGTGAGCTGCAGCTTGTACTCTGTTTTCCTGTCTCTGTTGATGCAAATGCATGCAGGAGTGCATCAATTTATACAGAAATGTATCATTTTATTACTTTTATACACTTGAGCTCAGCTGTGTCTTCTTACTAATGAATATTTATTAAGTAACTTGTTATTTGTGTTGGTTTGGTTTCATCCTCAAATACCAATAGAAGAATGGTTTTGGGGGGAATAAATGGGGTAGGGGGAATGGGACAGTGGACTCATGGCTTTTTTCCCAGTGCCTTATCTATAGTCATTTACTAATTTTAACAAAGCTATACTTCTGTGTCAGATAAGATGCTGACTTTCTCTCTTTTGGGTTGTTTCTTTCTAGCCTGAGGAAATGACCAGATTGAGAAGCCTCAACAGACAGCTCCAGATAAATGTTGACTGTACACTGAAAGAAGTTGATCTCCTTCAATCTAGAGGTATAGAATTGAGAGGGGGTTTGTAAACAGAGTTGAGATAGGAGTGGGAGGGTAGGGACACTCTCCAGAGGCATCTGGACAGGCTGGATCACTGGGCTGAGCTTCAACAAGGCCAAGTGCTGGGTCCTGCCCTTGGGTCACCACATACAACACTTGAGGCTGGGGGAAGAGTGGCTGGAAAGCTGCTGGTGGAAAAGGACCTGGGATGGGTTAGTTGGCAGCCAGCTGAATATAAGCCACCAGTGTGCCTAGGTGACCAGGAAGGTCAAGAGCATCCTGACTGGGCTCTGAAACAGTGTGGCCAGCAGCACTAGGGAAGGAACCATCCCCCTGCGCTCAGCACTGGGGAGGCTGCACTTTGAGCACTGTATTTTGGGCCTCTCACTACAAGAAAGACATTGAGATGCTGGAGTGTGTCCAGAGAAGGGCACCAAGGCTGCTGAGGGCCCTGGAGCATAAGCCTCATGAGGAGCAGCTAAGGGAACTGGGATTGGTTAGCCTGGAGTACAAGAGACTCAATGAGACCTTGTTGCTCTCTACAGCTACCTGAAAGGAGGCTGTAGCAAGGTGGGGGATCAGTCTCTTCTTCCAAGTAACAAGAGGAAATGGCCTCAAGTTGTGCCAAAGGAGGCTTACATTGGCTATTAGGAAAATGTTCTTTACTGAGAGGGTTATTAAGCATTGACCCAGGCTGCCCAGGGAAGTGCTGCAGCCTCCATCTCTGGAGGGGCTCAGAACACATGCAGATGTGGCACTTGGGGCCACGCTTTAGTGGTGCACCTGGCAGGGTTAGGTTTATGGTTGCACTTCATCATCTTGAGAATCTTTTGCAACCTCAATGATTTTATGATTCTAAGATAATATGTACTTAAAAACTCCTCAAAGTTCAGTTTTGATGTTCAGATCAACTTATCCCTAAAAGGTGTCCTTTTCATTTGCAACCTAGTAGACTTGATTGGCTAATATCTAGTTAAATGACATGAAAATAACCTTTGATTGATGTTTTCTTCCTCTTTTTCTTCTCTGACAGGGAACTTTGATCCAAAAGCCACCTGTAACTTCTATGATAACATAGAGCCTGGTCCTGTGGTGCCACCAAAGCCATATAAGAAGGGTAAGTCAAGATAGAAGCAGAAGGTTACCTATATTGATAAAGCTTTTTTTAGGGGTTTTTTAACTAGTTTTTAAACCCCCCTGAGATAACAGGAAACAATTCTCATTATTATAACTCATTTATTTACATCTAGAAGCACAGTATTCCTGGCTACAGCTTCTTTTCCTCAGGCAGCTTGTTGCAAATGAATTTCTGTTAATACATTGCTTGTAAATATTCTTATTCACTGTTAGAAAAAGAGCTGAAATTCAACTTTTCTGTGTTAACTTGAGCTTCCTAATTATGTTTCTTTAAGGTCCTCTGTGTCAAGTCTGTTGAGCTGTCTTCTAATACATATTGTTAGGATTTTGTAGCTGAGCTGGGCTCTTAGGCAAGTTTTTAACATTTAAATGTATACTTTTAATTCTATTTTAAATTGATTGCCCACACTTGACCTGTTCTTCAGGCAAAGTAGTGTAAGTTCCACAGTTACCCTCAAGTTTGGGGACAACAAAAGCTAAAACAAAACACATTTCCTCACCTTGGTGTGAAGGGAGAAGTGTCCCGCACATTCCTTAGTGCTTTCTCATCTTTCCTGTGCTAGTTGTGTAGAATTCATATCCAGCTCCAGGACACTTCATTGTTCTGGAAGCACAGGAGCTCTGTGTTGAATCTCCCTTCTCCAGGGGAGCTTGAGTCAGTACATCAGCTCCTCCTCAGCAGATACCTAGTGCTTGTGTAGCTCAGACTAGTGTGCTGTATCCTGAGCTTGGCTTTTAACATGGAGTCCCATTTGGCTCCAAAACTTGCATTTCTTTCCCGTTGAGCTGTTGAAGGAGTGGTTGAGGCAGCCAGGTGTGGGCAGACTGAGGTCTGCTCTGTGCTTCTGGCTGGCTAGTCAACAGGAATGCAGTCTAGTGCCCACACTTGGCTTGCTTGGGAGGAATTCTGTTGAGGCCAAGCCCTGCTAGTGTCACTGGGCAACTTCTGCACTGGGAAGGGTTTTACATCTAAGCAAGAAGGGTACTGATTCCGAAGAGAAACCATTTGTCCTCAGCCATCTGCTGGATTTTGGGTGCACTTGGCAATAGAAATGCCAGTGCTCTTTGCCAGTGCCACTGGTGTTGTGCTGAAGCTCTTGGCCAGATGGTTGTTTAGCAGATGGGTAGTTAACATTGCTTTCTAGCTCTCTGTGTGCTAATGCTGCTTGGAGTAGTAACATGATGTCAGATGATGTTGTTTGCACATCCTAGGAGGATTTGGCATTTTTAGTAGATAACCTGAGGTCTTGAAGCAGTGGTAGGAGACACTGGAAACCCGAATCTCCCTGTAGATTAATACATAACACATGATTTACATATATAGTGAGTTTATAAAGAAAACAGACTTACATTCTACTTCACCTGTGCCACCTGCTCTAGCTTCTCCTGCTCTTGCAAGGAGTTGGACTAGGTGATCTCCAGAGGTCCCTGTCAACCCCTAACCTGTTGTGATCCTGTGATTGACAGACACACATCTCTGCTGCAAAAACACAAGGAATTAAAGCAAACATCTTGTTTTGAAACAGGCCTGCCTTCTTATCTATAGAGTGTATTCTCTTCAGTCTGGAGAAATGCTAGGAAAAGATGCAGCAAGTACCTCATCTGTCAGACTCTTTGAAGGAACTAAGTTAGAAGTAGTCTTTCACTTCAGGTAAAGAAAGGTTAGAACTGAGTAATAGACTTCTGGACATAAACCTATGAAGTTTATTCCTTAACAGGATGGTGTTGCAGTGCCAGGAAGAAACTCCTCATTGTCTTTTAGGCTAATAAACCTTTAGCAGGATCAGTTGGCCTGACAGTATGATTAAGTAACTCTCTAACTGTGCCTTCAAGTTGCAGCAGGGGAGGTTTAGATTAGATACAAGGAGGAATTTCTTCCCTGCAAGGGTTGTTAAGTCTTGGCTGCCCAGGGAGGTGCTGGAGTCACCATCCCTGCAGGGGTTTAAGAATCATCTAGCTGCTCTCCTTAGGGCCATGGGTTAGTGTCCTGGGGGTGATAGGGATGCTTGGACTGGATGAGCTTAGCGTTTGTGATTCTGTGATGGAACTGTGTGACAGTACTGTCAATCTTCAAATTTCACATGCTGAGTAAGAAATGCTGTGGCCAAAGACCTTTCATGTTCCCAAACTGGAAAGTTTTCCATGTTCCCTTAAAGAAAGAATGTTTCATGAGGTGACAAATGAGTAGTAGCATCTTGCCTCTCCTCCTTCTCTTCTGAACTAAGGCAAACGGGCTTGCTTTGTTTGTGTGTTTGTTTTTTAGAACATCCCAACAGCTCCAAGCAGACTCCAAGGACTCAGCCAAGAGATGAAGACTTTGAAGGGGCTCCCTGGAATTGTGATAGCTGCACCTTCCTCAACCACCCAGCCCTGAACCGCTGCGAGCAGTGTGAGATGCCAAGATACACCTGAGAGGCAGCAAGGGGCTGCACAAGGTTTACAACAGGCTCTCAAGCCCTCAGCTTGGGAGGAGGAAACATGGGGAACCTTTCAGTCCATCTGCCAGTCCACAATCTTCATATTGCCAGGGTGGGAGTGATGTGGTGAAGGTGTTTCTGCTTGTGCTCCACTCAGAATCAATCCATTCAGGGGGGAAATTCTGTCTTAGCCCATTGCAGTGAGCAAAGCAGAAAGAAGAAACTTGAAAATGCTCCAAGGATTCATTGTGGGGAAGAATGTATCCAGGAAAGCAAATAACTACTGGTGTGTAGTCCTGTGGTTAGAGTTCCTGCTTAGTGGCTCTCAAACAAAAAAACAAAACAAGAATAAAAAGCTATAAAAAGGAAAAAAAAAATAAAAAGAAAAACACCAAACAAACTGTTTTTTAAAGCTAATTCTAGAACTCTCAGTTCATGGTGTAAGAGATTACACTTAATCAGAAAACAAACTGAAGAGCCAGAGCTGATTTATCCAGGCCACAGCTAGCTGGAAAACAAAAGGCTCCCTGTGCTTCTAGATTGTAAGCTACTGAGAAAAAGAAGACAGGTAAATGCAATCATGAATTTTACAGTGTATTTAAAACAAAAACCAACAGGAGAAGGGTATTTGTAGTTGCTGCTTTTTGTTTCAGGGTAAATTATGTCTACAAAATCTTGCTGTTTGAACTAGGAACCCAAGGTGACTAAGTGAGGAAGAGTGTGAGTGGAACAGAGAGTTTCCTCAGAGGTGATTTTTGTTTTTCCAGTCCCTTTTGCTTGTACAGTGCTCACCTGGCTGTGTCCACACTGGGTCAGAAACTCAGAGTGAATCCTACTGTTTTAGGGATGCCAATCCTTCCTGCATGCTTTCCTTAGGCCATTGTGTTTCCAAGCTCCAAGGATGCTCTTAGGATCAACAAACCTCCTCAGCCAGTGCTCTACCAGCACAGTGACACACATGCCAAACACAGACTACTCCAAATCCCCTTGGGAAGACTTGAGCTCAGCCATGCTTGTGTCTGGGGAATTTTGTACCCAATTCCTTTGGCTTTTTTTTTTTCTTCTGTTTGTTTGTTTGTTTGTTCAGCTTCTAATTTGTGAAGAATTCCTGATGTTTACAGCACAGAAGAGAACTTTGTGCCCCAGTTCCAAGTTAGCTAAAAAACTCCTCAATCAGTTAGCTCTTCAGTAGAAGGTTTATTTGCACATTGTAAATAAACCAGCAGAGACCTGAGAGGTTTGACACACTGCAGTCTTGTGCTTTGGGGCAGGAGAACACTTTGCTGGAGGGTGAAGAACACCAGAAAGACTTGCCACTGAAACAAATCCCACTGGTACTTGTCATGCCTATGCTCTACTGTATTCTAAAGGTGATGTTCAATCTGTTGGAATGCTTCAGGTTGCTGGAATAAAGCACTCAATACTTGTGAAATCACACCTGGGTTTGGGCAGCTGAATGCTTGTGTTCCCCAACTGAGGAGGAGGAGGAGATGCTTGGGTCCTGGGAAGAAGCTGGCACAGTACAGTCGAGTTTCAGACCTTGCTGATTGACTTGGCCAAAATGTGCTAGGGGAACCTCACCTGAAGAGATTGGAAGTGCTTGCTGTTTCTAAGCTCCTGCAGCTGGCCAGTGGCCACACTTCCCTTGCTGTGTGCTGAGCTCTTGAGCTGGGCTGCAACTATCATGGCTCTGAACCCTTAGGTCAAGTCAAGCAGCATTTGTAAGGGGTAGAGGAAGGCAAACTCATCCTGGCTGCATTGCTCCATCTGCTGTCTCCTCTCCCTGCAGTTTAGGAAGGTAGCAGTAAGAAAAATCAACTGATCCTAGATGAGGAACCAGTGTTTATCTTGCATTTCTCATATCTTCTTGCAATAATGGCAACTTCAGCATAGTTGGAAGGAAGCTAAGAGATCTCCAGCAAAGTCACAGGCAGCAGAGTTAGCTTTCCTCCCTCCTCCTCTCCATCCTTCCCTTTCTCTTCCCCCATCTTCTGATTTCTATTAGCTCATCCCATGTGGAAAAGGCTAGAAGATGAAGGTAGAAGGCAACTATTGCTTTTATTCCTCTCTGGACAGCCTGACAGCACTGAGATAACCAGAAAAGAGAGGAGCAGAAGCATGATGCTCAGGAGAATTAGCAGCACTGCTGTTATCAGCTGTGGAGTGGATCAGTCCAAACAATGCCAGGAGCTTCCTGACTTTTCCATCATCATCATGCCTGTTGTTATGATTTCAGTTTTCATTGCTATTTCTGGGGAGGTTCTAGAAGCTTTTGCTGGGACTGCCAAGTGGCAGCAGCTGCCCTGGCAGACAGCAGAGGAGCTGTGTCCTGCACCACTAGTTGTGCCACCTGCAGACAGGAGACATGCTGCTTTGGAAGGGACAGGTTGGGAGAGGTGGAAATGCATCCAGTCCAGTAATTCCCTGTGCTCCAAGAACCAGAAAGGGAGATTTTGCTGCTCTTAGCTGTAGCTTCAGCAGAGGAAGAGAAGGAAATCTGCCATGACAGCAAGATCCTTGGAAGACTTGAGTGAGTGCCATTAACTTGGCAAGGAATTCCTTCCTAGCAAGATTTCCCCTTCAGTTTCTCAATTGCCTCTCCTTTGTTGCTTGTATAAAAATAAGACAAACCCTTCTGTTGTCTTCTTTGACTTGTCAGACATTAAGAGGATAAAGACTTGATATGCTGCTGGAATAGCTCTAGTTGGTTAGAATGTAAATGTTATTTTGGAGATGGGAAGGCTCCCTTTTCCTTCTGGACAATGTTCACATCCCAACTGATGCCAAAAAGGAGGGGGTGAGGTAATGTGTGCTGCCTGCAGCTCCAGCCCTGCTGGCAGCTGGCATCCAAATGGCCTGGGAGGGATGGAATAAAGCTCTGGGGGTGAGTGGCAGTGTGTGATGCTGATGCTCTGGGGAGCAGGGGATGCTTGGACTTGCTGATCTTAGAGGTCTCTTCCAACCTTACTGAGGCTGTGAGTTCATGCACTACTTGTGGGCTTGGCTTTTTTTCCTTCCTGACCTTCAGCCTTTCCAAATGCTTTCCCTGCTCATCAAAAGAAGCTTCCTTTCTCTTTGTGCTAGGAAGATGAGTTCCCTTGGACTTGTAGAATACTGCTATAGTTCTTCAAGGTCTCTTCAGGGTGGAAACTGCTGCAGAACATGGGAAGGCAAAAGCTAATGCTCAGCTCTGGCTCTGCTGTGAATTGGCTGCAAGGAGGAGAGGAGGAGGTCAAGCAAAAGGAAGGAGTCCTTTGTACAATGTAGTCTTAGATCAAGGTTGAACTGTGTCTCTGTGTGTCTGTGGGGTGTGTGTGGGGGTGTGTGTGTGTGTGTTCCCCAGCAAAAAGGGGGGCTGTGGTAAAAAAGTGTAATAATTCTTACAAGAGCTGGTCTCAGTACTTTCTGATTATTATATGCTACTCAATCCCATTTTTTTAAGGGAAAAAAACCCCCACCCTTTCAGTCCTCTCTCTCTCTCTCTCTCTCAGTTCTACATCTCTCCTTTCAGTCATTTATTATTGATTGTAAAACCCCCTGGAGAACCTGAAAATCAACGTACTTGAGTTGAAATGGGGACAAAAACCCACAAAATTAAACCCAATAAAGAATGTTTTCAACCAGAATGTGAGAATATGAACTATGTTCAAGCTTTGTCCTCCTCAGCATGAGAGTTGTTTGGTTTATCCCCTAGAATGGGAGAAAGCCCTGGCCAGGAGCAGTGCTGGGAGGTAGCAGAGCATCTGCTGTGCTCTGTGCTGCAGGGAAGGGCAGAGCTGCTCCAGCTCCTGCATTTCCTGTCTCTGGCTCCCTCTGCTCTGCCTCAGCTGGGCTGCATTGCTGCCCTGGGGAGCTTTTCCTTGCTGTTTTTTTCTTTCCATTAACTAGGAATGCAAATCTTTGGGGGGGGGCGGGGGTTGACTCATTAGAAAGCAGTGGAGTTCATGCAATATTCTTAGCCTGGCTTTGTCAATCCCTTGGATTTTACAACACAACCATGTTCCTCACAAGTATTTCTTGCTGGTGGTCCCAGTGTCTCTCCCTCTTTTCTTTCCTGCTGTGTGCAACCCTCCTCAAGTTTTTCATGGAAAGACACGACAAACCGGAAGCTCCAATCCTGTTTAATCCTGTATATATGGTGTCTACATCCTAGATTTGTGTATGCTGTGAATGAAACTTATTACTACTAAGAGATGAAACTGTATCCAAAACAAAAAGCATTCAGAGGCTATGCATGCATGGTACCTCCAGAAAGTGCATACTCCACATGGCAGAGTCCTGCAAACAAATAAAGGAATAAAACTAAGCAAACATCACATCCTGCAGTTGGTCTTCTATGTGTTAGGAACCAGGGCCCAGAATACAGCCTTTCCTCTGCTTTCCTACTCTGCTCCTAGCCTTCCACTGGAGCTCCTAGCAAACTGGGGGAAGGTTTGGGCTTTTCTTGGTGGTGATGAAGAAGAACTCATGAGGGAATTGCTGAGTATTCAACTGGGGTCCAAGGGGACAGGAGTGCCACTGAGATGATGGAGGTGTTCTGTGCAGCTTCTGGGGTAGGAACAGGGCAGAGGATGCTCAGAGGGTGAGGGTTTAGAGGGCAGAGGATGCTCAGAGGGTGAGGGTTTAGAGGGCAGAGGATGCTCGGAGGATGAGGGTTTAGAAGGCAGAGGATGCTCAGAGGATGAGGGTTTAGAGGGCAGAGGATGCTCGAGGGTTTAGAAGGCAGAGGATGCTGAGAGGGTGAGGGTGTAGAGGGCAGAGGATGCTCAGAGGATGAGGGTTTAGAAGGCAGAGGATGCTCAGAGGATGAGGGTTTAGAGGATGCTCAGAGGGTGAGGGTTTAGAGGGCAGAGGATGCTCGGAGGATGAGGGTTTAGAAGGCAGAGGATGCTCAGAGGATGAGGGTTTAGAGGATGCTCAGAGGGTGAGGGTTTAGAGGGCAGAGGATGCTCGGAGCGTGAAGTGTTGCTCATCACTTCTGAGTGGAAAGTTGTCTAAAGGAGTAGCTTTATCGCCAGTAGCAGATGCTCACCTTGCTGTAGCCCTGCTTGTAGGCATTCCTCCTTATGCTTGAGAGCAAGGACTGTCTGGATTCCCAAAGCCCATCCTCTGCTCTGTGGTTTTTATTCCCTAGGTTGCTAGTTAATCCCTGAATTGGGCATTTTCCCCTCCTTTCTGGTGGGACAGAGGTGCAGAGCCCTGCTATCATTTGGGATTCCAACAGTGCTTATTTCTACTAATAAATCCTTAGCAGCAATTCTGTTCTCATGACAGTTAGACCATTTCAGATTCTGTGTTCCCCACATCCAGAACTGAGAAGCCACAATCCTTTCTCCTTGCCTGTCTGACCCACCTGGATCAACAGCAATGCTCTGGAAGTGTATTCTGCTTGGGACACCAATCTAGCCACACCAGGGGAGGGAAACGGAGATGTGTTCCTCAGCTATAAAAATCACCCAAGCCTGTGGAATTCCCATAGGCTGCTGCCTGGCTTTAAAGAACATGTAAGGCAGTTCAGTGGAGCAATAAATGCAGAGAGGGGAAATGCTCCCCAGGAGCTCTCCGAGCTGTGCCTTCAAACTGGAAGTGAAAGGGAATCACTTGGCTCTTTTCCCAGCTCACCAAGTCCACTGACATCAAATTTGTTCTACAAGGGAAACCACTTGAAAGAGAAATTCTCTGCCCTGACAAACAAGAGAACCTGTTCCTTATCCACAGGAAAAACATTTTTCCCAGAGAAGAATTTAGCACTGGAACATCCCAGCCACCCACCAACAGTCAGGGAGCTGCCACTCAGCAGAGCAACCACTCAGCCAGCCCCTGCTAGGAGGAAAGATGCTTTTGAGCTGTAAACATTTGGTATGTCCACACCTTCCACAGGTTTCAGTCTGTTCTGAGAGCTCAGGGGTTGGTGTTGAGAAAGGTACTGTAGATACAGGCCCAGGCACTGTAGAGACAGGTCCAGGCACTGTAGATAACAGGCCCAGACCAACCAGAGAATGGAGAACAGCTTTAGTGCCAATCCTTTTATCTCATAAACACCATGACAAGGTGTTTAGGACAAGGCTGAATCATTAAGGTTGGAAGAGACCTCTAAGATCATCAAGCCCAACCATACAGTGATGCTGAGCATCATCCAAGTCAAGAGCAAACATCCCTTTCTTTTCCCCTTTCTTCCTATCAGGAGTAATTCCTGTTTAAAGATTCCCTCCCTGAAGACATCAACAGAAATAGCCACTTCCCTCCAAATGGAGAGGAAAGGAAACTACACAAATGAGGTTTTCCTAAGCAAAACCTGTCACTCCTGTAAGGTAGAGCAAACAATTCTCTGATTCAAAGCACAGAAGCAGAGTATTTTTTTCCCCTAAAGACAAAGCAAAACCCCAAACTCTGCAGCAGTTTCTGTGTTAAATACAGACAGTAGACATCAGAAGGAGATAAAAGCTGCTGTGGTTGGGTTGCAGGTTCCCTGTCCCTCTCTTTTACTGTAGTTCATAGAACTACTCAAGTAGGCACTCAGGGGATTATGAAGAGGGATTTTGTCTCTCTGCAGGGAAAGCTTGGCATCACTTTGCCTCAAATCAAGCCTCTACATCCCATTTCATTCCTATCAAGTGGGGCAGCAACACCTGAAATAACAACAACTGAATCAATTATGGATCCTTTGCTATTTTTAACTCTCAGATCATCTCTCACCTGCTAAAAATAAAAGAAATGGGTGGTGGCAGCTTGGGTTTGTTAGTTTTGGTTTGCTTTGGAGATGTGATTCATGTGCAAACATGACCTGATCAGACCCCAAAGAGCTGATCAACAGCCAACTATGTCATCTTTATCCTGGAGGATCTACCTGTAGATCACTTGGATGATTTGAAATGACTAATCCTGGCTTGGAAAAGAGAGTAACTTTCTCATCAACAATCGTTGCTTATCAGCAATGAAGTTCTGGCTTTTTCACTGTCTTTGGGGTGATTTGCTACACGACACATCTAGTGCAAAGGAGCTGGGCAGCACTCCCATCTGCAGGGTGCAGGTGAGCTTCTCAGCTCTTATCTCTGCTTCTGGTGTAAGGCAGCCCAGCTCTGACTCATGAGCAGGAATAGAACAGCTCTAATTCCATGAAGATGAATGCTCCTTGGCATTACCCAACACTGAGAAGCCTGACAGACCTTGCACTGCATGCTTGTGTTTGTTGATGTCCTAGCAGCAGCCAAGCAAAAAGGATCTTCTCAAGCAAAGAGATGCTGCTTGACTGTTCTGCAATCTGGTGGTGGGTAGGACAACCCTTGACAGCTCTGGAGTCTGGAGCTGATCACTCATCTCCACTTTTCCCCTTAGTCCTTCAAACCAAGCACTTGGAGAGTATCTACCTGATGCCTCCAAGCATGTGTAGGGTGAGCTCTCTTCTTGCTGAAGCAGCTTCTTCTGCTGAAGAGGGAGCTCCTCAGGCTTCTCCAGGAAGCTTGGCAAGCAGCACTGGCACATTCATGGCTGAAAATGCTGCCCAGAGAAGGTCTCGCTGTTCTGGTTATAAGGAGATAGAGATTGAAGCCACTGGCATAGCTTTTCAGGTAACCTATCTTCATCACAGGCTTGCACTCAGCTTTAGTGAGGTTGCTACTGAAATCTCCTGTTGTTGACACTAAAACATCACCTAGTTGTGTTAAGCATCCTCTCAGCTGTAAGCTGAGTCCTGCTGGTGCACATGGAGTAGCAACACAGCTCAGAAAAGTAATACAGGAGGGATTTCTGTGCTCAAAAAGCTGCTGGCAAACAGCTCTTGAACCTTGAGTTCCTCTATCTAACAGCAAGCTCTGCAGGAATCTGTTCACCTGCAAGACAACCTGTGCAGGAAAGACTGATGTGGTCAGAGAACTGAGCAAGAAATAAGGCTGAAGGGATCCACTCAAGGCTCCTGAAGCTGTAGCTGAAGCAGGCCAGGCAAGGTGGGTGAGCTGGGCAGGCTCCTGTTGCCAAAACAAATGGAAGACAAGCGCAATGGCTTCAGAGCTGGGAGGGGAAAGGTTAGTCCTAGACAGTGATAACTGATCAGCCAAGCCAGCCTGGCTGCAAGCTCCTCTCTGCTTGCACAAGAGCCAAGAAATCTATCAATCATGATTAGGAAAGGTCTTCAGATCTCCTGCTTGGCTTTTTGAGCTGCTTTGAATCACCTAGCAGTACAATGCCCTGGGAAAGAGAAGATACTGGAGTAAAGCAATCAGCAACCTGAAGAACAGTCACTGCTGAAACTGCTCCCAAGATTCTTTATCTCTCAAATCAGAAACAAAGATGATGCTCTGCCTGACCAAGCCCAGGCTGCTGTTGGCCTTCTTTGTTGCAATCCTTGTTCCTGCTCCACTTGGTACCCATCAGGACCCCCAGCACCTTTCCTAGTGGCTTAGCCCTCAGAATATCCCAGTGCCTGAGGTTGTTCCTCCTAGGACCTGGACTTGGTGCTTCTCCTTGATGAACTTCCCAAAGTTCCTCTCAGCCCATTTCTCCAACCTGTTGAGGTCACTCTGGACAGGAAAAATCATCCCAGCAGTGTTCCTGTGCCCTTCCCAAGCTTTAAAGAGCTGATAACTCCTTGGCCTGCCCTTATCTCCAGGACTGACAAGTACTACTTCCAGAAATATCAGTTAATTAGAACAACCCCCCCCCCAAATCATACTGGGCCTGTGCTCCAGCTGGCATTCCAACAGCTAGCATCCTTTAGGTGGGAAGATGATGGTTTGGATGCTGATATGGATAGTAAGAAGCTTGTAGAGTGTGGCACGAATAGACTGGGCATTGTATTAGCTTTTAAGGAATAAAAAGTCTTTATAGATATAAATTTCTGATGCTGGTTATATGACTAAAGCTCTAATTTCAGCCTCTTTGAGCTTGGCTCTCTGAGCATGCTCCTGTGCAGGGAGCTAAGGGCAAGGCTGTCCCTTGGCCATGGGGCAGGCAGAGCCTGGATGCACCTGAGCAGCCAGAGGAGGCTGAGCTGGAGCAACAAGATGTTACCTAAGCTTGCTGTGCTGATCCTGAAATGCTTCTTGTTTGTGAGGAGGTGGTGGGGATGGCAACTTGTGTCTGAGTCACACAACTGGTTTGGATGTTGGGGAGTGAAGGCTGTGTCCTTGGTGGAATACAAAGAGAGCACAAACAAGGAGCTGGCAGGCACCCTCCAGCCCTGCATCCTCTGCACAAACAATACCTCATGCTGCTTCCTCCCATTAACAGAAACACCTAACCCTGCTCCAGGAGCAGTTCTTCCCCCAACTCATAATGGTTTGAAGCTGGAGCAAACACCAGACCCTGGTCCAAGAGCAGAAACCCATTGGGCATCTTGGGCTTCCCAAGCAAAGTTGGTTGAGACCTTGAGATGAAACTTGAGTGACAACTGTGCTCCTTCTTCTCATTGGAATTGAGTTTTCCTGCTTTTTGTCCCCAGATATGGAGTCACTTGAGGAAAGGGAACTTCTAACCCAGCCCTTGGAGCTGAAGAGATCTCTGAGGAGCAGGATGGAGATGGTTAGGTCAAAGGAGCAGGTTAAGTCTGTGTCTGTGGTGTTTAACAGGCATCAATATGCCTCAGGTCAAAACCCCCAGGAATGAAAATGTTCCATTAATTCAAGTGTTAAAATGAATTAAAATAATAAAGGAATTAAAAGCAATTCAAGCAATCAAGATGCTCAAATTAATTCAACCCCACTCACTTCAACAAGGACAAAAAGGAAAGGTGAGGTGCAAGAAGAAACTGACAGCTCACAGCAGGTTAGTTCTGGGTATTCTCATACCAATATTGTTCTTTATTTCATACCAAGGTCATTTCTTGCTCTTTTCATACCAAGAATGTAGAAATCTGGTCAACTGATAGAAAACAAACCACAACTTGACCCCAAGCTCACTTTGCACACTTTTTCCCCTCCCTCCCCCAACACACTCTTGGTAGAAAGTTAACCCAAAGTTTTAGGTGTGAAATCCATAAAAAATAATCTGCCACAGCAATTGGAAAGAATGATTTGGACGCAGTGAAAAATAGGGATTGTCAGAAAAGCAGCCAAAAATCCCCCTCTTAATTATGAAGTGCTACTTCCCCCCCCCTCCCCCAGCATACACAACATTGGCAAAGGCAACACTTCAACACTGACTCCTTCCCAGCTCGAGTGCTTCAGTGCTTCTGGCCTAAGGTCATGGGGTGAAGGGCAGTGAGGAAGAAGAAGAGTTTGCTCTTGCTCCTTGTCATTGTTTGGCTTCTCCCCAGCTGGACAAAGCTCAGAGCTGCTCCCTCCATTCTCCTCCTCACTGGGGATGGGAAGCAGAGAACACACTGAGGCCTCCAGGGAGAGCTTGTTCACCACTCATGGTTCATTGGCAAAAGAGAGCTCAGACATCTAAATCAGCTCAAGAAAATCACAGCTGAATGCAGCTGAGCTGAGAGCACAGACATAGCAAGCACAATCCCCAGACAGCATCCTCCCCTCTCCTGAGCCCCACTCCTGAGGTAGAACTGCCTCCTCCTGCACTGCAGAGGGACAGGGAGATGAGTGGAGCAGGATCCCAGGGCACAGTGGTACCAGTCCATCCTCTGGCTGCTCCTTCCTTTGGCAATATGCTGTTCCTCCTGCAGGGAATCATCCCCTCAGGCCTTTGTCCCAGCCTCCTGCTGTCTCTTCCCCCGGCTCCATGCTCCAGCATGGGTGTCCTGCTGCTGCACAGGCTCCATGCTGGAACCACTCCAGGATCTTCCATGGACAACTTCCTTAGGCTGTTGGAGGAGGGTGGTGGAAGCATCATTTTCTCTCTCACCCTACCTGTCTTGCAACATAAATCAGCTGAAGAGAAAACTTCCAGCTTCAGGTTGGTTTTCCCCCTTAAATATGCTATCTGGAGAGGTTAGGATTGGCTCAGCTCAAAACCTTCCTGAAGCTTCTCAGCTGAGCATGGCCAGCACAATCCCATCACATTCCTGCTCCTTGGGGAGATCAGCCACAGCTTCACGGGAAGCTAAGGAGGAGAAAGACTCTTCTAGGGGTTGATGTCCATCTCACACTCCTCCTTCACCTCTCCAGCCCTGGGAGTTGTCACACTTCACACTCAGAGGAGGTCTGGAAGGATTGGAAGGCTGTTGCTCTATTCTACTGTGCACAAAAATCCCTCTGGTGGAGTTAGAGATGCAACCAGAGCACAACAAATTGGTTCCTTTCTCTAGCTTCTTCATAGGTCATTGCACTTGATAAAAAAAAGGGAATTCATATGGATTTGCTACTAAATATACTCTACAGACCTCAAGTTCTGTGCAATCCATTGCTTGACACTGAACACCTTTGGGAAAATGAAGCCTCTCAGCAGAGTTTGACCAAGAAAAAGCTTTGTTCTAGCCTCTTGGGTAAAGACAAAGATCTTTAAGAACAAACACACACACAACAAGAGGTTCCCTTTAACTCCTGGGGCAATTACAACACAGCTTTGAGATTCTCCATGGTGTTTCCACACGGAACCACACTATTCCTCTCTACAGATCAAGAACAACACTTTTTCTTTGACCTGACCATGCTGTTGGGACAACTCAAATGATGTCCTCATTCATCACCTGTGGAGGACAGAAAGGTTCGAGGTGGAAGCCACTCAGTTGTCACTCCCACTGTGAATTCCAGTGGCAAAGTGTAAGCTTTACTCTTCCAAGCCAAGGTTTTGGGTTCTCTTGACAGATTTTGTGACAACTTGCTGTTCCAACTATGGATATGGAAACTGAAAGGGAGATTTCAGTCCCTGAGATCAAGAAGTGCTTCTATCTAATTTAGAGTGGATCCTCCTGAAGGAAAACTCAGCTTCAAGTCAGTTAAATAAACAGGAAAATATCCTTAAGCTGGATGACAAAATAGCTAGTATTGGCAATGAAAAGTGCATTGGACAGAGGAGTTTTAGGAGTTCTCAGTTGCTGAGGAGTCCTGCCAAGAGCATGCTGCTTTGGCTTTGTCTTTCCAAGCTAGCAGAACATCATAACCATGGCCTTAACCCAAACATCTCTTCACCTCAACCTCTAAAGGCACAGCTGCAGGATTTGGTGGCTGAAATCCTTCAGATGCTAGAAGCCAACCCAAACTCTTGAGCTGGATAAGGAGCATTTCAATAGCACTCTGTGGCCCTTAGCAACAAGCTCCTCATTGCCATCAGCTCCTCTTTACAAGGTTTGTACTGCTGCAGGGGTTCCAGAGCAGTGGCCACTGCAAGAAAACATCTTGGGCAGGGTTTTGTTAGAGCAACTTGCTGCAAGCTTGGGAAATTGGGAGAGGATGAGGTTCAAGTGCAGTTGGAGCTGATGGAGAGGACTGAAGGGCTGAAAGATCAGTGTGGATCACTAGGAGCTTACTGAGGGACTGGCAACAAATGGCTTTATGAATGCATTTATCAATGAAGTCACACACAAGTGGTATAATCACAGTGGTGCTGGGTGGAATCTCTTCAGACAACAAAACCAAATGAAAGGAACCAAAAAAAAACCAAACTACCCCACAAGCTGACTGCATCCTGAGGAGTCCACAAGTAGTCTCATTGGGCAGAACCTTAAATTGAGAAAGAACATATATTATAACAGAGAATTCACTCTAAAACATGAATACCACTGTAAACCACAGCTGAGCTAGGAGAAGAATTCAGTATGAGCATCTTTGGTCTTTAATTAGTGCATCCTGTGAGCCCAGGGAAGGCAGCACTGCAGCCTAAGGGATGTGCAGGGCTCAACTTTGAACAAGTAGAAGGTCTTCTAAGCTTATTTATTGGTCATATTGTTCTATGATTCTATTTTTTATTGCACGTGAGCAGGTTACTGATTAGTTGATTTGAAAGAGCAAATCCTCCAGAATTTAAGTTGCTTAGCTGCCCACTTAACATTGCTCTTCCTATGATTTCAGGGGCAGAATCTGCTCTGGAATGAAGATTCCAGTTGCTTAGTTCAGCTTGTTAAAAATGGATCCCCCTTCTTCCCAGCTGCCTTGCTTTGATTCCTCAGAATCAAGGTTGTTGTCCTTTCAGAGCTAGAAAGCAATGTCAAGCTCAAGTTTGGGTTTTGCCTAGTTTTTCTCCAGTTTGGGGTTTGTTCTCCTGCCAGCTCAGTCTCTTTCATGCAAGGGAAATGCTCACTGAGGAGTTGCTTAGCCACAAAAGACAGGAGCATGCAAGAGTCTTCAATTGGCTGGGTCATTAACAACCCCAAACCCAATCCACCCAAAAATCAAACCAACAAAACTCAACAATCACCCCCAAAAAAGCTTCCTGAGGAGCAGCAAGGAATTCATTTCATTCACTTGGAATGAAACCATGGAACACAACAAAGAACAAATGACAGCAGAAGATCAACTTCTTTTTTCTTAAGGAAATGGCTTACTTGTGGCATAAGGAACTAACCATTATCCACAGGGAAAACTTGCTTCCCAAATCCAAGATATGTTAGTGTGTTGAGGATGCATCTTCATTGCCTATGCACACAGTCCCTTGCCACACTTGGAGGCATTTTAGGGTCTTTTTGCTTGCCATAAAATGAATCAAGAGCAAAGTACAACCAAGAACATTCTCTAGATGAAGATTTCTAGTTGTGAGGAGACCAGAACACTGCTTGAAGCCTTTCAGGGCCACAAGAAAAGTCTTTTCTTGATTTAAACAAGACCCTCAAAGTCATTTTTAGGGTTAGGAGAAGGAATGACAGGATAAAGGATGGAATGTGATGCTAACTGCAATGCCAAACCTTGCTGGGCTGCTCCAGCCTCTAGCATAGTCTCTTTAGAAAGTGGCTCCAGGCTGCATTAGTTAGGCAAAGGCAGGGGAAGAGCTCAAGGCTTCCTGTGCACCTCAGGATGGAGTTGGGATGCCATTCCCTTGGCTCCTCAAACATTCGTGTGCATGAACAACAAAAAGCATCATTGGTGCTAAAAAAAAACAGGTGGAACACAAAAAAACCCCAGGTGGAACACAAAAAACCCCTCCCCAGGTGGAATACAAAGCCCAAGCCCAAGCCCAAGCCTGGCAAGGAGTGCAGCTTGCTTTGGAAGTGATCTAGTGCAAAACAACAACTAACCTGAGATGTACTTTGCTCCAATTAACATTACCATGCTACTCAGAATAAACAAGCCCAAAGGCAGACTACAGAAGATACTAGGGTCACCTGAGGCCATCCAGGGGTGTTTCCAGTCAAGCAAATCAAAAGAGAAATACATAGATAGATATATATAAATAGCAAGCTCTTTGTTTCATAAAGCACATCAAGATCAAGCAGTGACAAAGGCAGTGACAGGGGCAGAAAAAGCTACAAAAGCTTAGGCATAACCCCCAGCATCATTCCAAATCCAGCTCCAAGTATGCATGCCCAATTTCCACTGCTAGCACTATCTAGGTTGAGCCCATTTCAGTCTTAAATCCTCCTAGCAGGCAGAAGACAAAGCTCCAGTGCAAGAGCTAAGGAAAATAACATTTCACCCCCTCAGAGTTAAACCAGGTAATTATACACTGAGGGGAAGTGTTGAGAAACATCTCTCTTTTCTCTGGAGGTGAGGAACAGCATCTATCTTTATCCTCTCAAAGGTAGAATGTTCTAGCCTTCAAATAAGATATGCCTCAAGCAGATGATATTGTAGAATACCTAACAAGAGAGTTTAGATTTAAGGCTACTAATAAATCATAATTAATTCACAATAGTGAAGTGCATCTCCTTCCTCATGTTCATCAGGTTACAGTCTAAGAAAGTTTATGACATCCCTACACTGCCTTAAAATCTCTTGTTTTCTTTTGTATTCTGCAGTTAGCCTTGATTTCATGCCCTGTTTTTAGAGCCCTGCAAGACACTGCCTGTGCCTTCCTTTCCAGTGGGAAACCTCTCTCTTTTCCTCCTTTGTTTCCACAGTGGGTTTGAAATCATTGGAATAGCCCAGAATCTAGAGTCCAAACTCAAGATTCCTGGCTAATTAGTAATCTTGAAGCTTCATTCATTAGTGCTTTACCATTTGTAGGAGCTTCAGCTGTCTCCCAGCCCATGGATCTTTCCACAGCTTTCTTCCACCTGGCATAGCGAAATTCACTCTCTGGAATAAAGAAGTGAGCCAAAACCTCTCAGAGCACAGAAATAGAAACATTTTGGAAGCAGAGACTACAACATTAGCTTGCCCCTAGGAGTTTGTCTGCAGAGAATCAATAGTATCAAAGGTCTTGTGAATAACAAACCCAAATCAAACCAACCCAGCCCAAACAGTAAGGAGAAAGGAACCTTACAAACACTTGTTCCATCTTCATCCATAAAAATGGCTACAAGTAGGACAAAATGAAGCAATTGTTCTTCATGGAGTGCTCCAAATCCTGTCTCCAATTAGGGATTAGTGCATTGATTGTAATCCAAATGGTAAGACAAAAATTCTGTCCCTCAAATTAGGAAATAAAAGGCAAAATGTGTTTGCTTTCTGCATGTACTAATTATGTCAAGTAGATGCTTTCCAGCTCTACAAACACTTAAGGGCTGATGAAACAGAGAGCCAAAAATCAATGATTAATGCAAGGCTTTTCAAAGCCACACTGACTTTGTCCTTTCTACATCAATGCAAACTCACAAATGCACAGGAGCTTTAGGAGACCTCTTCCTGACCAAAAACCTTCCAAGATGGCTTTGATTTTACTTGCTACCAAGCAAAAGCTACTAACTGCACTGCCCAGTGCCAAGCTTCTTCCAACAAGAAGGAATCAAAAAGACCTAACACCTTCTCCTGTGTGGAGGGATGTTGGTGGAATCCTTTCCCAATCCTCCTAGCCACTAAAGGGACAAAGTGCAATGCACTTAAAATGAAACACTACAAAGGTGATCTTCAACATTTGTGAGGATATTCCTGTATCAGTAGGTTAAACAAAGAAAAAGTCCAACCTGCTGGAGATCAAACACGAAGTTGCAACTCCTTAGGGAATAGGGAAGGGATTTTTTTTTACCCTCTGGGTTGATCTGGGGTTCAAATCGTTCACAGGTCACTGCTGTCAAGTCTCCAGGATTCAGGCTCCAAACTCCAACTCCTTCTGCAGCTCCTGCTGCCATAGCAGCTCCCAGAGCTGTGGTTTCAGGCATTGATGGCTTCACTGAAGTCAAGCACAGAGAAGGCCAGGCTGATTTTGGATGGCACCAGAACTGAAGATGTACACATGTCTGCAGAAGGAGATCTATTTTCTTCCCCTGCTCTATGCTTCCTTCAAGCTTACCAACTGCAAACCTCCTTGGATTGCCATGCTTAGGAGACTAACTTCAGCAATCAGTTGGTCAAGTCTTGGGAATATCTGAGCTCACTGCTTCCTTCAAGACTGACCCATGCAACTGCAGCAGTTTCCTCAGAGTACTCCTGTTAATGGAATGCTTTTGATCATCTTCCTGCTCCCATGCTCTAGAGAGCCTGTTATTAAATGCATTTCTATTCAGAAAAGGTAGCTTCAAAGAAGCCACACATCTCTTTCCTAGCTTGTGTGCCTTCCACAGCCAAGAGGAGACCATCCCACCCCAAGAGGTCAGTGATAAATCCATTAAACCAATACCATCCTAGTACTTTAGTATTTCCACACACTGATTCTCTATGAAACTCAAACCTAGCTGCAAGATCTCAAAGCTTTTCCTGTAGCAAAGCCCCAGCCTGCTCCATCAGTAGCCAAAGAGCAGCAGCACCACCAAAGCAAGCCATCTAATTTGCCTTCCTTAGGGCAAATTGTCTCCAAAGCCATGTTGTTTCAAGCAGCCAAGAGCAGTTGTCTTTTCCTCTTACCTACTGGAATACAGAGGATGTCTGCTTGGAGCTGCATGAGGATTTTGTTGGTGGTCATTCCTCCATCTACTTGGAGCTGACTGAGTGGTATCCCACAGTCCTTGTTCATGGCATCTAAAATCTTCAGAACAAGGGAAGTTAGGATTGAACTGCAGAGAAATCCAGGATGCTGAGTGTAAAACATTGACAGCTCAGCAGTTGAGTGCTAAGATCCTCATTCCCCTCCCTTATAGATCCAGGTGACACGACAGAGATAGTGACAACACACTTGTAAGACAGTCAAACTACAGGGAGATGAGTGGTCCAGGAGATTCCCAGAAAGGAACTCAGCAAGGTCCCTAACCAAAAAAAACTTTAAAGGAGCTAAAAGAACTGCCACAGGAGAAATAATGGTTAAAAAAAAGAAGACAAAGGCCAGTTTTGAGAGTGGCAGCATCCACCCATGGTCAATACAGTATCCCGGGATGTCAGGGGTTGGAAGGGCCCTAGAAAGATGACAAGTGTTATCTGCCTGCACAAGGAAGGAGCTTTTTGGATAACAAGGAACAGAAGGCACAGTAAACCAAGTAAAAACTACAATGAATATGAAAATGTAAGGTTTTACTGAAGGATACAAAAGACATTTTCAGCTTGGTCTCTGACAAGACAGAACTAACAATATCTCTTTGGAAAATGGACATAATATTTCATTGGTATCACTAGGACTTCAAGCTGTGTGTGTCCAAAGACCTGATCAGGCACTCCTGAAACTGGGATAAAAACTAAAGTAGGAGGAAGTACTAGCATTGGATCTGTTCAAACAGTTCCCTCCCAGCCTGAGAGCTTCATTGCCTCCCTCCTACCCCCAGCCAGCCACAGGCCCTGGCTCTTGTCATTTGCTCTGTTCCTCTGTGAGGCAGCTGAGAACATTAATCCAGCAGCAAAAAGAGGGATCATTTCCTGCTGGAAAGTTCATTGAGCTGCCACGTGGGAGGAGGGAGAAGGCAAGAGAGGAATAGACAACAAGCTAGACTCTCAGCTCAGCTGCCTGTAACTTACCCCTCACTTCTAGGAGCAGAATTAGAGCTAGATGCTATTGCCAAGCTGCTCCCTCACAGGCTCTTAGCAGATGTCTGGATGCCATTTCTGTGTCTTTTTCTTCTCTCTCACTACAGAAAGCTGGCTCTTCTCCTCTCACACAACTGTAGCTGGCTAGTTTAAAACTCAGTATGTTCAAATACTAGCATGGGAAAAGATACAAATAAATTAAGGTTTGACTGTTACCTTCGGGGGGTCTAGGGATTTCCTGGTCTCCTGTATTTGGATGGAGCACAGGGAGTGGGAATTGATAGGAGATGGGGATATAAAGCTTCTAATGCTCAGACCATACTGATCTGAATGGAAGAGTCATTTCTCCTGTGAGAATTTAGGTTTGCTGGATGACAGCTAAGGCAATAAGAAGTGAATCCAGCTTTCTCTTGGTGGGTGTGCTTGCTGCTGTCCTGCTTGAACTCATTTTCATTCTTGTGTCCCCAAATTCCCTCAGAGCAGCCAATATAAATGTCATCTCCTAGCCTTCTCATTGTAATCTTTCTATGTTCTGCCTCTCAACATCTTCAGGTGATGTTAAGTGCTGACAAAAAGCAGCACTACCACCCCAAAAATCAGGCCTGCCCCAGCCACCTCCCTGCAGCTGAGCCCAGAGCAATCATTTGTCACTGCCAGCACCATGTAAAGAGAAGAAAAGCACCCAAGCCCAACACAAAGCACATGATTCCTCACTCCCCTCCCTTCCTGAAGAGCTAGCTAGGCTGCCTCTTGTCACCCTGCCTGCCCAGGGAGCAGGTCCCAGTTTGCCCTTACCTCTCGTGTCTGAAAGCAGACTGCTTCCAGGGCAGCAAAGGCCAGGTGTTTTTTGTTTGTAAACTGAGTAAGGCCACAGATAATGCTGTTGGAGAGAAAAACAAACACAAAACAGTTAGGATATGCTCCTTGACACTCTTCCTGCAGACCTAAGGCTTCTAGTTCAAAGCTCATGCAGTCCCGTTGCTTAAGTTCTGCTTTTGAATCTCACAAATCTTGTTTCTCTCCCAGCCCAACTCAGCTCTCTTTTCCTGACAGACATTTCAGTGTCCAAGCAATACAGCTACCAGAGATGAACTTGCTGGGCGAGAACCGGAGCGCGAGAACCAGAGCGCGAGAACCAGAGCGCGAGAACCAGAGCGCGAGAACCAGAGCGCGAGAGAGAGAACCTGAGCGAGCACGAGAGGGAGTGAGCGAGAATGAGAATGAGTGCGGATGAGTACCAGAGCGAGAATGAGAATGAGTGAGCGCGAGAACCGGAGCGNGCAGTTGTCTTTTCCTCTTACCTACTGGAATACAGAGGATGTCTGCTTGGAGCTGCATGAGGATTTTGTTGGTGGTCATTCCTCCATCTACTTGGAGCTGACTGAGTGGTATCCCACAGTCCTTGTTCATGGCATCTAAAATCTTCAGAACAAGGGAAGTTAGGATTGAACTGCAGAGAAATCCAGGATGCTGAGTGTAAAACATTGACAGCTCAGCAGTTGAGTGCTAAGATCCTCATTCCCCTCCCTTATAGATCCAGGTGACACGACAGAGATAGTGACAACACACTTGTAAGACAGTCAAACTACAGGGAGATGAGTGGTCCAGGAGATTCCCAGAAAGGAACTCAGCAAGGTCCCTAACCAAAAAAAACTTTAAAGGAGCTAAAAGAACTGCCACAGGAGAAATAATGGTTAAAAAAAAGAAGACAAAGGCCAGTTTTGAGAGTGGCAGCATCCACCCATGGTCAATACAGTATCCCGGGATGTCAGGGGTTGGAAGGGCCCTAGAAAGATGACAAGTGTTATCTGCCTGCACAAGGAAGGAGCTTTTTGGATAACAAGGAACAGAAGGCACAGTAAACCAAGTAAAAACTACAATGAATATGAAAATGTAAGGTTTTACTGAAGGATACAAAAGACATTTTCAGCTTGGTCTCTGACAAGACAGAACTAGCAATGTCTCTTTGGAAAATGGACATAATATTTCGTTGGTATCACTAGGACTTCAAGCTATGTGTGTCCAAAGACCTGATGAGGCCCTCCTGAAACTGGAATAAAAACTAAAGTAGGAGGAAGTACTAGCATTGGATCTGTTCAAACAGTTCCCTCCCAGCCTGAGAGCTTCATTGCCTCCCTCCTACCCCCAGCCAGCCACAGGCCCTGGCTCTTGTCATTTGCTCTGTTCCTCTGTGAGGCAGCTGAGAACATTAATCCAGCAGCAAAAAGAGGGATCATTTCCTGCTGGAAAGTTCATTGAGCTGCCACGTGGGAGGAGGGAGAAGGCAAGAGAGGAATAGACAACAAGCTAGACTCTCAGCTCAGCTGCCTGTAACTTACCCCTCACTTCTAGGAGCAGAATTAGAGCTAGATGCTATTGCCAAGCTGCTCCCTCACAGGCTCTTAGCAGATGTCTGGATGCCATTTCTGTGTCTTTTTCTTCTCTCTCACTACAGAAAGCTGGCTCTTCTCCTCTCACACAACTGTAGCTGGCTAGTTTAAAACTCAGTATGTTCAAATACTAGCATGGGAAAAGATACAAATAAATTAAGGTTTGACTGTTACCTTCGGGGGGTCTAGGGATTTCCTGGTCTCCTGTATTTGGATGGAGCACAGGGAGTGGGAATTGATAGGAGATGGGGATATAAAGCTTCTAATGCTCAGACCATACTGATCTGAATGGAAGAGTCATTTCTCCTGTGAGAATTTAGGTTTGCTGGATGACAGCTAAGGCAATAAGAAGTGAATCCAGCTTTCTCTTGGTGGGTGTGCTTGCTGCTGTCCTGCTTGAACTCATTTTCATTCTTGTGTCCCCAAATTCCCTCAGAGCAGCCAATATAAATGTCATCTCCTAGCCTTCTCATTGTAATCTTTCTATGTTCTGCCTCTCAACATCTTCAGGTGATGTTAAGTGCTGACAAAAAGCAGCACTACCACCCCAAAAATCAGGCCTGCCCCAGCCACCTCCCTGCAGCTGAGCCCAGAGCAATCATTTGTCACTGCCAGCACCATGTAAAGAGAAGAAAAGCACCCAAGCCCAACACAAAGCACATGATTCCTCACTCCCCTCCCTTCCTGAAGAGCTAGCTAGGCTGCCTCTTGTCACCCTGCCTGCCCAGGGAGCAGGTCCCAGTTTGCCCTTACCTCTCGTGTCTGAAAGCAGACTGCTTCCAGGGCAGCAAAGGCCAGGTGTTTTTTGTTTGTAAACTGAGTAAGGCCACAGATAATGCTGTTGGAGAGAAAAACAAACACAAAACAGTTAGGATATGCTCCTTGACACTCTTCCTGCAGACCTAAGGCTTCTAGTTCAAAGCTCATGCAGTCCCGTTGCTTAAGTTCTGCTTTTGAATCTCACAAATCTTGTTTCTCTCCCAGCCCAACTCAGCTCTCTTTTCCTGACAGACATTTCAGTGTCCAAGCAATACAACTACCAGAGATGAACTTGCTGGGCGAGAACCGGAGCGCGAGAACCAGAGCGCGAGAACCGGAGCGCGAGAACCGGAGCACGAGAGAGAGAGTGAGAATGAGAATGAGCAAGTACCAGAGCGCGAGAACCGGAGTGCGAGAGAGAGAGTGAGAATGAGAATGAGCGAGTACCAGAGCGCGGGAACCAGAGTGCGAGAGAGTGAGTGAGAATGAGAATGAGCGAGAACCAGAGCGCGAGAGAGAGAACCTGAGCGAGCACGAGAGGGAGTGAGCGAGAATGAGAACGAGTGAGCGTGAGTACCAGAGCGAGAGAGAGTACCAGAGCGAGAGAGGGAGTGAGCGAGAATGAGAATGAGTGAGCGCGAGAACCGGAGCGTGAGAACCGGAGCGTGAGAACCGGAGCGCGAGAGAGCAAGTGAGAATGAGAACGCGCGGGAACCGGAGCGCGAGAACTGGAGCGCGAGAACCGGAGCGCGAGAACCGGAGCGCGAGAACCGGAGCGCGAGAGAGCGAGTGAGAATGAGAATGAGCGAGAACCAGAGCGCGGGAACCAGAGCGCGGGAACCAGAGCGCGGGAACGCGAGTGAGGCGAGTGAGAATGAGAACGAGCGAGAACCGGAGCGCGAGAACCGGAGCGCGAGAACCGGAGCGCGAGAACCGGAGCGCGAGAACCGGAGCGCGAGAACCGGAGCGCGAGAGAGAGAGTGAGAATGAGAACGAGCGAGAACCAGAGCCCGAGAACCAGAGCCCGAGAGCTGGAGAGGGAGGAGAAGTTAGAAGGATTAAAGCAGCCAGAGCATTGGTAAGCTCATGCAATCTCCGTGCACAGGCAGAGTTCAGCTAGCTCCTTACCCCCTGGCACTGGGTTCCCAGTATGGTGCATACAGTCCTGAGAATGCTGGCACAAAGTAGCAGCCGTAAGAAGATCCTGCTTCTGCAGCCAGTTTTTCTAGTGCACACACACACACACAAAGAGGCATCACTTTAGCTTTTCCCACCACTTCAACAGGACACTGAAAGGGGTTATGATTACTGAAAGGGGTTATGATTGAACTAAGGCAGCTGCAAAACTCAGCATGCCTTTTTCAGTCAGAAAATAACCAACTCTGGCACTCTGCTCCATCAGCAACAATAGGCATGGAATATGGCAACTGGGGGAAATTGCAGTAAGAAATCCAACCTGAAAGCCCCAAATCCTCTACTCAATATTCTGCCCTAGATTCTGTCAGATTTTTCCAACGCTATCCTGTGGGTAAGGAATGCAACCTTCCAAGCAATCCAAAAGGTCACACTGGGCTTGCATTTAAGTCAAGGCAAGCCAAGTGAAATTGGATAGAGACCAAAGGGAGCTCAGAAATAAATTCCCATTCATTTCAAATGGCTTTAGAGTTCTCAATTCTCACCTGAGCTATAAAAGCACAAAGCCAGCTCAGAGGAAATCTGAAGGTTCAATATCATCTTCTAAGGTTCAATATCTAAGTCATAGCTTTGGATTGTTGAACTCCCCACTAGTAAATTATTAGTCATTTTAATCATGATATTCAAATCTCTGAAACTGCCAAGGAAATCAGGTTCAGCTCCTTCCTAGAGCAAAAAAAAAAGGAAAGTGGGGCTTTTCTCCTCCTCTTGTCAACTTCTATTTGCATGGATCAGGAAAGGACCACTTTTAAAAGACTTATTGAATGAGTTTTATTCACGAAGTCTTTTTCAAGTGGTCCTTCCATCCAGGAGTTAAGGGGAGTTAAGGAAGGGATGACCCAAGGGACTTGAATAACATTGACAAGAAACTCAAAGCTCTACTCCAACTTGGGTGTTTCATCAGCTGGGCCAGTCCTTTGGGTTCTTCTCTATGATTTGAAAAGCTTTCTTGCAGGAAAAAAAATGTGCTTTATGTAAAACTGGAATTCTAGTTTTTCCCCCCTCTTTGAATCCGATCGTTAAAAATCTGGAAGGAATTGCTTCTTCATCCTAATTCTCATGACATCAGTCACTGCCACACTGCTACACTTGCAAGCTTCTGGCATTTGTCTCCTTGTTCAAAGCTGGCTCTATTCCTGATTTCTAAATGTCATCCAGCAGCTCAGGCAGAAAAAAACATCAGCTACCCAAATGCTTTATTCTTAGCCAAAATAGCTCAGCATCCTCCCCAGTTCCTCCTAGATCAGCTTTAGGTCCCTAACTCTAAGGGGATGAAGCCTTCTACACACGTCATTGTGGATGTTGGGCCTCAGCTCATCTTTAGGAAAGGAATCAATATGTTGGTTTAGGGTCAAATATGCCCTAAGAGAGACTTCAATACCTAGGAAAGACTTGTGAATACTCACCAACTTCCTGGGAAGTCTTAACAATGCCTAGGTTGTCCCTCAGCCAACGAACCACAGCTCCAGCTATAGCCACAGAGCCCTGCAGGACACAGAGCAGGTACAGGCATGAGGGCCAGCAGTCTCAGCCTTCTTTTTCTGATAAATAAAGAGTTGGATGCTTTGGTTTCTGAACAAATCTAAGCCTGATTGTGTCTAAATGCAAATGTCCAGGCAGGCAGAGGTTTGAGGCACTTGCATTTGCCAGCAGGATTGCTCTGTTGCCTCAGCAAATGGCCATGAATGGCTCCATCATCTCCCTGAGGAATGGCATGGCTCTCATCTCAGTGCAAAGGCCAAAGGGACTTCTCTACCAGCAAATCCAAGAGTTGCACGGAGAGCTAAGGAACTCAATTCTGGGAATAAGCATCTTAAGACTCAGGAGGTAATAAAAAGCTCAATTGTTAGAGGATTCTTGTCCCAGCAATTTGATTTAGAGTATTAAAACAAGTAAAATCCATGATAATCAAATGACAAAGACATCAAGTTATGATAATGATAACATATGCTAATGTGTTAATGACATAACATATATAATAACATATGATAACATGATAATAACATGATTAACATCCAGCCTAAATCTAATATGATAATAAGATATGATAATGATAACAAACACTAGCACTTTGTCTCCTCTTTTTTAAACCCAATTGTAGTATCTTTTTTTTTTCCTGTTTTCTTTGTTTATAACATTTATTAAAGGTTTGAAAGACAACTATGTAACAGAAAGAATGTTTTAGGCATCATGAGCTGAAAACAGAAACCAGCCTCAGGTTGAAGATGGTGATAAGCAAACCCACAGGTAAAGGTATAAAACACAAAGCTATTTTGATTTCCAGGCAACTGAAGATAACAAAAGGATACTAGAAAATAGAAGGAACCAAGAATATGTTATCACTCCCCAAAGGAAGAAATGACAGGACTTACCTCTAGTGCATAAGAAACAGGTTTGTCTCTGCCCAGTTGGTAAGCTATGGTGGTTAGAAGACCATGCTCAGAAAATACACACTGAATGGGGAAAAGGGAAAGAAAAGAGAAAGAATGAACAGAGGAGAGTGTCTCAGCACCCTCCTGGGGAACAACTCCTGCCTAACATCCAGCCTAAATCTCCCTTCCTCAGGCTTGTGTCCATTCCCCTAGTCCTAGCACTGCCTGACATCCTAACAAGTCCTTCCCCAAGTCTTTAGAAGCAGATGTGAATGAGATGGAAGCCAAAGGAGAAAAATGGAGGGAAGCAATAAAACCAGATAAGGAGACAAACCTGTGGGCCAAGCAACCCAACACTTAGCACTTCTGGGTAAGGTTAACAAACATGGGCAAGGAAACTCATGATGAGAAGTGATTTGTGGCTACTTCAGGAGCCTTACTGAAACACCCTGAACAAGTGCTGACTTTCTGTTCTTTCACATTTCACTATGCCCTTGTCCTTACCTCTAGCAATCTCATTCTTCAGTTTAAGGCTAACATTGCCTTCTGCTAAGAACTTCAGATTGTGAAACAAAAGAAATGAACAACTGAAAAATGCACCTGACCTTCTGGCCTGTATTGCACAGCAAGAAGCAGCCAGTTCCATACCTAGCAAGAAAGAAAGGGAAGGGAAGTTAAAACCAAGATGTTGAAAGGATTCACTTTTCAATTCAATTCATGAATCCATGACTCAAAACCACCACTTTTTACCCCTTGAAGGTTAACTGAGGATAAAACCAGCCACAAAAAGTGGATTTTAGTCACATCCCTCTTTCTTAGCTCTTTCTTGTATAATACTTGTTTAATACTTTCAGATATGATCTGAAAACTAAGTGTGAATTCCTCTTTGGAGGTAGTGTTTACCTACTTCAGTTTAGGCTGCTCATGAAAGCTACTTTGCCAAATAAACATTGCACAATATTAAATGGTTCCCTTTCAAAACTTGGATTTAAGGAACTTGGTTCCTGTCACAAAGAAAGAGTGTTTGCTTTAAGTATGTTCAGTTCAAAAATGGCTAAAAATGGCATGTTTCTCATTCCAAGACCACACTGAACACAATTTAATACAAGGATAACAAAATACTTCTAACCCACTGTAGGAAATGATGAGTTCTTTATCTTTTAAATACCCTGAGAAATAATAGCTCAAAATAGTACTGAGCTAGTCAGAGAAAAAAGGTAAAGGTGTAATACAAAGAAGTGAAAAGAATCTCAATTTTACCTTGTGGTTTAGTTGATTTAGCTGTTGTTTTGTTATCAAAACACTCTGTGACAATATTATTTGGACTGCTGTTTGTTTTCCTCAACTACAAGGCCATTAACCATTAGATGTATCAATACAAAAGATAAAGTGAAGGTTAATGAGCAACAAGGGTAGATTAACGTGTAATTAAATCTGTGCAGGCCTCACACTGGCTCTGTACCTCCTTGCTCAGTTAAGCACATGGCTGTTAAATGGAACACTAAGCCATTGAAGCAGAGAGCTTCTCCTCAAAGCAATGTTTGCTCACACCAGTTGCTCAGCTAGTCTACACTAAGAGGCTGAGAAACAGGGAAAGGAATAACATCAAAGGAAAAGCCAAGGGAAACAAACCTTTCCCATCAGTACAATCTAACTGATTGGGAGTATTTGACAGTGAAACTTCCTCCCAGTGACTTTGTTCCTCACTTGAAGCTCTCCACTCTTAAATTAGGACACTCTTTACTTGGTGGGTAGCTACCAAGTATTTTGGCAGTAACTACAAAAGCATTTGGCAGTCAGGGGGAAAGGGAACAACCCAGCCCATTCCCAGCAGACCAGTGGGGTTTGATCTTCCACCTTTCCTGAGGATGACTTACGTGTTTTTGGCCTGTCCATCCTGGAAACACATTTGTCCCACAAGAGCAGCAGACTGGTCACCCAAGCACTGCAAAGAGAGGCTCTTGTTAGCAAAGCTCTGCACAGCAACAGCATCCACCTAGACTTATCTACAACTCTAATCTATTAGGAGGCTGCAGGTATATGAAAGTGAGGAAAAATCTATATAAAAAACCTGGGCTTTGACTCCCTTTTCATTCGGAAGAGCTGCAAATGAAATGTGTCCTGCTACTTAGGGTAAATAACATCACAATTAACTATCTCTATGCATTAGAAAAAGCTGAGAATCTGCCCAGAATTAGGTATATACTGAACTCCTTTCCTATACAACTCCTTTCCTATATGTTGAATCACTTTCAACAGTTTCCTTCCTGTTTAACATGAGGTAAACACCCCAAAATCTGCCCAGAATTAGGTATATACTGCACTCCTTTCCTCTATAAAGCAGAGCTTGCTTCTATTTTGTAGTGTTATAGTCATTTACTTAGAGATCCTAAAGTAAGCTGTCAGCTATTTCCACAATCAGATCTTACTAATGAAGAATTCAATGAATAATTCACTTTCAACACTTTCCTTCCTGTTTAACACGAGGTAAAACCCCCATCAAGGGAACTGGTAGCAGGATTCAGCCACCTGAAGAGATGTTCATGCAGTCTCAGCTGAAGCAGGACTTACCCCAGAAATTGGTACACCTGTCAGAGCTCCAGATTTCTGGTGTGCAAAACAAAGAGAAAGAAAAAAAAAAACACCTCCAAATTAGCTTTCCATGACACTGGGAAAAGAAGTGGAAAAGAAGTTCCACTTGTACCACTCCAAGGCAAACAAAGAAGGGTCCCCAAAGCCCCATGGTTCAGTTCAGGTGTACACTGGAGCTCAGCATGGCTAAATCACTCCAGAAGAAGAGAGCAGGATATTTACAGGTAGATTTTATGCACCCCTAGAGCTCTTTACACAAATTTTGTTGAAAATAGAGGGTCCAGAAAATGAGGTTCAGTGTAATCTGTGCAAGGTAAAATGGAAAAGTGCAAAAATGGGAAAGCAAGCAGAGAAAAAGCTGATTGTGCTGCCAGCCTAAGCTAAAGCAAGTATCTCATTTTAGGACACAGCACACAGAATTTCTTCCCAACACTACCACACAGTTTTTCAGTTGCATTCTTGCAATAGCTTATCATAGGAAATTTATCTCCTGAGCCTTTTTTGACTCCTTTCTTTATATTGTTTCTTTGTATGACAATGCATTTTCAGTGCAGCCATGCAAGTGCATTTCCAATCTGAGTCTTCTTTCATTCTTATTTTAATTAGCTGTTGAGTAACATAAAACACAAAACATCTGTGAGCTTGCTTTCCTCATTTATGAGACAGCCAAGATGTATTAGGCAGTAGCTGTATTTTCTACTTCACTCTAAAAAAAGAAATGAAAGCAAAAGCAAGATTAGCTTTAAGAAACAACTCTGGCATCAAAGAGATCAAATTTGGAAATTCCTGCCCAATTTCTGGGTCTAGAAAGTGTGCTTTTACTACTCCTTAAAGTAATGGAAATGCACAGCATCTGAGTGGAACAACTAAGAGGGGGGGTGAGGGTTCAGCCTAAAAGAAGTCTCTACTCACCAGGCTAGGACAGATTTTCTACAGTCAGCAAAAGGAAGAAAAAGGGGGGGAAAAAAAGGGGAGGAAAGAGGAAGAGAAAGAAAAGTTCACATTTCAAGTGATCAGCTCTTCTGTTCCAGTTGCCAGGCAGATTCTTTCTCCATTCACCTCACTCCTTCAGCTTAATACAACTCAATCTCATTTGACCTTCAGATGAATACTTGGAGTGGCATTGCCATGAACAGATTAGCACAAACACTGATATGTCAGGCAACTGAGAGCTGCATTATACAGGAGAATCTCAGAGCTTGTCTCTTGGTAGTAAACAAGAGGAAAAAGCATGCAAAATGCCAATATCCAGTTTATCCAGCTCTCAGAAACCAGCTGCTAGATGCATCCAAGTCAACTTGGCATTTCATCCTCAGGCTAAGCACTAAGGATTTATTCCTAGGTAATGTTCACAGCTGATGGCTACTTTCTAAATCAACAATTAATTGTAATAAATGCAATGTTTACCCTTATCAGAAAGCTCTCCCATCTTATTTGAAACTTAACAACAACTCAACTTCATCTACTATTATACAGTAGATAATGCCATGCTAAAGCTAAACAACAGCTGTCTAGAAAAAGCCAATATTTGTCATTTATGGAAGTTCTAGCCAATCTCTCTTGATGTAGTTTGATTTGGACAAGATTAACTTCACACACACAGAGAGCAAACTTACCATCAGGCCATAAATCTCTGAGGAGCTTCTTATTTTGGGGAGTATTTCCATAGGAATATCAAAGAATCTGATCACAAAACAAAATCATTGAGACAGAGATACAAAATATATATATGTACATATATATACAAAATAAATGAGATATATACAAAATATATATGTATATGTATACACACAAATAAGATATATATATATGTGTATATATCCACACAAAATAAAAGATATAAATACAAAATATATATATCCACACAAAATAAATGAGATATATACACAAAATATATATATGTACATATATATACAAAATAAATGAGATATATACACAAAATATATATATATACACAAAATAATTGATTGATATATATACACAAAATATATATATATATACACAAATAAGAGATATATATATAAAATATACATATTCACACAAAATAAATGAGATATATACACAAAATATATATATATATACAAAAAATAATTGAGATAGATATATGGCCAATGCTAAATCAGGAAACATTTTGCATTTGTTTTCTTAACTAAGTTTAAGTTGTAACCTTGAATCACCCTGGGATTCTAGGGTTGAATCCATCACTCTCTTTTCAGTGACACTGAATTCTGGAGCAAACCAAGATATATTAGACTACTTTGAAGACACACTCAAGCCTTTCATGTGGCAAGTGATTCCTCTTCCAACAACGTCTTTATAGTATTGTTGTTCATGAATTGAAATGTAAAATAGAGACACTAGCATTGTCATTTCCTTACATGAAAGAAACTATTAAATGTCAGGGAAAAACTGACCAAAGCTTCCATCTATAGCAAAAAAATCTGCTGCTTGTAATTCATCCAGCCAGTTCTGATTTGAACATCTGGAGAACAATTCTTTAACTACTTAATTACTAATGTTACCAGTAAATACAAAAGGCATTGTTAAGTTTAGATAAGAGCTTCTTGCTAGTGAATGAGTTTCTTCACACATCACTTAGAGAATCTAGTTAAGTGACAAACTGAGCTTACTGGCAGAGCTCAGGATCCCATTCCAAGGAATGAATGTTGAACAGCATTGTTCTGCTGGCATTGGTGACATCTGTGCAGTGGATGCCTCCATTCTTTCCACCTGTCAAACTCTGAACAACAACAACAAGAAGATATCACTAGTATTCTCCAAGAAAAGATAGAGGTTTCCTTTAACAGATAACAGAAATCAAATCTAAACTCACAAAGCTTTCAGCTTGGGCCTGGGAAATCTCATATTGATGCCAACAATGAAAGAGGCAGAACTCTTACAGGGGAACAAAGGCATGAGAGAGGTAAGAAGAGTATGATATTACCTCTTGAACATCTATATTGCAAAGGTGGCTAATTACACCATTCTAAAGTCCAAGATTTGTCCAAATATTGGTTAACTGCACATAAGCATCTACAAGAGCAATAGAGTGATGCAAGGGCAGCAAAAGAATCAGCCAAATTTTACAGCAGCATTTTGGTTAGCTACACATAAGCATCTCTAAAACCAAGAGAGTGATGCAAGGACAGTAAAAGTTCATCTTGTAAGGAATGCTTCACTGGAATGGGTTTAGCTTGGACTGCCATCACTGTGTGGTCAGTGGCCAGCAGCTCCCAGCAACCTTGCATGAGGTGGAAAAGTCATATTACAAAGGGTGCTAACAAATCCACAAAGCCCTAGCCAGAGATGGACATTTCATTTTCAAAGGAGTGCCAATAGATACACAAGGATATACCCAAATAAGCCAGGAATCAATAGTGCCAAACACAGCTCTGCCATCAGCTACTGCTCCTCGAAGCTCTTCCACGTTATCCAAGAGCCAGCGGAGCTTCACTGCGCTGAAGTAAGTGCTGAGGGGCAGCCCTGTCTTGGACTGCAAGAGAAACAAACACCAGCACACAACTGTCAGCCTTGGCAGGGACCTTACAGCTCCTCTAGTGCCACCCCTGTGCCTGCCATGTGCAGGGACAGCTGGCACTAGAGCAGCTTGCTCCCAGCCCCAGCCAGCCTGGCCTGCAACACTGCCAGGGCTGGGGCTGCCACCACCTCTCTGGGCAACCTGGCACAGTGGCTCAGCACCCTCCTGGCCAACAACTTCTGCCTAACAGCCAANGAGCATCCTCGTGGCTCTGCTCTGGACACCTTCCAGCATGCCCAATACTGTAGTTTTTATATAAAAATGGTGATATAAGTGAAAAAAACTAAGGAAACAAACCTCAGAGCAATTAGACAACCCTGTTATTGAATTAAGCATACAATAGACAATTCTTGAGCACATCAAAAAACAAATGACCAGTGCATTAATGGACAAAGATCAAAGCTGAGCTAAATGGAGTTCAAAGAGCATTTATGTGGAAAGAGTTGTTTGAAGAAGTCCTGTCTTATCTACGCTAGGTCCATTTGGCTAGGCAGCACAACACAGGAGAGATGGAGTTTGTATTCTACCAGAACTTAAACATCAAAGAAGTCTGTGTGCTTTCTGACATCCAAATCCTGTCTATAGAAAACCATATAATATATAAAATATATATGTTGGTGTGCTTTCTGATATCCAATTCCTGTCTATAGCAAACCATATAATATATAAAAAAATATATATGTTGGTGTGCTTTTTGACATCCAATTCCTGTTTGTAGAAAACCATATAATATATAAAATACATATGTTTGTATGCTTTTTGACATCCAATTCCTGTCTACAGCAAACCATAAAATATATATGTTGGTGTGCTTTTTGACATCCAATTCCTGTCTATAGAATTATTATTATTATATATATTATTATAATATATTATTATAATATTATTATATATTATATGAAATATATAATATTTATACAATCAGACAATGAAAATATCAATCATAGAATTTTGGCACTTTTGTGCAAGTATTTACTTTCCAAATTGTTGCATATACATAGAAAACAAAAAAGAGAATGAATTTGCTCTTTATAAACTCTCTTCCCCAGTTCTCAGATTGCTTGCAATGGATTTCAGCTTAAGGTCTAAAATAAGAAAGGAGAATACATTTCACATCAAGAAATTCTTTTCCAATCAGTTTTTTTCCCCTCCTTTCTCTTAATTGTTGTGTGTGATGGTTCCTTATCCATGATGATGTCTCACTAGTGATTACTCCCTTAACTTCTCTAGTGAGCTCTGTAAGGATCCTCAAGCACTAATTTTGAGGAAAATAAACATTTCTCAGTCTCAGATTAGTGTGTGATAATAAGCCTATTTCTTAATTATTTGACAAGCTAAGCAGGGACTAGAAGCTCAACTGACTTGTGGGGAATTTTAAGCATATTCTAGCAATACAGAGTTCAGCTCCTGGTTAAATGGTCTGGAATAGCTCTTACCTTAAAAAAGGTTTTGTTTCTTCCTGGGATTTTTTTAAGAAGCCTTTCAACTGTTGACTGGGTTCTCAGGTCAAGCCACACTAAAAGCAGAAGAAAATGAAATGATCAATTGGTTTAACACACAAACCAAGCTTTTTCTGCAGAAGAAGAGCTCTTGCCAGTGAATTCCTGTCCTTATTCTTAGCTTTCCACATCTGCATTGCCATTGTATTTTAAAAGCACTCTCACAAAACCTCAAAATGGTCAGATAAACTCCTTTGATTTAGAAGAACAAACAATTTACAAATCCAATTGGATTTTTCCACCTAATAGGACATGTACTTTTCTCTAGGGAAGCCTAAGCAAATGCCTAATGCATACTGCTTTATTTCTAGCAGATGACTGTCATCAAACCAAGAGGTTCAAACAAATAGCAAGTTGATTATTTACTACTCCTATGAAAACTTTGAACTCCAGAGCTCTGTCAGAATTCTCAAGGTGCAGCTAGGCTTAAGAGAAACCTGCTAACAATATCTGTTTGAGTAAAGAAGAGGCCTGCTTTCTCAGTGTTGCTCTGCTAAACTAAACCTGGCACTTGCCATGGCCTAAAAGAGCAAAGCTAGACCATGACCATCTCTCAGCTGACACTTCCAAAAGCAAAGATCAAACTCCAAATCAAGAAGTATTCATTAAACCTTTCCTACAACACACTCATTTTATGCTATTAGACATTCAGAAAGCAGAGGAGTTACCAATGGCATTATAAAGAGGTTCTCCAGTTGTCTTGTCCCAAACCACAGTTGTTTCTCTCTGATTGCTGACTCCAATGGCTTCAGGACAAAACAGAAAGAATTATCTCGGTCAGAAGGTTTCTTTTCCCCTTTTGAGGGGTGAGGGAGAGGTGAAAAGGAGGGAGGAAGAGGTCAGAAGAAGAGGAAAGTTAACAGGAAATAAAATCTTCCAAATCCTTCATGTTAAAACCTAGAAATATCACTCCTAACCACTCATCATTCAACCCTGGCTGCTTAATCTATGTGCTCTAAATCCTTTTTTCTTTTGCCACAAACTGAAGGAGTAACAAGTTTTTCCCAGTGACTCACAACTTCACTATCAGCATTTCTTTACTCATCACTTCTCTCTCTGATTAGGCAAGATTAGGTTAAGTCTACTTTGTAGATTCTGCATTGCTAGGAGACAAAGACTTATTTTCTCATTATTCCTCCCAAACAGACTGTTCTCCATTCCAAGTTAACATTTGATTTGAGGCCAGCAGATGCTGCCACCTTTCTATTTATTGACCTAGAGAACCTGACTTGCTCAGCTCTGAAGAATACCTTTTATGTTAGTTATGTCTATGTTCAGTTGCTGCAGTTTTTCACAGGTCTTTTCCACACATTCATAAACAGACTTTAATATTTCCTTTGGATCTTGTTCCACCCACCTTTAACAAAGAGGAAACACAGATAATAAAGAGACAAAAAAAATTACATTTAGGGGGGGAAAAAAAAAAGAAATGATAGTCTGACAAACCAGATAAGCATTTTGACACAACTCTAGAAAAAGTGTAAGGAATTTCAAATCCTTTTTTAAACAGCTCTATTTTCACAACAAAACCACCTGTAGAACACAAAGACTTTTGTTTTGCTTTATTCTCTCTAGAGGGCTTTGGCAGCAAGTGCTAGGTCAGTTAAGAACAAAAGAAACCCCTACCTCAGAGAAGAAATTAAGCAACATCTATGGACTAAGCTGAAGACTATGATGAAATGGTAAAAATGGCCAGCTTTACCAATTTAAATGAGACTTTGAAGCCTCCTTTAAATGTTAACATTCCAATTTTAATTATGTTAATGAGTAATCACAGTCAAACCCAAAGTATTCTTAGTTTATGTAACTTGGAGCACATACTGGAAACCAAAGATGAGGAGGTTTGATGTCATTTTTCCTACCACACAGTTTTTTACAGTGGATACAGCTCTTAATCTATTAATCAACTTCAGTTTGGATCACAAATAGATGAAAAATAGGTAAGTTCTACATAAATACACACAAAAAATGCCCCCCCAGAACATTCCTACCCTTCCTTAGGAAACTCCTGCCGTATCTCAACTTGATGGTGACTCAGAAGCTCTGCTGTTTTGGCATTAAAAACCTGCAAATAAATTCAGAAGGAAAATTTCTAGGAACACGAAATCTTAAACAACAATAAATTAACATTTATTCCTTTGAAAAAACCCACCACAGTTCCAAGACAATTTATAGTCATTTTCTTGCATGAACCCAAATATCTACACAACCTGGATTCAGATATATGAAATATGGAAAGAAATCTAAATCTTTAGATTAAGAGGCTTATATAGATTATTAATCATCCCAACCCTCAAGAATCTCTTCTCCTCCAGTGTTTCACCTCTCGCAAGCCCAGCCAGCAGAATCCCTGTAGTGCATGGAATGCATTGGCACCAGGCTCGGAGCACCTAAACTGCAGCAATCATGCCAACAGGCCCAGGTAGGTTTGCGAAGGGAACACAGCAGCGGCATTGCATTGTCTGAACATCAGCTAATCCCAGCTACTCCGCTGGCACCGATCTAGATGATCGCCGCTGGGACAGCGCCGGCTCCGCCGCTCCCGTGTGCCCTGCGCCCGCTGCTCCTCCGGCCCGCGGCAGGGCACACGGACCCCGGCTCACGGCGGGAGTGAGGAGCCGGAGCCCGCTCCCCATTGCCCTTCCCCAAGGGCACAGCAGAAGCCTTGCTCGGGGGAGCCTCTTGAACACAGTCTATGGTCGTTTGTCCCCTGCAGCAGCAGAGACCTGCCCACATCTCACTGCAACCTCCTGTCAGGGAGCTGCAGAGAGAGCTCAGCTCTGCCCTGAGCCTCCTCTGCTCCACACTAAGCAAGCCCAGTGCCCTCAGCTGCTCCTCAGCACACTTGTGCTCCAGAGCCCTCCCTAGGCTCCTTNTGCAGCAATCATGCCAACAGGCCCAGGTAGGTTTGCGAAGGGAACACAGCAGCAGCATTGCATTGTCTGAACATCAGCTAATCCCAGCTACTCCGCTGGCACCGATCTAGATGATCGCCGCTGGGACAGCGCCGGCTCCGCCGCTCCCGTGTGCCCTGCGCCCGCTGCTCCTCCGGCCCGCGGCAGGGCACACGGACCCCGGCTCACGGCGGGAGTGAGGAGCCGGAGCCCGCTCCCCATTGCCCTTCCCCAAGGGCACAGCAGAAGCCTTGGGGGAATCCCGCAAGGATGCGGGAGAGAGAATGTGCGGGAGCAGCTGCTCCCTCAGGCCGTTCCCGCACGCGTGAAGCGCCCGCGGCCGGCCCCCAAGCGCCACGATGTGCTCACCAGGAAACGAGTGGAACTGGTGCCCTGATCGATGGAGCCCACGAGCGGCCCCAGCGCCATCCGATCGGACGCAGCCATGGGGTGCCCGTGCAGCCGCCCGTGCCGCGGGGTCCCGCGCAGGCTCCCCTGGGCGCGCGGTTGGCGGCCGCGCTGCCAGTGGCCCGGCGGCTGGCGGGCAGCGGCGCGTGGTTGCCGCGGTGACGGCGGGGGCGGGGCGGGGGCGCTGCCCGTGCGTCTGAAGAGCTCTGAGCCAATGAGCGCTCGGGGCGCGGCAGGGGCGGATGGGCTGGGGGCGGAGCCAGGGAGCGCAGGAAGTGAGCCAGCNCACACTAAGCAAGCCCAGTGCCCTCAGCTGCTCCTCAGCACACTTGTGCTCCAGAGCCCTCCCTAGCCTCCTTGCCCTTCTCTGCACATACTCCAATGCCTCTGGCTCCTTCTTGGCCTGAGGAGCCCAAAGCTGAACCCAGTGGGACACCATCCTTGCTATCTTTTACTGGCAAGCAGAGGACGGTCGGATGTAGAAACGATTCCTGTGCTCTGGGTACAAAATGCAGTTAGACTGATCCATCTCTAGGATACAATGGAATCTCTTCTAGCTTTCCTCAGTAATGCCCCTTCTCATTCCATACATTTTAGGGCTTTCTCTTCAAGCTGTTAATCCTCCCAGCTCTCCTTCCATGCTTTGTGCTGCAGCACAGTGATGCTGCTGGTGAGCCTGTGCTGGATGAACTCCAGTTCTTCAGATGCTCTGTTCCTCTGGCAGGACCAAAACCAGACACAGTGTTCTGGATGCTGCCTCCTCAGTGCCACACAGATGGCAATAATGACTTCCTTTGATCCTCACTCTGCACTTCTCTTAACTTAGTTCATCTTCACCACCACAAGGACACACTGCTCACTTATATTCCATTTGCTGTCCTGTCCAGCAGCAATCTGGCTCCTTTTTTACCAAGCTGCTTCTTGGCTTTCTGTCCCAAGTGCTAAGCTTCTGCCAGGCCCTTCTCCAACTGTAATTCCAGTTAACTCCTCCCTTTGGTTTGTGGTCATCTGCAAACTTGAAAGTGCATTCCAACCCATCCCCTAGGCTGCTGAAAGCACTCCAGGCTATTAACCCTTGCTGCACTCTGCTGTGGGACATCACTTGTGAACTGGCCACCTGTAACTGTGAATTGAGCCTCTGAACTGTTGACATTCTTCAAGGACCAGGCAGTTTATCACCCAGACATCTTTAATCTGCTCAAAATCTTATGTGTTCCATCTTAAAAAACTAGGTTGCACTGCACTGCTGAATAGAACATGTGCCAAGTAACCAACAATTTCATTCTCACTGGTGACAAGGTGAGGATGAACATTGTTAGAAGGAGTAGAGAAAGGTATGCAAAACAACTAACACAGCAGAAGATCAAGAGGTTGTAAGAGAGCAAAGAGAACCAATCAGGCAAAAAGAACATCACATTGCATTTTGGTTTCAAAGAGTACAAAGCAAAGTCTCTATTCTAACTGTGGCAATCTCCTTCCAGCACAGAATTCTCCAGATACATGTGTTATTATCTGAATGACTGATGCAGCTTGTAGCAGATCCCTGCACAATTTGGTCTCTTCTTCCCTCCTACACCAACCTCTGATTTAATTCAGTGATGATGTATCTTTCCTGCTATCATAACAATTTGGTCACACTGCCAAGTTTAAGACAACATTTTGGTTTGAAATGAATTGGGATGGGTACAAAGAGAACCGAAAAGAGTGACAAGAAACAATATACGTTCTTAAATGAAGGGAGGAATTATGACCTGTGCTTATTTGTGTGAGCACTTGAATCCTCAGAGGAAACAAACCACATGCAGACAAAAAATCCCCATGACTGTATGCATTAGAGAATAAATCTAGTGTAAAAAAATCCTTGTTAGAATAACTTGTAAGAATACTGTCAAAAAGAGCTTGAGTATACATTTAAAGCCTGCAGTGTCTCTTCTAGTTCTAGGAGTGTTATCCTTTGAGGCTAAGAAAAAAGTTCACTTGGTGTAGATGTAAAGCAGCTAGGATTTATCTTCAGGTGTTACAGGGCACTTTTCCAAACTCTTTTCCCAGAATGATTCCTGACTGGCAGTCAAGACAGCTCCCTGGTGTCATTTGTCAGTTTAGAGTTACTCTCCACCCCCAAGATCTGTGTTTTGTCATCTGACAATCCCATGAAGGTCATGATATTGAGTAAGAATGGTAACACAGGTCAAGAAGATAGTCTACCCTCCTGCTTCATGAAACAAAAGTCCATATGAGCATAAAAAAACATGGCAAGGGCACACCCAACCATTAATTTCCCCAGTTCAATACTCTGCACACTTGATAACATTTTTGTATCTAGTCACTATGTCTATTCTATTATCACTGGGATCTAAGTCAAATTACCATGGCTTACTGATTAGGGGATGGACCATTTGTAAAGATTTGCAAGCAGGAAGTTTAGAGAGTGTCATATATAATAACAACACTGGTTATTGTCTGTTGCATAAGATGGAAATAAATCTAAATCCTTAGACTAAGGGGCTTATATAGAGATAGATTAACATATGAATCATCCCAACCTTCACGAATCTCTTCTCCTCCAGTGTTTTTCACCTCTCACAAGCTGCACAAGCCCAGCCAGGAGAATCCCTGTAATGCATGGGATGCATTGGCACCAGGCTTGGAGCACCTGGAACTGCAGCAATCATGCCAACAGGCCCAGGTANAGGGAATCCCGCAAGGATGCGGGAGAGGGAAGGTGCGGGAGCAGCTGCTCCCTCAGGCCGCGGAACCGCCGCCTGTTCCCGCACGCGTGAAGCGCCCGCGGCCGGCCCCCAAGCGCCACGATGTGCTCACCAGGAAACGAGTGGAACTGGTGCCCTGATCGATGGAGCCCACGAGCGGCCCCAGCGCCATCCGATCGGACGCAGCCATGGGGTGCCCGTGCAGCCGCCCGTGCCGCGGGGTCCCGCGCAGGCTCCCCTGGGCGCGCGGTTGGCGGCCGCGCTGCCAGTGGCCCGGCGGCTGGCGGGCAGCGGCGCGTGGTTGCCGCGGTGACGGCGGGGGCGGGGCGGGGGCGCTGCCCGTGCGTCTGAAGAGCTCTGAGCCAATGAGCGCTCGGGGCGCGGCAGGGGGGCGGGGCCAGGGAGCGCAGGAAGTGAGCCAGCGGCAAGGGGTGGGGGGTCACGTGATGGCACTAGTGGTCCCTTGAGTTGAGGGGAGTGAGCGGGGTAGCGGATGCGCTGCCTGAGGGAAACCCATGTGGCATGGCGAGGAGCTTTGAGGGCTGTGCGAGGCTCTCGAGGGTCCTGTCGGACGAGGGGGCATTTGTGCACCCCTGCGCTGGCGTGTCCCGCGGCGAAAGGTGTTTTGGTGTGCAGTCCGAGGAGCCGAGAGAACTCTCCCGTTGGCTCGGCTGGCTGTGAGGCAGGGGCCAGCCTCGGAGGATGAGCACTCGAGAGCAGAGGGAAGGGATGTTGGTAGCTCTGCTCTGCTCTTTCTGGCTGACTCTTGCGGAATTGACCTTAATCTAAGGACAAGATGTGACTGTGTCACATACTCCAAGCACGTGATGCAGTCAAGAGTGGATGCCACAAGTGCATGTGTCTTGCCCTTCTGCCTCCCAGGGACAGAGAGGAGGGCTCAGCAGCTCTTCCTTCCTGAGAAGCAAAGGCTGATGGAAAATACTTTCAGCTAGCCTGGAAGAGGTGTAGGTATAAAGCATACAGCATGCCAGGAGAAGTGACATTGTCCCCTCCACCCTTCTGCCTGCAGAGGGAGGGAAATTCAGCTTCTCTCACTGGCTCAGGGAACAAAGCCAAACAGATCATGACCTTGGCTGCCTTCAATCATCTAGAGCTTCCAGGAGGGTGCTGAGCCACTGTGCCAGGTTGCCCAGAGAGGTGGTGGCAGCCCCAGCCCTGGCAGTGTTGCAGGCCAGGCTGGCTGGGGCTGGAAGCAAGCTGCTCTAGTGCCAGCTGTCCCTGCCCAGGGCAGGGGGTTGGACTTAGAGGAGCTGTAAGGTCCCTTCCAACCCTGTCAACTCTATGATTCTGCAGCACCCACATGCAGGGAATCTCTTCACAGCTCCAGAGCAAGGAGATGAGAATGAGCAATGCTATGTTCTGTCTCCTAGGTTGATTTTGGAAGGTGTCCACAGGGCTGTAGCCTGTCACCGTTTGGCAAGCACGGTTTCATTGTGAAGCCCTGACTCTGATGATGATGCAATGGATGTCTCACAGGATGTGCTTTACTTCTGCCCTCCTATTAGACAATAGTTTGCCCCGAATGACATTTTATATTTAGAATCATTCCTGAGCAATCCTTGTTGCAGTTGCTGTCTCTCTGGTGGACAAAAATAACACTGAGATGAAATAAATCCACTTTTTCAAGGCAACTATTACTAAGTGCTCTGAAAAGCAGCTAGTGAGCCAATAAATCTTTGCAGGCAGAGTATTATTCAAATCAAAATGAGGAAAAAAAAACAACACCCAATAATTTTATACAGACAAAAGTAAGCATTCTTGGGAGTGAAAATAAGTCATCCAGACTAACATAAATATTCATTAGTGGTACAGTAGATACTCAAAATCCTTAACTCTGAGGCACTCACTCTTCTAGCTTCCTTAACCACTGAAGCAGTAAGTGCATTCCTCTTGACCTCAGGGCTGGATAACCTAATAATAAGCAGCAGAGGCAGGATTCCACAGGGGAAGTTGTGTTTTAGGACACAGGTCCTAAAAGATGTTTTTTTTACCACCACCATCCTGATCCTGCTTTATTGTGCCCTGGGTCTGGGTTTTGTTAGACCCTTTCTGGTGTTGTCAGAGCTCATTAATATGGCAGAAAACATCCCCAGACCAAAATAAAAGTGGATTGTTCTCTGCCAAGGAGCTGAATTGACTCACTCACTAGACTGAGTGCCAGAGCTGGGGCAAAAGTGATTTCCACAGTGAGGAGCATGGGAAAGGTTAAGAATAAGTAGGAGATGATGAGGAGGAGACTAAAGACAATGTGAAATAATCATCAGCTGCTTGCTGGACCTCCAGATCATCAAATGGAAAGTTAGCTCTCTGTTGGGAGATTCTGGAGATATGAAATAGCTCCACTATTGCCATGAAGACTGAACTCTACTGTCTGGTTTGGAGAATAACTTTCAGACATTGCTGTTTTCAATGTAACATCACCAAAATTGGTGTTTCTCTCATAAAACTGAGAGGAGAGCTCAGCTCTAGAGAGATCTCCTGGAGATCTGGTTGTATACTGAGGTAAAATGATGTTAGTTAGTTAAAATGATGGAGGTTTGGGGGACTGGAAGCTAATATGCAAGGAGTCTCTGAGAGAGCCATGCTTGCTCAGCCATAAGGAGAGAAGTTCTAGAGGACATCTTACAGCTGTCTTTGAACTGGGAACTGAATTGGATTTGAAGTGAATTTGGAAGATATTCCTTGTGTTTATTTCTGGGATTGCCAAAGCAGAACCTCAAAGCTACAATTAGAGAGGAAAAATCCAACAAGCCAGCTTAGAAAGAAGAAACTCTCAGATGAAAGCAACTAAAATGCAATATATATCATCTAATAAGATAATAGATTCATAGAATAACACAATATAATCATATACTATTAATGTAATACCATTCTAATAATAATCCATAAGAAAAAGACAGGGAGGAAGCTAGCCAAGCTCTCAGTGAAGCAGCCCAACAGAAAAGTGAAGAATAACTGAGGCAATTTGGTTCATTAACAGAATCTATTTATATATATTCATCTTGCTACTACTTCTTTTTAACTTCTGCCTTATTCCAGTAGTGCTGGAGCAGTTTACTCACAGCTTTTTGGTTGTCCTCCTTAGGGTCAGAGTTGAGAGCTAGGGTGGAAAGTGCTCCAGCTGCATGGTTTGTGAGTCACCCCTGAGAACTTCTAGAAGCTTAGTGGATTCTTCTATGCAATTTAGTTATGTTCTAATGACTACAAGGGAGTGATTTGTCTCTATCTACTCCTTATTGAGGCTATTAAGCCAGAAGATACTAGGAGCAGAGGTCAAAGCATAAAGCTAGACATGCAGGTGCATGAGTGTAGCAGTGAGAAAATTCATCTCCTTGTTGCAGGAGCAGAAAAATCACCTTTCTAATGACTTTACTAAGGTTCCTGCTATTCTAAGATCAATTCACAGCTGCCTTCAATCTGCAGGAGAAGTACTTGAGGAATATTCTTGCTCCCCCTGCAGTCCAAGGAAGCTTTGCCAGGGAATTTAAGCAACAAACATGCATTTCTCTTGTGGATGCCCCAAAGTGTGGGTGATGTTTGCTTTGCTCTGGCACTGCTTACTTAAGAAAAATAAAAGAGATTGAATTGTTAACCTCAAAATACATTCTGCTGAGATCTCTTTGCTTGCTCTCTGTGTTTGCTGTGCTTTGGTAAACTAGATAAAGGGTGAGCACACAGACAAACCTACTGCCATGCTGTAGTTTGTACAAAGGTATCAGGTGATGAATGTGAGCCTGGGGAAGCAAAAGAGGACAGAGGGTGTTAGAAATCTCAGAGGTGCTCAGTACAGTTCTAATCATTTCACAACAGGGTTTTACAGCATGACAGCAACTCTTCTCCATCCTCTCCTTAGCCCCCAGCTGAAAGGCAGCAAGGTGGTGACCAAAGAGCTCTTTGGGACATCTCCTGCATCATGCTGGAGATCCAGGTGGGTCTGTGGAGAAACTGTGGGGTCTAAGTGAGGAGATATGGAGAAACAATCCCCTCCCAGTCTTCTCTTGAGAGTGATGTGGCTGATCCAAACACTCCAACCCTTCAAGGTAGAAGAGCTGAGGTCTTCCACTGACACAGTTGACCTTAGCAGTCATACTCTAGAGCTCCTCAGGGCTCTTTTCTTTGCAGTCCAGAGTCTGTGAGTGATAAGCAAGCAACCTGCTCCTAAGGGCAGCAAGCAGCCTTCAGCCAGAGTCTTGCCAAGGCATAACAACACAGGGTTCAAAGTACTCTGTTCTGCTACAGGGCTACGTACAACTTGCTATGTCACAAAAGGCTGAGGCAAGGGTGTGGAGAAATATTTCCTTGTTCCTTGTAACAGCAATTCTAGAGCAGAATATAGTGAATTATGCTCTGATTCCAGGTGCTCCTTTACCCTATTGCTATTTCTGTGCTGTAAGTAAAGGTGTTTGTGCAGCTTGGTGTGAGAGGAGGCAAAAAAAGTCATTAGAAATGGCCTAAATGTTAACCATCTCTGGTGATTCATCCAGTTATTTTCCAAGAAATAGCTAAGCAAGACATTAAAGATGAACAACTACCTAACAGAAAAGGAAAGATAAACAATTAAAAGAGGAGAGAGAGGGGAGAAAGAAAGAAGAGAGAGAGAGGGAGAGAGGGGAGAAAGAAAGAAGAGAGAGAGAGGGAGAGAGGGGAGAAAGAAAGAAGAGAGAGAGGATAAAGAAAGAGGAGAGGGGGAGAAAGAAAGAGGAGAGTGCCCTTCAAGTCTAGCTTTTCTCATGGCAGGTTTTGTAGATATCAAGCAAAAAACCACCTGAGATGTGCTGTTTGCTGGAAGCTGAGGTGTTTGAAGGTCTGCAGACAACAAAATAAACCTTGCATGAAATACATTCCTGCTTTGGCATCTCCCTCTTCCTGCCTTCTTTGGCATGCCTAGATGTCTTGCTGTACCAATGAAAGGAGATCAGTAGCTAGTAGCTGAATGGGATGTGCTGTAAATCACCAACAAAGCAGCACTTGGAGATTTTTTTTCTAGCTCAAGTCACCATGTTCTGGTGTTTCTGTTGTTTCTGTACACCATTTCATAAAGAGAAGTCCATCTGCCTGGGCTGAGTGTGTGGCAATCAGCTATTTTAACAGTCCCCAGTTTCACAATGAAGCTTCCTTTCGGCACAAAAGAGGAAGCAAGCTCAGCCTGTTGCACTTTAGTCACTTGTAAAAACCCCTCAGCTCCTCAGAGACTTTCTTTCTACACTCGTGTGCTCTACAGGGTTGGAAATCAAACCCATGTCCTCTTAGAAGCCTATTTAGAAAGGAAATTAGGACAGAACATTGCATTTTGGGGGAGGACAAACTCAAAAGAAGCTTTAAACTGTGCCTGATCAGCTGCTGTACCTTTGGAGGTAAGAGTTAAAAGATATTATGCATGATATAAAGGTATGAAAATGTTGTTCTTGCTTAGCAAAGTGGCTTGGTTCAGTTTGTGTGGGATGAGAGCTGGCACAGTGAAGATGTTCTCTCTCTCTTCTGAATGCATGTGCATGCTTGCAGAGTGTCAGAAGTGCCATCTGCACAGCTGGGCTTGGCCATGACTGCAGCACAAGCTCAGCAGGCAATCATCAGCCTAACAACAAAATCCCTCAGAGAGTTCTAAAGCCTTGCAGAAGATCAGAATCATAAAAAAAAAAAAGCACTGCAGAATACTTCTAAAGTCTTAGCATCTCTGTTGCTTTTATCACAAGGGGAGACCTCCTGGCTCTCTCTAACTCCCTGAAGGGAGGTTGTAGAGAGGCAGGGACTGCTCTGTTCTCCCTGGTGGAGAGTGATAGGTCAAGGGGAAATGGATGGAAATTGCACCAGGGGAGGTTCAGGCTAGCCATGAGGAGGAATTTCTTTGCTGCAAGGGTTGTGAGCCATTGGCACAGGCTGCCCAGGGAGGTGCTTGAGTCCCCATCCCTGGAGGGGTTTAAGAGCCAGGGAGATGTTGCCTTGGGGAGCATCATTTAGCAGGTTGCTAGGGCTAGGACAAAGGCTGCACTGATGAGCTTCAAGGTCTCTTCCAGCTGCAACTGTTCTAGGATTCTATGATCCTATAATGATGATATTTTTATTGTTGTTATTACTTCTGTGCATGTTAGTATCATGACTAAATCACACAGAATCACGAAGGTTGGCAGAGATCTCTAAGCTCATCAAGTCCAAGCATCNAACTTGCTTGATTCCCAGCAGATCTCCTGGTTGCCTGCAGATGTGGAGCTCCCCATGGCTGTACACACACAAGCTGCCCTCTGCTCCCTCTCTTTTCACACTAGAGCAGCTGTGACTAAGCTCTGAGTGCTTGGTAGCACACCATTTCCCTCTTTCCTCCTGGGAAACCCCTTTGCTGTCTCTCTTGCTTCAGTGTGTATGCTTTTCACTTCTAGAAAGTGTGTTGTCTTCAATAAGAGCATGGGTAGATTCATTTCCCCTTTGCTTTCATTGCTTAGACATAAAATTAGAGAAGAGAAGGCTCTTCTAGCAGCCTTCCAGGGCTTAAAAGGAGCCTAGAGGAGAGATGGGGAGGGAGGAACTCTTTATCCAGGAGTGTAATGATAGGATATTAACTCTAACCCCTGTGGGATTGGACTCCTGCTGTACACAGCTGTGTGTCTGTGGTGTGGAAAGAGGATTAAGAGAAGCAGAATGGATGGAAAGTGTCACCAGAGGTAGAGTGCAAGAATGAGAGGTGCCCCAGCTGCATGAGCAGCCATGGGGAGTGGTGGAATAACAACTGGATAGGGATATGTGTTCTGTTAAGCACTAGGACCAGAGCTATATGCACATCTCTGACAGGCAGGCTCTCAACACTGCCTAGCAAAACTTTCCTTGCAGAGCTAGGAATAATCAGATTAGCTCCAACAAGCCTTGCCAAATCCAGAGGGTAAGCTTCTAACTCCTTCAGCAAACCACACCACTGCTGAGCCTGATCTCTTGGCATGTGCCAGCCCTGGTGTTTCCATTCCTGTCTCAGGATGCTCTCAAAGCCTTCAGTGCTGCACAAGGCAGTGCAAAGAAATGAAACCAATGGTTTCATTTCCCCAGTGTAACACTTGGTGAGAGAAACAACACACTTCTGGGCAGTGGGAAAGCTAGAAATGCCACATCCTGCCTGAGTACAACTGGCTTGGGGTATGCTGGTTGAGCAGGGAACAGGCCCCAAGTTATATTTCCACTCATTTCTCTGAATCCCCATGAAAAATAAGCACAGGGAATGAGGATAGGACAATTCCAGGTGTATGCTAGCTGAAGGTAGTGGTGACTTGGCAAATAAACCCTCTGGGAAAGGAACTGCAGAAGTGGGGAGCAGAGGGGGCAAGGAGTTGATAACGTGAGTAGCTCTAGCATTTGGCTAATGTCTCCAGAAAGTTAGAGACAATGAATTGCACCCTGCTTGGCATGCAGAAGTGCCAAGTGCTAGTTCAATGATCTGGGATTTGTAGTGAAAAGGAAACTACACCCACAGTCATTGATTAGCCTGGAGCAGAGGGGCTGATAGTCTCAAGATGAATCTCAGAGCAACAGAGCTCAGAGGCAGCTGGCAAACCACACACCCCAAAAGCTGCTTCAGAAGACAGGAGAAAAAAGGAGAAGCCCCTTGGCTTCTTAGTGCAAAGGGGAAATAAGCTACTAGAGCAATATTACCACCACAAACCCCTTCTTGTTCCTCTCTTCCCAATTCACTTGTTGTTAGATGCACTGAGCATGCTATGAGTTATGTTAAACACAAGATGCTTTGATGTGACTGAGTTAACAGCACAACAGGGAGGCTTAGCTGAACACTTCCCTCACTGTCTCAAGTCCTCTAGAAAGAGAGAGACAATCCTCTTCATGCCCACATCACAAACCTCTCTCCACAGCTAGTAACAGACTTGCAAGTGCAATCACCACTCCATGAGTTTCTAGGGAACTAACGGTTTCTTCTTGTCATTGTTCTGTCTGCTGCTGGTCCCTTCCCTTGGGCAAAGGATGCTCTCAGAAGGTTACCTCTATGGAATTGCCTACCTTTGTGAGGACCTGAAGCCTGAGCTCTACAGGAAGAGTTTGGCTGAGGAAGTGGTGTATGAAATGAGGTCCATTAGTTACTCTCCCCTGGATGATGCACGAGCCAAAAGCTTCCTGCACAGATGCAGGTCCTCAGTCTGCTCAAGAGGCAGCAAGCACAGCAGCAGAAGGCAGAAGGAGAACCTCCTACAGCCTATACAGCACCCTGCAGGGCAACCACCTCCAGCTCCACATGCCTGTGAAGGGCTGGCAAAAAAGGACACATACCTGGTTCCATCTTCCTGCAAAAGCATCTGCAAGAACTACAACGACCTGCACATTGCTGGGGACTATGTGGTGCCAATCAGCTCCATCATGACAGACTTTGCCTGTGACAGTGGCATAGGGCCCTTCTTGGAGTCCTCCGAGATTCCTTCCCCCATGGAATCCATGAGGATTTTCCCCTCCAGTGACCCAGTTGTCAAAGCAGCCCAAGGCTACTCGTCGTGCTGGAGGTTGGCCAGCCTAGTGCCCCACCAGCAGCCCCTGTCTGACTCAGCCCTCAATGACTACCTGGAGCAGAAGCTGCTGGAGCTCTACAAGCAGTACATCATGGATAGCACAGCTCACAGGGCATCCCCCACTCACATCCTGGCCTCAGAGCTGATCATGACTAATGTAGATCAAATCAGCATGCAGATCTCCAGGGAGAGGAACATGGAGACTACCAAAGCCAAGGACATAGTGATCAGTCGCTTCTTACAGCTAGCCAGTGAGAAAATAGCCTCAGAGCTCAGCACACCTAGCCTGCAGATCTCCCAGCACAGCCACATCAGTGCACATGAGGCCACTGACTGCCCTCACAAAGCTTGGCTCTTCTGCAAAGCCAATGTGTAGCTCCTCAAGACATTCTCCTGCCTCCCCAAAATCCATTTACCAGCCACCACTTCCATTACACCTTCCAAGTGAAAATCTCTCTCCTGGGCAGCCCAAATGATTGATGGGTTGGGCTTTTTGTTCTCATTTTTTCCCCCCTCTAAAGGCTTGTTTTAATGAACCTCAGACATGAAAATGTTTGGTGGAAAAATGACTAAGAGCATGAGACACTCTCCCAGGTGTTCATGTGCTTGCTTTCCTCCCCATGTGCTTGACTTCTCATCTCAACTGTGTGCTGTGTGGGCTCTGCCATCCTAGCCCTGGGTCTGTGTGACACAAACCCAACAGCAGAGTGATGGCAGAGCCACAGAAGTACAGCAGTTAGGATGTCCCCAACTTCATCTCCCTGCCCCAAACTGCTTTCCTTAGCACATCCCTCACAGAAGTTTGTTCTTCCAGATAAAGGGTTTGTTTTTTTCCTCTGCTCATCCTGATTATTTCATTGGTGTTTTCCAAGCTTATCCTCTCTTTTCTGTGAAGCACAAGCTCTGTTTCCAAGCAGACCTCCCCAGTAGGAGCAAGTGTGGATCTCTGGGTGCTTTGCACTGAACTGAACTGAGTCTTGAAGAAGAAAAAAGAGGTGCCCTGGGGCAAGGCTGCTGCCCGACTTTGAGTCTGTGTAATGGAGAACATGTTGTCAGTGCCAAGCCATCACTGGAGGACTTTCCAAGTGGCAGTGTAATAGCAATACTAATTTATAATAAATATTTGTAAAAGAGTTTCACATTTTTTGATTCCATGGTGTCATTTTGGTTTTTCTTTGCCTCCCTTCTCCCCCTGCCTTCCTTCTGCCCCCCTCCTTTCCCCCTGCCTCCCTTCTGCCTTCCTTCCTTTTTTTTCCTTCTCCTTTCCCCCTTTTTTCAGAATTTGATCCCTGGTAGGGTCATACTCATTGCAGAAGAGGCTTTATTCTGGACAGACAGCTTCAACAACTTCTTCACCCACTTGTTTTCTTTTCCTTGCCTCCCTAGAGCTCCCCAGCTCCTTTGGAGCCCTGGAGTGTGCCTGCTTCTCCCATCAGCTACATTCCTGCCACCTCTGGAGCAGCGCAACGCAGCTCTTGGCTTCAAGGCACTTCCTACACAAAACAACTCTTCCTTCCTCTCCACTCTGCTTACCCCAAGAGCATTTCTCTCCCTGTCCCTACCCAGCTCAGTCTCCTCTTCCTCTGCACAGGAGCCTAAGCTCTCCCCTTCAGGCTAAAGCCATTAGCATCTTCTTTCTGCTTCTCCCTCCCCTCCTCTTCAGCCTCAGGGTGAAAGGTTTGAAGAGAGAGAGAGCTCCCGGTTCTTGCTTTAGCTGGGCTACACAACTGGTTTGTAGCCAGAGGCACAAAGAGAATTGGAATGAATCCTTCAGGAACTCCATGGATCAGTACAGGCTAGGAACTGATGTGTTGGAGAAGAGCCCTGGGGAAAAAGCTCTCGGAGTGCTGGTGGCTAGGAGGATGCCCATGAGGCAGCAATGTGCCCTTGTGGCCAAGAGGCCAATGGCATCCTAGGATGCATGAAGAGGAGCGTGGCCAGCAGAGCCAGAGAGGTTCTTCTCCCCTCTCCTGTGCCCTGGGGAGGCCTCCCCTGGAATGCTGTGTCCAGTTGTGGGCCCCTCAGCTCCAGAAGGATAGGGAGCTGCTGGAGAGAGTCCAGCCCAGGGCCAGCAAGATCCTGAAAGGAGTGGAGCATGTGCCCTAGGAGGACAGGCTGAGAGAGCTGGGTCTCTGCAGCCTGGACAAGAGGAGACTGAGAGGAGACCTCAGCAATGCTTAGCACCTCTAATATGGCAAGAGTAGTTAGAGCACTAACTCAGAGATTGGCTCTATTCCTGAATAACCATTCTCTAAACGATTCCCAGATGTGCTAAGATGCTTACAAAGGTGCTAAACATCAAGAACAAGTTTAGATTAAAGACCTAAGAAGGAACTGCTAGCTGAAAACTTACCTCATCACTAAATCAGGGCAGATGAGCTATTTACTGTGTGGCTCTATGGCTTTGAGTGCTCTTCTGTGCCACAAGGTGTCATTGTTTTACCAATAACAGGGTGTTTAAAGCCTAAACCTGAGGAAAATAGACAACAAAAATCCCATGGCCTGGAGATTGAAGGATTTGGAAACATATACAGATTATTACCTAGTTTTTAGCTGCTTTAAGGAATGTAGATGGCAAGCTGTCAAAGAGTAAGTTGAAAGCATCTTAGCATCACAGAATCATTAAGGTTGGAAAAGACCTCTAAGCTCCTCAAGCCCAACCATCAACCTATCACCACCAGGAGAGAGTTATGACCTTGGAGAGGACATCTGAGTTTCCTAACATGAGCTGCTTGACTAGGACACTTGGATGTGTTAAGAGGAACCTGCTGGTACATGACCCAGAGAGAAAGATGCTGGGCTGTGAGAGAAGAAGGCCAGACACAGTACCATAGCTTAGAAAGCTAGCAACCTATTGCTGTAATCCAAGAAAATAATCAATCAGATAGGCTAGGCATTAAATTCTATTACTTTCAGCTGAAAAGGATGCTAAAGATGGTGAGTAGAGCCTTCATTTAGCAATCTGTCTTGGAAAGCTTAGTGCATCTTCCAGAACTTCAAAACCACTGGCAATGTTTCTTCATTCTGGGATGAAGATTAACTGACAGACAGACATGTGAAAAGCTTGCTGGGAAGTGCTGTCTAAATCCTTACTGAGTGACACTTGCTGAAGAGAAGTCAAGTAGAGAAGAGAAGGAATTCACACACAGGAGTTTGCTGGATGCTAGGAAGACATTAAACTATGGCTTTGATAGCAGCCAGATTGCCATAGGGAAAAGAAAATCTGATTCCGCTGTGAATTACAGCACTGGTTAGCTAGAGAGATGTGTTTTGAGCAGCCAGAGAGCTAAGCTTATGCTCAGGAGCCCATCTCTAACTCAATACTGATAATCACATTGTCTCCAGTAACAAAGCAGAAAGCTTCTTCTGCCTGGGACTCCTGCTTCTCTTTTCTTACCAGTGCCTGTACCAAACTATTGGGCTTTTTTTTGGTCTTCCATTTCACCTACACAACAAACCACACTCCTTCCCCCATTGTCTCTCACCAGGAGCTCTGCAGGAGCCCTCAGGCAGTGCTTGCTGGCAGCACTGGGATGGTATCCCACCTGGTCACATCTTCTCAGCAGGTTTCCATCTCTCTAGCTATTTCACCCTGCTTTCACTACCCAACATATGATTACTTTCAAGTATTTAAACTGAAAAGCAGCCTTCAGCAGGCTAGTGTTTAGAGTAATGACAGTTCAATCTCCTGCTGCCAGACAGAGCATGACTCATGTCTCTGGGATGGAAGGTAACACAAGAGCTTTATGAGCTGTGTCCAACCTTTCCCCTAGGCTGCTAGAGGTGCTTGGCACCTTTGCTAGTGATTCCTCAAATGTCACTGTGTTAATGAGCTTTTTTCAGCTCAAACTGTAAGCCCTGGTCACCTCTTTCCCAGGAGGTTGGTGTATAAACTGCACCTCAAAGGGGATGGAAAATAATAAAGAGCAAAAACATTTCTGATGGAAACTGCCACCCAAAAAGCTCATGTAACAGCAACAAAGATAATGTGGCTCCCAACAAAACCAAATATCACCAAAATCAGAGCTCTTACCTTGTGCTTCCTTTGGTCAGGCTAGGATAAGGTGGAATTGCAGCCTTCCCTCCTCCTGTGCCAGGGCAGATACAGCAGGGCTGCCTCTGGCCACCATTTATAGCTCTGTTGGGGATTAAGCTCTTTAGCCCCTAATTAACAGCAAATACAAAAAGGAGAGGTTTGGGTCTCTATCCTCCCTGAAGGTTGAGCTCCTGAGCCATGTGGGAATGTGGAGTGGAAACTCTGCTGGTGAGGCTCAGCAGCTCAGCTCTGTGCTGCAGGACTCTCTCTGTTCTGCCTTCCAGCTCCAGCCAAGAGTTCCTGACTCCAGCATCCAGCCCCTGGCTCTGATTGCTGCCTGCTGGTGAGTCCTCCTGCCACAGCACCAGTGGGGAGGGAGTTGCTATCAAGGTGGGGTTGGGTCTGATATTGGTTTTGTATACATTTCATTTTCTTGCTATTATTTTCATCACAGTAGTTGAAGTTTTCATTCCTAATCCACAAGTCTCTCTCTCAGTTAATTCCTTTTCCCTTCCTGGACTGTGGTGTGGGGAATGAGGGTGATAGAATCTACAGAGTTCTCTCTCTTCCCCTTTGGCCAGGTCCTGGCTTTGGATATGATGATCTTAGAGGTCTCTTCCAAGCCTAATGATTCCTATTTCCCAGCAGGTGCCAGTCTGGATTGTGTGCTCCTCTCTCCTGGCACTGAGAAGCTCATCCTACAGCATCAGGAGCTGCTCAGGCACCACCTCAGTGCCACAGAGATGCTGCTGGAGGAGGCTGAGACATTTGGCTTCCCACTTCTGGGCTCTCCCAGCACAAGCAGGGAATAGTTCTGAGCCATGTCTCACAAGCATCTGAACTGGAGATTATTTCCTATGTAGGATATTCTGCTTTTACAAGGAGACCAGAAAGAACCTGAGCATTAAATACCAGCTGCTGAACTGCCCATCAGCTATTTCTGGAACAAACTAGGACTAAAGCTATGTAACAAGAGCACTAGCACAGGGGAAGTTACTTTATTGTGCATTACCATGTGAATCTCCATGTCCTAGGACTCTAGCCTACAAAATACATTAGTATTTTATAATACATACTATAGATGTTTATAATATAAAATATGATATATAATAATATTCTATAATAATATAAAATATTATATATAATATATATTGTATATAATAATATATATAAAAACAGATTTCTGAGACCTTGCTCTGATATATTATTATATATTATATTAATTATATATAATATTTATAATATATACTAGAATATCTCTCGTGTATTATCTCTATAATAACACACTCNACTCTATATCTCGTGTATTATCTATATAATAACACACTCTATATCTCGTGTATTATCTATATATAACACACTCTATATCTCGTGTATTATCTCTATAATAACACACTCTATATCTCGTGTATTATCTCTATAATAACACACTCTATATCTCGTGTATTATCTATATAATAACACACTCTATATCTCGTATATTATCTATATAATAACACACTATATATCTCGTGTATTATATATATAATAACACACTATATATCTCGTATATTATATTATATATGTGATAATATATACATATATAAAAGCATATTTCTGAGGCCTTGCTCTGTTCTTGCTTCCATTCATTTTTTTGGGGGGGAAAAAAAGAATAAAATGAAATACAATTGCCATCCCAAACTTTCAGGAGATAACATTTCCCCTCTTCTTTGTTCTCCTGTGAAGCTGAGCCCATAAAGTTCCCTGCAAAGGGTGTAAATCTTTCCCCTGAGGAGCTCTCTGCCATGTTTCTTCTCCTCCTTTGGATGGCTGCAGTAATTTTCACAGCCTGCTGGCAGCAGAGTAATGTTAAGTGCTTCATTAATGATGATTTGTGCTATTAAAAAGGGGGAAATGGGCAGATCCTGACATGATTGATTGGCCTTCTTAGTGCTAAAGTCTGCAAAGAACATTTCCTGGGTTAATAATCATAACACACCTGCAGATGAAAACTAAAAGACACTTTAACATCCAATTTTCTCTTTGAATATGAATTTTCCTTCTTGTTTACCTTTTTCTCCCCACAGCACACGAGACAAAATATAAAGGCTAATTTGCTAATCCAACAGCAAGCCCAGCACAGGCTGCTATAAAATCCTTATGCTTTTGCTTGCAAGATGTTGTAAAGCCATGAAATTTACTGGGGACTAATCTAGAGGAGATGTCTTGTTTTATCTATTTCATATAAATTCACTATTCAAACCCCAGGCACAGGCAATGTCAGGTGAGAGATGATTTCATTTGGGTGGTTTAGTTCATTCTGACTCTATTTCCCTCTCTGTGTTGGGAAACTGGAGAGGATTACTCCTGAAGATTTGAGGCTCAGCTCTGGGAACTCTTCTGGAAAGAAAAATAAAAGAGAATAAATTGCCTTTCACAGTCAGGAAAAGAAAAGGTTAAAAGTGCAGTGCCCCAAAAAATCACTTTTAGGAGGAGTATTAAATAACTCGACAGGAAAGGAAAGGTCAAACACAATATTAAAAGGCTGTGAATTAAATACCCTAGAGAAATTAAACTGTTAATAAAGACTTCTTTCTGATTAGTGTTGCTGGGAACTTTGGAGAAGATCAGATTTGCTCTGCAATGGGAAATGTCACTGGAAAAAAACCCATTTATTTGAGCAGCATGGGTTACAAGAAATGAATCTTGGCCTGGCTCAGCTCAGCTCCAAGGCTTTTCCAGCTCTGGCCTTCAGACTTTGTTCTTTCCCATGTGCTGGAAAGATTCAGCTCTCTGGATTGAGAGTGCAGCTCTCTCTCTATTTCACTCCATAGTTCCTATAAAGTGAAATTCTGCAGGAATTAGAGTGCCTACAATAGAAATACCAACACAAAAGGAGGTGCATGGTGTCCTCAACCAATCTCAGTGGCCAGACTGCTCTTTAGAGCAAAGAAAAACCCACAAATAGATTAACAACAGATGAATTATTGACTACAGGTTGTACTTAATTTTACACTTTCCAAGCATAATTGAATTCAGTGGTAAAGAGAGTGAACATCTTTGCCATAGGAGGAAGAAGAGAGGTTCCCTGGTGCCAGAAGCTTTGTCTTGAAGTAAAAATAAATGGGTTCAAATGCCCCCCAGGGCATTCTGCATGGTTTTGATCTGGCAGATGGAAAGCTCTGTGCCTTTGGATGAATTAGGCTCCGTGTTCAGAACATCCCAAGCCCATTCCCATAGACTCTGCTACTGCCTGTTACTGGCTGGCTATGCCACAATAAGGCAGCTCCCTCGGCCAAGGCAATGGCAAAGCTAAGGAAAAACACAGCAAGGAAGGCCCTAAAATTTATGTATTGCTACCTCCTCAGGTGTAAGTCCTCATTCCAAGGCCTTTTTGTGTGTTTAATGAAGAGAAACCACCTCAAGGTTAGCCTTGAGCAAGCAGAGAGAAGTCTATAACCCTAGCAAGACAGACAGCTTTGTTGAATGATTTTTCTCCCCCCTTTATAGATTCCTCAGGCTCTTCTTTGCTTGTGTATGTGAGTAATACACCACATAGAGAAAACAAATCACTTCCTGGCCACAGAAAGCCAGGTAGGAGCTGCTGTCACCATACAGACATTTATCCTCCCACACACATGGGAGCTCACAGGCACTGCCAATGAAGCTTCAGCATCTCTCTGGCCATCCCTGCTGTGCATACAGCTCCAGAGGTAGCAGCACCTCTCTCAGTTTTGCCCACCTCTATTTTCTTGCCATGAAGGATAAATAATTAGTGGTGGAGCTATAAAGCTTATGTATTCCTAGCCAATGACACCTTCAAGGTCCCTCTGCTGCCTACTGCTTGACCTTGGGTTTAAAAGCACACAGAATGGAAACCTTGAAAGCAAGAGCAGGCAGGATTCATTCTGGCAGACAACAAATGCAGCACAATAGAGGGAAGAGACACATTTAATTGTAACCTTATTTTAAACAGCCTGGCTCTTACCAGTCCTTTAAAAAAACCCCTAAGGTACAGACTGTCCTTCAGACAAGGAGTAGAGGTTTGAATACTCCAGTTGCAGTTGGATTTGGAGAATATTATAAGCACACTAGCTGTAGGAATAGTTACATCATTCCTCCTTTTAGGCAGGGGAGCAGGAGAACACAGAAGTGGAAGTAGCATAATAAAAAGGGTTAGGTAGAGATAAAGCTTCTTCAGGAAAGCCTCCTGACTTCATGAAAGGACAATGAGAAGTATTTTACTTCATAATATTTGGACAGGCTGCAATCAAGACAGATGAGACAGTGCTGTGACCTTCCAAGGACTGCTCATGTTACTCTTCATTTGATGTTCTGTCTCAAGCCAGCTAAGCTTAGGCAGGGATTAACAGGCTTCTGGTGGCTGAGAGGGAAGGAAAACACTAGCTTGACAAGGCAGGGAATAGAATTTGGTATCAGGACACATAACAAAGGAAATGGGCAAACCTAGGAGGTGGAGAAGAGGGGGGGGAAAAAAGACTGGGAAGGGAAAAAAGAGAGGGACTGGGAAGGGAAAAAAGAGAGGGACTGGGAAGGGAAAAGAGAGAGGGACTGGAAGGGAAAAGAGAGAGGGACTGGAAGGGAAAAGAGAGAGGGACTGGAAGGAAAAAAGAGAGAAGGACTGGAAGGAAAAAAGAGAGAAGGACTGGAAGGGAAAAGAGAGAAGGACTGGAAGGGAAAAGAGAGAAGGACTGGAAGGGAAAAGAGAGAGGGACTGGAAGGGAAAAGAGAGAGGGACTGGAAGGAAAAAAGAGAGAAGGACTGGAAGGGAAAAGAGAGAGGGACTGGAAGGGAAAAGAGAGAGGGACTGGAAGGGAAAAGAGAGAGGGACTGGAAGGAAAAAAGAGAGAAGGACTGGAAGGAAAAAAGAGAGAAGGACTGGAAGGGAAAAGAGAGAAGGACTGGAAGGGAAAAGAGAGAAGGACTGGAAGGGAAAAGAGAGAAGGACTGGAAGGGAAAGAGAGAGAGGGACTGGAAGGGAAAGAGAGAGAGGGACTGGAAGGAAAAGAGAGAGAGGGACTGGAAGGAAGGCAGAGAAAACCCCTTGGAAATGTGCAGGTATCTCATGGAATCTGAAGCATAAACTATATTTAGTGTAATTCTCCACTGCCCCCAGCTGCAGGGGTGAATTCAGGCAGAAGAAGGACAAACCTCTTGGAGCTGTTATGCTTACTGCTTCTCTTTTTCTTTCTTGTTAACCACATTAAACTAACTTTTAGTGAAGACCATTTTGTCTGGAAACCCAGAAGTGCCCCACAGCATGTTTTGGAAGGTAAAAAGAAGACAGGAAGAAGAGGAGCCTGAGGCCTTCTCCTGAAAGCAGCCTAAGAAATGGTGCATGGCTTCAGCTGAGACAGGGAAGATCACAGCAAGAGAAGAAGCAAGATCAGCTTGGTTTTGACAAATTAGACTTCTAAATGACTGTGTGGGATTCACAGTTTTGGGAAGAGGTTAAAACAGAGCTGATGCTGTGGAAGAACAAACACCTCTTGGGAGTTTCCTTGTTGTTTCCTTGCTGTTCACTATTAGGTTGCTGGAAGAAAGCCTAGAGATTATTCTCTTCTCCAGTGGTTATTGTCATGCTGATTAGTAAAGGTCATTACACTGAAACACCTCTCAGTTAATGAGCCCAGGATGGAGTTCACCCTTCAAAACAATGAAATCAGCTCAAAGATCAGTTTGACTTTTTGCTTCACGAACCCATGCACTTGGCAAAAAGTTTTGGCTTCTAATTTTGTTTTAGAGCACATTTATTAATAAGTCCTACACTGCAGTGACATAAAATAAGACCTTAGCTTTGGCTTTGCTCCAGTTCTTAAGGCAGAAATGGAGCTTTTTGGACAATGTTTATGACTTCTCCAGACATGTCTCTGGACACCCTTAGCCAGGAAACACTGCCAGCTCCATTTCCAAAGCTCTGAGGTGCTGCTGTGCACACCAAGTCTATTATTCCTCCATGGTCAGCACAAGCTGGAGATCAGAGATGGTTTATCATGGTGGTGAGAGATTGATGATCTTAGAGGTCTCTTCCAACCTTCATGATTCTGTGGTATCAAGAGACAGAGCCAGCATTGCAGAGCTTCAGAAACCTCAGGCAGCTCCATCTCTTCTTGGTGTTTACCTCCCACCAGGCCATAAAGTGACCCGAGATGTGAGAATCCACAGTTAACCCTAGCATTGCTCTTGTTCTGTGTTTATCCCCTCACCATAAGTCACTCCAGGCAATCCATGGGCAGGAGATGAGTGCCTTGGCTCCCCAGGCTGAAAGCTCTGCTGCCTCAGCCTTGTGACTCATAATGCACCTTGAGTCATGCTGTAAGCTTCAGCATTGCACTGCCTGTCACATCCTATTGCTTGTAGGATCATAGAATCCTAGACTGGTTTGGGTTGGAAG
>VWZO01008470.1:244052-255098 GCA_013396975.1 Bucco capensis
TGCACACTTGCTGCTGGTGCACTCAATGCTGCTGGCCAGAGCATTTATACAAATATTAAACAGTGCAGGCCCCAGCACAGAGCCCTGAGGGACACCACTTGGCACTGATCTCCAGCTGCACTTGGAGCCATTAACCACTACCCTCTGGGTGTGACCAGCCAGCCAGTTCCTTATCCACTGAACAGTCCATCCAATCCATAGCTCTCTAACTTAGCCAGTACAATGTTGTGGGCACTGTGTCCAAGGCCTTGCACAAGTCCAGCTAGATCACATCCACAGCTTGTCTCTTGGCCACTGAGCTAGTCACAGTATTGTAGAAAGCCACTAGGTTTATCAGACCTGACACTAGGTTTGCATGCCCTTGACATGGAGAACAGCAACAATCATGTCTGTATACACAGAGTATTTTTTGCCATATTTCAATGATTTACTAGGTTTCCTCCCATGACTAATTCTCATTTCAAAGTCAGCTGGGCTCTAAAACACAAGAGATGGGGAGATGTCTCAGCTATTGCTTGAATCTCTTTACCTTCAGAGACACCTTCCCTGCCTTTTCTGTAGTTCCTATAGAATCTAATGAAACAAGGGAGCCCTGAAATGCAGTTGGTGTTGCAGAGGTATCAATAGTTTATTCTGTGGCTTCACAGAACCATATTCAAATGCCAATCAAATGTCCTGTGCTAGTTCAAAAAGAGAAGCTATTGGAGAATATGAGATGTAGAGTTGCTAATCCTCACCAGTCAAACATCACACAAAAAATAAAAGATAATGGGAATTTATCAGGTATAAACTTTAAAGGATTTCCTCCAACTGTTTACATATAATAACTGTTGTTTTCTGTTCCTCTGGCCTAAAAATTGAACAAGTGCTACCAATTCCATGATTTTTCATTGCCTTAATTAAAAAAAACAACCAACCAACTCTGCTTTAGCACCATCTCACCTTCTGACTCTTCAATAGCATCTAGCACAATTAAAGTGACATCCCTATCCCATGGGATAAATGATTCCTCCAGGGCAAAAAGAAAGTCAAGAGCAGAGATGCTAAACTCTCCCTTTCTAGCTATTATTTAGGGCTGCACACAGCTTTTTGTTCAAGTGTTTAGAGATGTCTTCAATGAGCTTTAACCCAGAATGCTTTATAATGAAAGAGAATCTTTAGAGTGAGGTCATGGAGAAAAAAGAAAGAGTCACAAATGAAGGGAAATATGCTTTATGCTGGATTGGTTGGCTTCTTTTTTTGGTCTAGTTTGACTTGCTGCTGTTTGAACAGAGATTTTTGGAGGGGTACATCTCTATCTACTTCTTTTTTGGTCTAGTTTGACTTGCTGCTATTTGAACACAGATTTTTTGAGGGATAAATCCCTATCTGCTTCTTTTTTGGTCTAGTTTGACTTGCTGCTATTTGAACACAGATTTTTGGAGGGGCACATCCCTATCTACTTCTTTTTTGGTCTAGTTTGACTTGCTGCTATTTGAACACAGATTTTTGGAGGGATACATCCCTATCTGCTTCTGTTTTTGGTCTAGTTTGACTTGCTGCTAGTTGAACACAGATTTTTGGAGGGGTAAATCCCTATCTGCTTCTTTTTTTGGTCTAGTTTGACTTGCTGCTAGTTGAACAGAGATTTTTAGAGGGGTACATCCCTATCTGCTTCTTTTTTTGGTCTAGTTTGACTTGCTGCTAGTTGAACAGAGATTTTTAGAGGGGTACATCCCTATCTGCTTCTTTTTTTGGTCTAGTTTGACTTGCTGCTAGTTGAACACAGATTTTTGGAGAGGCACATCCCTATCTGCTTCTGTTTTTGGCCTAGTTTGACTTGCTGCTAGTTGAACACAGATTTTTAGAGGGGTACATCCCTATCTGCTTCTTTTTTTGGTCTAGTTTGATTTGCTGCTAGTTGAACACAATGCAGCAATCAGTCTGCCTGCTTCAGTTAGCATTTGTTGTGGCTCTTTTTTTTTCCTCTTTAAGTCATGTCTGACCTTGTTCCTGTTGTTTTGTTTAGTGTCCTTGAGCTGAGCTTTAATCTTATAGAAAAGCAGAAGAAAGGCTGTGTTTTCAAAGCCAGAGCTGACAAGCAAGATTGTCACACTTTTTAATTCCACTTTTACTAAGCTCTTCTTAACTTGTCAGGGGGCTCTGATTCAAGCAAGCTAGCAAGGTTATCAGATGATATGCCTATTGTCTTGTTATGACTTCCTTGGCTGAGTTCCTGTAGTAAACAATGCTGATGGGAGGCTTTGTTCCAGGGAAGGCTGCAGGGATGAGGGTCAGGGAGCTGTCAAGGCCTCCTCAGTGGTGCTGTGGGGTGAGGATTGCTACCTGAGGTCAATATTAATCAGCCTCTGGGCACTCAGTGCTGGGCTGGTGACAGCTGAGAAGCCAGGTGTGAGGATGTGCAAGGCATCCTTGCAGGATAACAGAGGCACAAGCAAGCAGGATGCTGCTGACATTATTTATCCAAGCTGACAGACACCTCAAGCCTTTAAAGGGAAGGAATTCAAAGCCTTTAAAGGCATTAAACATATACATTAGTTTAGAAAGACATTTCCACTCACCTCATTGCATGCCAGAGTGCCTAAGGTATGAAAATAACTGTTTAAATTACCACTCAAAAGCAAACACCACAGCATGCTGCCCCTTTCCTGGCCTTCTCTACAAATGCCATGTGCATTCAGCTTCCTTCTGAGCATTGGCCTGAGCTTGCTCTCTCCCTGCTGGCATCACTAAGAGATGCAACTGTTGCTCACTAAAGAGCAGAGGATGCCAAGGAACTCTCTGGCTACTCATTCTGGTCACTTTTTGGACTGTTCATACACTTTGAGACACATGAGAGGGTTAGTAGCACTCATAGGAAGGGAAATGTGATCTTCTCAAAGGAAAATGCCAGAGGATCCAGAAGGATTGGCGTATCTTTTTTCCCCCTCCCCTTTTCAATGCTGGTTTTCATCTGACCTTCACCTTTGGCAATTCTCTTCCTGCTGCTAAAGTTTCAGTGAATAGAGCTGAAAACAACTCACATGGGGACTTCATCAGAGTGTCTTATCTCTCTAGAAGCAGATAACTGAGGCCACTCAGGAAATCATTATCTAGCCAAAGAGCACTAAATGCTTCAGCAGAAACTTTGAGTCCTCAGTCCTTTTGAAGATCTTATTTGCAAAACACAGAGAGAGGCATTGCAATCACAGAGACCTGGCTCAAATCCCTCATTTGGGATCCTTAGCCTGAAATCTCTCTCAATCACACCTCTAACCTTTCCAATCCAGCACTGGGGCATCCCTTCCCATCACCCAGGAGGAACACCCTCCCCTCAGAAAGAAAAAAAAGGAGAGAAAGAAAGAAAAGATCAAACCCACCTTGATGGCAACTCCCTCACCATCCCCACTGATGCTGTGGCAGCAGGACTCACCAGCAGATGGGAATCAGGCTCAGGATCCTGGAGCTGGAGTCAGGAATTCTTGGCTGGAGCTGGAAGGTAGAACAGAGAGAGTCCTGCAGCACAGAGCTGAGCTCAGGAGAGTTCCCACTCCACATTCCCAGATGGCTCAGGAGCTCAACCTTCAGGGAGAGAGGAGACCCAAAGCTCTCCTTTTTGTATTGGCTGTTAATTAGGGGCTAAAGAGCTTCATGCTGCACCTGCCTTGCTTGGCTCTGAGGCTTTATGGAAGAGATCCCAAAGGCCAAGCTTGGTGTGGGAGTTAGCTGTACTGAGCATCAACTGCAGGGTGGGTGTTTCAGGAACTGACCCTGAGTTCTATTGGATATGATGGGAATGGCATGGAATGCAATGGAATCCCTTGCTGGTCACTTTAGGGTCAGCTGAAGTGTCTGCTCCTCTCCTACAGGTACCCAGTGTGGTACACAACATTTAGCAGTGACTTAGAGAAGCTTTAGCTGGAAAGTCAAATCCCTGAACAGAATTAGTTCTGTTCTAACTCAAATCAGGATATAAGGTGAGTTCAGCATTGTCTGGACTGTTGAGCTTATAAGATTTGGTTGGAAAAGACCTCTAAGCTCATCCAGTCCAAGCATCCCTATCACCCCCAGGACACTAACCCATGACCCTAAGGAGAGCAGCTAGATGTTTGAACCCCTGCAGGGCTGGTGACTCCAGCACCTCCCTGGGCAGCCTGGGACAAGACTGAACAACCCTTGCAGGGAAGAAATTCCTCCTTATAGCCAATCCAAACCTCCCCTGGTGCAATTGAGGCCATTTCCTCTCCTCCTCTCCCTGTTAACCCTGGAGCAGATCCCTACCCCCAGCTCACTGCAACCTTCAAGACCTACACAACCCCCCCAACACCCCAAAGCACCCAAGCAAGCTGCAAACTTTCCTATGTGTCTGTCTGCCAAGCTCAATCCCAGAGGCACAGAATTCTCCTTCCTTTCAGCACAGCAAAAAGGCAAAGGCTGGAGGGTTTATGTCCATTTGGAGAGGTGATGTCACTGCAGGCGTGGGATGCAAGTGTCTGAGATAAAAAGCTGCACTGCTGTGCTCTTAGAGATGTGTGTTCTCCTCTCTCTGATCCCCTCTCAGCCCTGCCATGCTCTATCTTGTCCCCTGGCACTCTGATTACCCTGCAGAGGCAGGTGGGAGGTGAATTTAGACTCAGACAATAACAAAATGTTCTTTCTCCTTCTGCAGCGTGGCCAGGCTTTCTCTACTGATGGAAATATGCTGATGAATTAAGATGAGTTTGGTTTATTTTGAGAGCTTGTGGAGTTTTTTTGTTCTCTTTTGCACCTGTACTTCTGTCTTTTTATAAAGAGCTATAGCCAGAGATGGAGGGAAACTCTTTTTCCTAGCTCCAACACTCCTGACTTCTCTGTGTGTTTACCATCAAAGCTGGATGTAAGAATGAGAACAATCCCTATTTATACCAAGAAATCAAATAAAAATAGGTCTTCAGCTGTTGTTGGTATTGGAAAAAATGGAGTTGGGATGAGAAAATTGCTTTATGCTATCTAAGGATCCTTGATCCCAGGCTGAAATCCATCTGACTGCGTCTTGAAAACATGGAATTAATTCTATTTATCTTCTGCTTTCTGTGAGGAGAAGTTTGGAAGAGCAGGAATATTCTACTTGGCTATTTGTACCCCAATTTTTCTTTAGTTTCTTGCTTTCTGTTAAACTGAACACTAGCAGTGATTTTTATGACCTGGCAAGACATTCTCCATCTCCCCATCCAACCCTGAAAGAAGCTGAAGAGAAGCAAGCAGACTATCAGTGTTCTTCATCTTAATTCTTTTAATTCTTGGGTTTTTTTTCCTTTTAATGACCTTAAAATTCCCTCAGAATAAGATTTGCTTTGGTTTAAAGCGTGAGTAAAAATCAAAGGTTAATGTATTATCAGCTCATTCTACTGCTTGGGCTAAGCTTTTCTGTTTTATCTCCTCCTGCTGCCAAGATTGAGCAGAAATGCATGGGAATAGCAAAGATGAAGAGATAACAGTGTTCAGCAGCTGATTTTTTTTGGTCTGTTCACCTTCAGAGAGGATGAAAAAGCACACAGCTTGGTTTAAGGCACTTGGCTAGCTTGGCAACTGGAGATTCATTCAGTTCTTGTGGGAGTTTAGGCTCTTGGAAAATGAAGATAACAACACTCTGCAGCCCACAGGATGTGGGGAGAAGGACTACATTCAATATTTGGACTGGATGGAGAATGAAGGCAAGCCAGCAAGTGAATTTATGTTCTGTTTTCTCAGGAAGAAGCTAACTCCCTGAGGTGAACACCTAATAAATCAATAAACCTCAGTCTCACAGCTTCAAGCTCATGTAAAGAAACTCCATAAATAGACAACAGGTTCAAGTTCTTAAACCTGTGGGAAAATATTCCTTTTTTTTCCCTTTCCTTTGTCTCTATCAAAGGAAGGATGAATTTATTGCAGTTTGAAAACAGCTCTCAGGATTTAGGAGGAGCTGAAGACCATTTAGCACAGGTAATTGAAAATGCATTTGGACTTGGGTCCTGATAAAACTTGGGCATTTAGAAGGCAAACCTTGGAATACCAAAGTCACTTCATGTGTTCAAGTATTAAACAGCAAAATTTGGAGTATCCCAGGAGATTAATGAGTAGCAGATTAGACAGAAATGGGAGGTGAGAGCAGAAGCATCAAGCAAATGACACAATCCACTGATCACAATTTGTTTGAGGGAGAATTCCATTGGAAGCTCTGTCAGTCCTTGTCATTGATTCAGTATGGCCTCAGCAGAGGAATAAACTTGTTTTCCTGCTAGCTAGCTAGGTGAACAAGGTCAACCCAAAACATGAAACAAGAGAATAACCAACCTAGTGTAAACAGGAGAACACTTGAAAGGCTAGGGAAAATATTAGAGTGGCTTTGCCCAAATCTATCTTTCTTCTATGGGGTTTGAATGGCATTTCTCTGCTGTCTTTAAAGGTGTGTGTTATCCACAATAAACCCAAGAAATTGTCCATAATCAACCCAAGAAATTGTCCATAATCAACCCAAGAAATTGTCCATAATCAACCCAAGAAATTGTCCATAACCAACCCAAGAAGCTGTAATTCTAAGCATAATCAATATTTATTGTTTAAGCAATCAAACCCAGCAGAGAAGTGCTCTTGATTTCACAGAATCACAAAGGTTGGCAGAGACCTCTAAGCTCATCCAGTCCAAGCATCCCTAGCACTCCCAGGACACTAACCCATGGCCCTAAGGAGAGCAGCTAGATGTTTCTTCAACCCTTCCAGGGATGGTGACTCCAGCACATCCCTGGGCAGCTGGGACAAGATTTAACAACCCTTTGAGTGAAGAAATCTCTCCTTCTATCCTATCTAAACCTCCCCTGGTGCAACTTGAGGCCATTTCCTCTCCTCCTCTCCCTGTTAACCCTGGAGCTGAGCCCTACCCCCATCTCACTGCAACCTCCTGTCAGGGAACAGACTGACTTTTTGGGGGTCAGGCTATTGAGTTTCAGCTCCAAATGAATAAGGTGAATAGTTAATGTAATTGCTGTCTCCTCTCTGGCAATTGCAGATGCTGTTCTTTGTACATTGGAGCCTTGTAAAGAAATCCAAGGCATTTCCCCTCAAGTCTTTTCTCTTTTCTGTCTGTTACCTTGTGTTTTCACCAAGTGCCCTCTTGTCCTTCACCAGAGCAAGGCTCAGTTGACCTTCTCTCTTCTCTTGTATAACTGGCTCCTGTCCTTTTCTGTGCCTTCTGTTCACAACCTGAAGAGTTCCTCTTTTTGATCTAGTTTTAAATGGGAACACATGCCTCCTTCCTTTCTGCTCCTCATCCCACAGTCTCATTTTTGCCTTTGTTTTTGAGCTGGGCTTGCAGGTGTAGATCTCTATAAACCCTTCAATGGCTTTCCACTGCCTCACCTCTCTGAATTTCTCAGGGGACAGAGGTCTCAAAGACAATTAGCTCCCTATAAATAACTCTTAAGGAAAGGGAACAATGTGACCTCCCTTGAGCAGGCAGCAGAGCATCCACAGCTGACAGGGCCTGAGAGTGCTCCTGGGGCCAGTGTCATTCAGAGGAGCTTGGATGCATGCCTGCAGAGGACCTGGTTTTAATCAGGGACTGGAAAAATACTTGTGCTTTCCCTCTCCTTCACCTTAAAGAGCTTGTAGAGTTCTTTGAGCTCACCAGCCAATCTGGTCTAGGGGTTTAGATGGCCAGCCATCCCAAATGGTGTAGTGCTCTGGCTAATCAGCCAAGTTTAGGTCTGGAAGGGCTCTGGCTGTTTGGAGAGGCTAAGAGGTGTAGGGCTTTGGCTGGCAAGCATGGGATGCTCCATGGACCAGTGCTCAGATGTTGTGCTTAGCAGGAAGAGTTACTAGGCATTGGCCCAGGCTGCCCAGGGAGGTGCTGGAGTCACCATCCCTGCAGGGGTTCAAACAACATCTAGCTGTGCTCCTTAGGGCCATGGGGGTGATAAGTTGATAGTTGGGCTTGATGAGCTTAGAGGTCTCTTCCAACCTTCATAATTCTGTTAACTTTAGCAATAGGAAGGAAGCTGAGCTCCTCCTTGCTCTTCTACAAAGAGCAAGAGCTGACATTTCAATAAGGAAGAGAGGAAAGGCTCCACGTTAGGAAAAGGCCAAGCTAGCACCATCTCTTCTTTTTCTCTCTTTAGCAGCAAGTGCTTCTTGCCTGGGGCCAGTGCTCAGCCTGCTCAGGTAGAGAAGCTCCCCTCCAGCCTGCAAGAAGCATGACAGTGCCAATGGCTGCTTTTGGGACACAAAGTGAAATTAACTTCTAGCTTCTCCTCGTCAAGGCTCATTAAGTCCTGAACTATGAGGGACAGTGGGAACAAGTCATATTTTAACCTCCAAAGCAGGCAGGTTCTTCTTCTCTTCCCCCCCTCCCTGCCTCCAACAAATTTGACCTTGGCTGCAATTGATGGGGAAATGAAAAGCTCCAAGCAGGCTGTTAGCCCTGCCAAACTCTGCTGAGGGGACTCATTTTAATTACTGGGAATTGGAAATGAAATAGCCTGGGTTTCACTAAGGAGTTGGTTTCAGGAAGGATGATTTAAACCAAGCTCCAGAGTTGCAGCACCTTTTCCAGCAGGGGTGAGGCAAGGCATTCATTTTCCTTTGAGCAAGTGTCCTTGTAAGCATAATAGCAATTAGGAAGCCAGGTCTTTATATCAGAATCTCCTGTTCTCTCTGTCCTTGGGCTACTTCATCACTTCTAATTCTCTCCACAAGTTACTCAGATGCCACTTTTCAGTCAAATGACATTGAACAGCAGCAGACATCTATGATTTCTTTACAAGCAAAGCATCTCAGAGACACAGGCAGCTAGGACACATCAATATAAACGGCTTAATTCACTCAACTTTGAAAGCTTTCCCCTTTCTCAGCTTTGTTAAGCCAGAATAGCCACTAGAGCCAAAGAGTAATTCTTCATGTAAGGTGCTGAGGAAACAGGAGCTGCTTTAGGAGAGCACTGCTGGCTTTCCTTGCTAGTGCTTTTTTTATTGGGTAGTTTTCTTCCAAGAGAGAGAAAAGGAGTAAGAATCAGAGGCATCTACAGCAGCAACAGTTACACTGCTAACTGATTCTTGTAGAAGTCACAGAATCATGAAGGTTGGAAGAGATCTGAGATCACCAATCCAACCATCAACCTACCACTAAGAATATGTTAGTTCTTTTTCCAGCTAATCTAACTAGAGGTGAGTCTCTTCTATGGTAAATCTTATGATGGATTGATGGCTACCAACCCTCAATGAGCACCCAGCCTGCTCCCCATCACTACTAGGAAACAAAATAGAGAAGGTCATCATTACTTCATAATTCTTTGGGATGGTTAAATAGAGGCTTAATTTCCTTTATATAAAGGCTAGCTTGCAGAATCACAGAATCATTAAGCTTAGAAAAGACCTCCAAGATCATCAAGTCCAACATAATCATTGTTCTGATGACTCTACCTTGACAGCTATGTGCTCCATCAATTCATAGTCAACTTGTTCTTCTGCAGAAAATTGATCTTGAGTTTTGAATTGAGTCTATGGTTCAGAAAAAGAGAGTAGTGAGCTAAGCCTGATGGTTTTGTTCAGCCAGTGTCAGGGCTCTTGGGATGGGCAAACCTATCCTCCACTGCTGAAATTCAACTCCCAACTTGCATGCCTGCAGAAGTCACAAAAAGCTACTAAAGCAGATAGAGATGGAGATATTCCCTTTAAGATGTCCTATCAAAAATCATGCACTGTCAAAAGACTCAGAAATGTAGCTTTCCCCCACATTTTCTGTTGCCTCTTGAAAAACACCCAAATTCAGCTTTTCTCCTGCAAACTGTGCCAGGGAAGAAAAAGCAGAGGAGAGGAGAGCCCTGTGTTCCTTGACACATTGCTGTGATGAGGTACAGCCTGGCAATGGCAGCTGCATCCTTCTGTGGCCATTCAGGTGACATGCACATGACAAGAATGATGTTGCACAGGAGGTAATCATCTTGAGTTATTCCAAGTGCAGCTCCTTCCTCCCATTCCTAGCCTATATTTACTGCTGGCTCAGGTAAGGAGGGATTAGAGGATGGGGACATATTTCAGTCCAAAGTGGGCTTTTTTAGGATGAATTATCAACCCCTAAATATAAAATAGGTGTTTATCATGGGGACCTTCAGCTAGACAAGCACTAGTAAGCATAATTAATGCTCCACTCCAGAATGGATAATCTGCTGCAGGCCTCTACTGAAGAAGAAACATTATATGAATTAAAATGCCTGATGGGATGAAGAGGAATATCTATTATTACCATAAACTCTTTCTGGTTCCACTATCTTCACCTCCAAATCTGTATCATCTTCCATAGGGATATCCATGGAAGGACCATAATGCACTGAGTTGCCTCAGGAAGTCTGTGCTACAGCTACAATTGGTAGTGAGATACCAGCCTTTAGCTAATGGTCAGAAAAGACCAAAAATTAATGGAAGTTCAACATCCAGGATGAAATTGGGATAATTCTATCCTTACCCTAGCTTTAGGGAGGGGATAAAATTGGACTGGCCTTGCCACTCAAGCTCTGAAGTCCTTGATGAGAGGAGCAGGTAACAGGAGAAGTGCTCTGAAGATCAGGCTGAACCATAGCTCTTTGGGAAAAGCTCTTTTAACAACCAGCAACTCTCTACAGCAAGATTGAGAAGAGGGGAGCATCCTTTGTTTGGCAACAGTGACAGACTGAATGTGTCCAACCTGCCTTGCTCCTCCTCTGTGGATTCCTGGACAGTGGATTCCACTCAGCCTTGACCTCTCCAAGCACAGCCCTGAGCTTTTCCTTACACCTGGCATGATTCCTGGGCTCATTTCTATAGCTCTCTGGCTGCTGTCATAGATATCACTCAGAGAAGAGAGAGAGGCAACCCTTTGCTGTATTCTTCAGCACAGCTGAAGTGTGCTGCCAGTTGTATTTAAGCCAGCTGTAGCTCTTCATCAGACAGAATTGGATGACCAGGATGGTATCTCCATTAGATATCATACTGATGGAAGCCTATTGAACCTAAGGTGTTTGCAGGCCCATACTAAGCCCATAAAGCATCTTGTCCAGGAGCTGCTTTATGCTGCTGA
>VWZO01008470.1:255385-271395 GCA_013396975.1 Bucco capensis
CCTTGTGCTGTGCCTTTTGCAACTGCTCTGGTCTGTCCCAAATTGGCCTTTGCAGCCAGCAGTGCTTAGAAAAAGCACTTGGGAAGAGCGTGGATGGAGCCCTGCCCGGAGCTGCCTTCACTAAGCCTGGCCATGGTGAGCTCTTCATTACCACTCACACATGGCAGCACAAGCTAACTGAAATATCTAGTCTAAAATGTCATTTATATTTGAAAAACAGCATGCATGAAATAAGAAGCATTCCTTTTCCAACATGCCTGCATCTTTCCCTCTCTTCCCCTTGCTGCTCCTGCCATCTCCATACCACAGGAAGCCCCTGGTGCAGCTATCCCTTGCTTTGCTCTCTGTCTCTATTTAAAGCATCCTTCATCCTCCTTTTTTTTTTAGGTCTGATTTATACTTCCTCTGGCCACAAACCACCAGGATTCTCTCCCTGGCACTATATAAACTGATATCACTTTCTTTGTGTGTGTTTATTTTGCTGTAGCTGATAGCTAGGAGTCTTAACTTTGGAAGCATAACTTGTTTGCTTCACTTCTGTAGTAGAGCAGGGGTGAGTTTTCCAGGGAGAGGGAATACCTCTTACTTTAGAACAGCTGGGAAAAGTGGATTTTCCAAAATACAAGTATTCAGTATAAAATAAGTGCACAACATTCCTTTGGCATCTTTACAGCTGTGAAACTACACACATGGAATATGCATCAAGGACATATGAATCCAGCAGGTGAAGGACATATTTTATGTTTATACTGCTTGACAAGAAAATGTACCTAACAGATTATTTTACCAGTCATTCTCTGTAAAAGAGTTGGACTTTAGTACTGATCCTATGCTTTGTTTTGATCCATTGTGGCTGTAACAATGCTCCAACTTGTCAAACACAGCCTTCACCTTGACTAGCTTCATTCCATTGTTCCTCCTCTTTTCTCTCTCCTGTATCTCTTACTATACCTCTAACTTCCTAAATGTGTTCTTGCTATTTCATCTTCCTACAGTTTCCCCCCTTTTCTTTAAAGCACTTGAATTTTGGTGCAATTTGGGTACAGTTTCCTTCTAAGTAGACAAGAATAATCCAGCTATAAGCATTATTGCTGTCATAACTCCTGTTTCTCCACCAGAACACTGCCATCTCTGTAGCTCCCTGCCAAAGGCTGAATGCCAGAGGATGCTTTGGAACACTGAAACATCCTGAAATGCTAAACATTTGGAAATGTTAGGCATTTGGAAAGGTTTAAAAGCTCCCTTCAGCAGTCTCACTCACCTTGAGGAAGAGGGGAGTGAGGATAGGAATTTCTGACTTTAGCTCCTAAAATAACTGAAAACTTGGATTTAAACAAGGGAAAAAAGTCTCATACCTATTATTCTACTCTCTGAAAAGCAATAGTTTCTGTTCTCTACAGACACCATGACGACTGAGAGCTCTGCCAGTGCACAGCTTCTGCACTGGCCACACATCTCATCTCTCTCTTGGAGCTTTTGGGTTGCCACTGAGCTCCTCAAACTGCCCTTCTGCAACACCTCTGTCAACATCAGAGCTCAGAGTGAACTGAAACATCACTCAGCTCTGGGGGGGATTTCAGAGAGGCTGATGCACTTTTCACCTTTCATAACTTCCATGCTGCTTTTCTCTTTGCTCCTGCTGGAGCTCTGATGTCCTGTAGCCCACAAAGCCAGGAAACATTCTGATACCTAGATCTGCTCCACAGTTTTTCCTCCTCTGAAGCATTATCCAACCTTCCAGACAACTATAAAACACCTAAACCTCCTCAGCTGCTCGAGTATGGTTCCAGCTGCTCATGGATGACTGAGCTTTGCTCTCAGTAAAACTGTGTTAGGCAATTTTTGCCTTGCTTTCAGGTACCTTTTGTACCTATTTGACTAGGCTTAGGACAGGGCAAGGGTTGAGAGGTCCAGGAGGCTTAGAAACCTCTCCAAAGTCCCAGGAAAGCTGTAAGACTGATGCATGCTGATGGAAGATTACAAAGGGAGCATCACAGACTGGATGCTACTGATAAGGCAGGAGAGATACTGGGCCTTGTTTGCTGACTAAACATCACATGGAAGTCATAGAAAGCCCTGATCTGCCTTATACAAACATAGTTAATTTAGTTTATCATCTAGATCATATATCTATCACATATAACCTATTGAAAGACACAAATCTGCAGCCTCTCACAGCCAAAAAGTAGGAAGTATTTTGATTAAGGTCTGGGCAAAGTAAAATTACTTCATTGAAAGAAAATCCCTTGCTGCCACACAAACCTATTGAACATGGACACAGGGCTTATCACCAACAATTAAAGAAAGAAACATTCAGAGCTTGATAAAGACAAACTGCAGTGCTGCAGGATGTAGTTAGTCTGTAGCCTTTGAGCACAGGTTACAGATGCCATGCCTGCTTCTGTATCAGAGAGCCTACTCCATGCCAAAAGTCAATCAGAGCAGGGCAATTTCTGGGGACAAGTACTAGCTGAAATCTGTCCTTTAACTTTCCTTAATTGTCAAACTGGAAGAGTTAGCTTCAATTTCATTTTGTTGCATTTTAAGGTGTAGCTTTAGGGTGATGTATTTTAGCTTGGACCTTACCAGGGACATTGTTCTGCCTGTCAATGGCAAGAAAGGAAAGGATATCATTAGAATGAATATCCATGGACTCACATAAATCACTCCAAAGGCTTCAGATGGGCATGGAGATTTTTCTAGTGACCCACTAATGACTTTAATAAAACTGTTTCAACAGGAGCTGTGTCAGCAACAGAGAGATGAAATGAGGATGTTCCAGCAACATCACCTCAGCTGTTAAATGTGTTTGGGAAAAAAAACCTGTTAATTTTCTTGTAGTACTGTACAATCCTTCCCAAATGATGGTCAGTATACAACACAGACCCCACAGGCCAGGAAGAGAGGGGATTTCCTTCTTACCTTGCCTCAGAACATCAGGCAGCTGTGGATCCAACCAAAGAGCTGGGGTTAGTTAGTTATGACCTGGATGCAACCAAAGAGTTGGGGTTAGTTAGTTATGACCTGGATGCAACCAAAGAGCTGGGGTTAGTCAGTTATGACCTGGATGCAACCAAAGAGCTGGGGTTAGTCAGTTACGACCTGGATGCAACCAAAGAGCTGGGGTTAGTCAGTTATGACCTGGATGCAACCAAAGAGCTGGGGTTAGTTAGTTACGACCTGGATGCAACCAAAGAGTTGGGGTTAGTTAGTTACGACCTGGATGCAACCAAAGAGTTGGGGTTAGTTAGTTATGACCTGGATGCAACCAAAGAGTTGGGGTTAGTTATGACCTGGATCCAACCAAAGAGCTGGGGTTAGTTAGTTATGACCTGGATCCAACCAAAGATATTAGGAGTGTGTCCACTCATCAAAATGAAGATGTGAACCTACTGTAGCTTTAATTTAGCCATAGCTATAAAGGTGATAAAACTGCCAGCTAGGAGGACTTGAATGGTGACTATCCTTCCCATTTTGTCATTGCTACTCCTTCTACACTAAAAACTCCTCTTCCTTAATTTCAGGAGGTGGATAAAACCAATGGCCCCCAAAAAAGATCAGTGGAATAGGTCTTAAAGAAGAAAAAAAAAAGATGTTCAAAGTGTTAGTTTGCAAACTCTAAGATACAATCTGCTTTACTTAAGAAATTAGTTACCATTTATAGAGATTACTCCAGAGTTCTTTAATTAGTTGCCATTTATAGAGATTATTCCAGAGTTCTTAAATTAGTTGCCATTTATAGAGATTATTCCAGAGTTCTTAAATTAGTAAGGAAAGGTATATCAAGAGCCTGGAGGTTCTAAGCTGAGTCTGGAAAGGAGTAGCACAGTGCTAATTTTATATAATAAGAGGGATAAAATGCTGGATAAAGAGCCAGTGGGGGGGCTGAGCTTTTCTCTGTTGGGCTGAGTTTTCAACTCCAAATGGAAGGGCTTCCTGCAGAGGCACAGAGATTAGCAGAAGCTGTACTTCAGGGTTTAACATTGCCTTTAACAAGTCCAACCAGGGCAGCTGATGGTTCCAGCTAGCCTTCAATTCCCTGGATGTCAGCCTAGCCAAGGATGTTGTCTGGCTGCAGCTGAGAGAGATGAAGAAGTTAGCACTGCTCACTGTACTTTGGGCTATCAATGAGTGCAAGTGCACTAGATGGACCAGAGTAACTCCCTCCTCCAGCTCTGGTGAGATGCTCTAGGTTAGCAAATCCCTGCCTTTCCAGAGGGTAAACTAACCTGATTCTTTGAACAAAACAGAAGACAGAGTCTATCTTGTCTCCCAAATGATTTTCCTGTTAGCTCCAGAATATGTAGAAACCTGGTGGGATGTGATGGAAGCAAAGAATGCAGCTTTATTTATCAGTATTCAGTTCCCTATTGGGGGGAGAAAAAAAACCAGCTTGCTCTCCAGCTCATGCCCTAAAGCACTGACAGCATACAAACAAATGCTTGTTTGGTCTTGTTCTGCAACTGAAGTCTTGCCCTCTGGCCAAGAACCAAATGTGCTACCAGATGAGTGATAGAGAGAGAGACACTGAAGAGCAACATGGAACAGGGAGAGTGCCAAGAGTGCACTCTATCACCTTCCTATCCAAGGCTTTTGTCTGAGGAAAGAAACAAAAGAGTCACAAATCAGTAATCCTTTGTCTGGAAGCATGTAAATCTCTTTCTGAGCGTGCCACAAAGAGCTTGCTAACTAACTCTCTTCTAACATCAGGGCTTTCAGCAGAAAATTGCACACATCCACTTGATGCTGCAAGGGTTTTCATGCATTTCCCCACCAAACCATAATTTACCTCTCTGTCAGGGGAGTTTTTGTTTGTTTTCTGCTTTTAAACAGAAAGCTCTCTTGCTTTTTCATTTGGACAGGCAGAACTCCAAGTTGAAAAGAAACTGTTCAGATTGCTAAATATCTATGTGAAAACCATTAATAAATATTTCTAGCATATTCTTGGTGTTCTAGCTGGGAAAGGGATGATCGACCCTGAAGAAAATTCCATGTCCATTAGGATAAATTAAGATACATTAAGAGCTAGAGAGAAATGAGTGTTTATATGCACTAATGAGAAACAAAGGCACACTTCGAGCTCCAGTAATGCAATTTTTGGCATGCAGGGTAACTGAAGCTTCAGTTTCAGTATGGGATACTCAGGATCAAAGGTAAAGGCAAAGCCTTTCTGTATAAGTTGGTTTAGAAAATAGTGTCAGCAAAATTCTAGGAGAGCAGAATTCCATCTACGCTTGAGTCTTGGTTGAAAGAGAAATGCCTTGGAAAATGCAATAGCTGCAAGCAATATTGCTACATCGGGAGAGGATCTGAGTCTCAGCTCTATTATGCTTTACCTTCCAAGTTACAAACGGATAAAAAGCACAGCTAAATTCCGCAGTAAATAGATACCTCCTGAGAGAAGTGCTACTGAAGCCAACTGAAAGCTATTCATCTTCTAAACCTCGGCAAAGCTCATCTCTGTAGTTAGAAGAATCCTCCTCCCCCCCAAAATCCACAGAAACAAACGAACTAAGAACGAAAAAGACTAAAAAGGTAAGGAGAAACCCTCTAAAATCCTAATGTAACCGCGTGGAGAAAACACTGATGAGCATAAAGGAAACAACCTAGAATGGCAAGGAAATTTTCTAGGCAAATAAATGAGTATTTTCCTACTACCAGTGATCCTTTTCAACTAAAACTGATGGTAACATTCAATATTATTGAAGGAGGGAGTTTAGCCTCATAGCAGGGCTCAGCCTGTTCGGTTCGCCTGCTCCCTCTAGTATCTCTGTCTGAGCAAAGGAGGAGGAGGAGGACGAGGAGGGGTTACTTTTCTTTCTCTATTTCCCCCTCCTCTCTCTTTTCCAGCCACTAAAGAGTGTCTGCCCCTTTGAACCGCTGAGAGAGCGCCTGCGGCTGCACACACACACTCGCACACATACACCCCTGCAGCCGCCGGCTATAAATAGTTAAGAGGCGGGCAGAGGGCGAGCAGTGCTCGCATCCCGGCGGGCTAAGGCAGTAGAGGATTGCTGCCACCCTGCCGAGCCTCCCCTCCCCTCCCAGGGCTGCCGGAGCCCCTGGCTGCCTAGCCCCGCGTACCATGGCCTGTGTGGAGCGCTGCCGCTGCTGCGCGGACAGCAAGCGGCACAGCAGCATCCTCTACAACATCCTCAGGAGCGACGAGCGGGTGGCATCGCCGCTGGGCACAGGGACGAGGCGAGGGCAGGCATCCCGCGGCTGTCCCTGCGGGTCGCGGCGGCGAGTGGCTCTGAGGAGCCCGCAGGTGGCATGCAAAGCAGCCTCAGCAGTGCTGGTGAAGACGCTCCGCTTCGTCCAGAACGTGCCCTGCTTCCAGGAGCTGCCCCTGGAGGAGCAGCTGCTGCTGGTGCGCAGCGGCTGGGCACCGCTGCTCGTGCTGGGCTTGGCGCAGGAGCGAGTGCACTTGGAGACGGTGGAGAGCGCGGAGCCCAGCATGCTGCAGAGGATTCTCACGACCCGGCGGCAGGGCGAGCAGCTCCCGCTGCGGGGACCGGCACCGGAGAGGTCACACCACGGCATCGGAGGCGGCGGCAGCCCGCACCCACCCTCGGCCGGCGAGATTCAGGCTATCAAGGGCTTCCTGGCCAAGTGCTGGAGCTTGGATATCAGCACCAAAGAGTACGCTTACCTCAAGGGGACGGTGCTCTTCAACCCCGGTGAGTGAGCGCTTCTCTCCTCTCACGGGCAGCCGGCTAAGGGGAAGGGAGAGCCCGTCTGGATGCGCAGCGAAGACGGAGCTGTTCCTCAGGGAGGGGAAGAGGTGATGTCGGAGAGGGATGCGGAGGAAAAGTATCACCCGCACTGTCCCCTCCTCAGGGCTGGCAGGCAGCGAACCCTTAACATCCTCCCCGTCCGGCTGAAGGGGGTCTGGGCTGCGGCTAGTTCAGGGGGTCCCTGGGGCTGCTGCCTTCAAGCAAAGGCTTTCCGCCACAAAACAAAGCCGAGGCGGTCGCTTAGGGAAAGCTAGGAGGAGCCAGCAGCGGTTCCCTGTTTTGTTTCGGGTCTGGGAGCTCTGCCGGTGCCTCTCCAAGCTGGAGGAGACCGGAGCGGGGCTGTGAGTCAGCGGCTGGCCGAGCTGCGGCGGCTCGGAGCGTGATCTGCTCGGGTAGCTTTGAACCTGGTGGAAAGAGAGCAAGAGAAGGCTTAGGGCTTCCAGGAATAAAGTGCTGTTTCGGCTTGGTGTGTAGTATTGGTGATGGGTTGGGGTTTTTTAGCCGTCACCTCTCTCTGTGGAGATTTCCGTAGACGCAGCTCTGCTAAGTGATTGCTTCTCCTGCCGCTGACTTACCAGGAAGGTTGGCTAGGACATTGCCTAAATATGCCACAGCCTTGTGGAAGTGGGACACGGCTTTTCCTGACCTCCCACTGTCGAGCTGTTAGCCTGGAAAGGGGAAATTCTGCACTCTCCATTCTTATCTCACCAGGAAACTCCCTGTCAAATGCTGGAGTTATTGCTTCTTGCCATTTGTGACCTGGAGCTACTCAGAAACAGTTGTCAAAAGATGCTTTAAATGTCAATAAAATCTTTAGTAGAAGTGAACAAGCCAACAAGTTATTTTTTTATTGCCTTTCCTATTGTTTACAGACTGCATTTCTCACTCTAAAGGTGTTTTGGAAAGCATCCTTCCATCAAAGATTGTGTTTTATGAGCTAATTTGAATGAATGAATGTTGGCAAAGTGAAGAAGAGTACTGGATGTGCAGAGCACCAATATATGATCAGGTTTTGAACCACCCTATAGAATTTGGCATGTTGGTTCTGCATAAAGAAGTCTTCTATCAATTCCTTCCTTGAGTGATAGATACGATCTGTAAACAGTTAGTTGTTCTGTGGGGAAACTCTCTCTTTTATAGCCAAAACTCATGTAAACAATGATTTCTTTCCCTTTTCAGATCTGCCTGGGCTGCAGTGCACTCAGTACATTGAAGGCTTGCAGAGGGAAGCACAACAAGCTCTAAATGAACATGTCAGGCTCATCCACAGAGGGGATGGAGCCAGGTTTGCCAAGCTGAATGTTGTTCTAGCCTTGTTAAGATCCATTCATGCTAATGTGATTGCTGAACTCTTCTTTAGACCCATCATTGGAGCAGTGAACATGGATGACATGCTTCTGGAAATGCTTTGTGCCAAATTATAAAGGTCTGTAAAATAATGCTAATAAATCCAAAGCAAAGGAAGCAGAATAGTGTAAAGTACTGTAAAAAAAAACCCACTCTAATTTATTGTTTTTAAATAGATAGTATTTTTGTATTCCATAATAAAATATTATTCAAGTTCTGATCTTCATTTTTATTTAGTACAGTGTTTTGGGGATAAGCTTACAGCCACCAAAATAAGCTTTTAGGTGGTGGAGACTGTTAGTATCCAAAGACAACTTGGCTAGGCCTGAATAAAGATCACACTTGCTCTATTGGACTTTCAAGGTGAGTAGTTTAAGTTTACATTTTAACCAGATGTCAGTCAGCTACTACTGCTTTTAACAGAGGTGAAGTCCCTAAAGAATGGTAAATATACACCAAAGCTTTTCATCCATATAGGGAAAATGTGTTAGGAATAATATGATGAGACTGAAAGTAGCCTGGGGTAAAATATTCAATTCAACACCTGCTGGGCTCCAGGAGAATAAAGGAACTCTAGTCCTCAATTCAGCAAGCAAGCAAACAAAACCACATCCAAAAATGCCCCAACAGAAAAGGCTCAGCTACTGCTTTCTGCTCCATGCTTTGCTTTCCTTTTTCTGTAGGTAATTGCTAGCTAGGATTTGGAAAGGCAAATTCTTCAGACTACTTAATCCTACAGAAACATTAAGTTACACTGAAACATGCTCTACCACTGAGACATCCAACAGCTAGCATGAAGATGTCTTAAGGAAGCATAAACTTCTTTCTTATCTTAGACTTGATCCTTTCTCCAAAGCACAACAAACAAAGCTATTCTTCCATTGAACAAAAAAAAAAATCTCTTTTAAAAGGGAAAAAAAACCCCAATCAGTGATGTAAGGGAGATTTGTTTCATGGTTTTCCTTTTTCTAGGTAAAAGATACAGATAGAAGTACTGCCAGTGTTCCCAAAGTAGTAGATATCAGTAACTCTGGGTATCATTCACACAGATATTAACCACTAGCAATTAGAGAGGTGTTTTTAAGACACAATAAAGTGGAAGGAGCTGCTGTCCTTGGCAGGAGGTGTGCAGGGGAGGGAGGAACAAGCTGGAAGAGCTTTCTTTTGCTGCCACCTTGTGCAAAGGAGAATCACAGCTCCTCCACTCAGGTGAGGAGCAGGGAGGACTCTGCCTGTCCTGCAGAAAACCTAGGGAGGCTTGAAATGGCTGGAGAGGTAGCCAAACATTCCTAGAAGGACAGGCTGATCCAGGAGTATTGTCACTGAGATATATATTGCTGTAGGAATCTCATCAGGGGCTGGGATAAAGTCACTGAGCAAACCAAACAAAGCAAGAAACTCAACCCTCCCCCATCCTAAAAAGCAATGGTAGAGTTTAATCTACACTCTTCTGGTGCTCAGACAACTCTGGGTAGGGTTGTGTGTCCTGAGGAGCATCCCAAATATTGCACAGAACAGAAATTATGCACATAAAATGCTATTTACTGCCAGTTCAGACCATAGTAGAACAAGCTTAGTCTTTATGTTAGTGCTCTTCTATGTACACACACATGCATGTTAGTCTGTATAGCAAATATAAACCTACCTATGGAGAATATTTACTGTGTATATATGAATGCTCTGAGTTTACAAGAGATTCTGAGCTTCTCTCACATCTCTCTAACATAAATAGACCACCAAGAGATGGATGTGTTTCCCTCCCTCTCCAAAGAGCAGTTAGTTAGCTTTCAAGGATGCCTGACAACTCTCTTCCCACCAGAGCACAAAGCATGATGACAAAACCATCTCAATGTGGCAAATAGTAAGGGTTTAAAAAAAGGACTAAAACCAACTTAACAGCCCCAGAATGAAACAACTTCATTGCCACTGATGAATTTAAGGTGCACACCAGCAGTGTTCAGGCTTTCTGCTGAGTGGAGGAAGAGACTTGTTGGCAGCACTCCTGAGAAGAGTTGGAAGAGCTGAACCTTTGTCCCAGGCAAGGCTTTTTCCACCTTGAGGCAGCTGGGATCTATTGTGCTACTAAACACAAAAGATTTCATGACTTGAAAGGACCTTGCATACATCTCTAGCTTTGAGATCTGCACAAATCCTGTGTGCTGCTCAGTTTTGTGGAGTTGTCAGGACAAATGCTGCTTCTGTGCACAGTGAATTCAGCTTGAGCTCACTCTGACCATAGTTCTGTTATCTGTTCTAATGGAAGCACCTGGGAACAGGAACTAGTAGGAAATCTGAATGGGAAAAATCAATTTATAGAGGCTTTCTGCAAAATAAGTGTCTGTCAGAGGAACAGGAATGACAAAGCAAGCAAAACCAGGACTTGTGGCAGGAACCAAGCTGAAGACTTGGAGATGCACACAGGAGTAGGAGAGGAAAGACTAGTATGGTTCTAAAAGAGAGTCAGGAAGGGTCCCAGGTAGAGAGAGAAGCCAGAGTCTGGGTCCAGGTTTATCAAGTCCTAGAGCTGCAGGAATTGGGGGGCAATGGTTTAGAATGTTCCTGTTAGGCATTAACCCAGGTGCCCAGGGAGGTGCTGGAGTCTCCATCCCTGGAAGGGTTCAAACAACACCTACATGTGCTCCTTAGAGCCATGGTGGATGCTAAGCAAGAAAATCAGATAGGAGAGGACAAAGGGGTGAAAAGCACAAGGAAATGAGTGAGGAATAAAAAGAGAAAGGCTTTGGGATCTCTACTTTTCTCCTCACAATGTTGAATCATTCTCTTCTACCCTGGCAATATTAAATCATTCTTTTCTAGTCAGCAGGGAGGATCTGAATGATTCAGGAGGTTAAATGCAAATTGGCAATGCTGGAGTAGATATTAATGGGTGAAAAAAGAGAATCACAACGACTTAAAAACCAGGGTAGATCCTCCTCAGCAAATTCAACATGTCTAGGATTGCAGCCCAAGTGACTCAAAGTGGCCAAAAAAAGAATTCCTAGCAAGTTGAATACATTTTCTTACTCCTAGCTTGGGGCTACTGTATAAATCACAGCGTGCCTCTAGAGACAGAGAAACAGGATGGATTTTTCCTAGTACAGTGTCTCTGGGGGGGGGATCCATTGAGCAATCCAGCTGCAGCAAGCTTTCTCCATCTCGAAGAGGCTCAGCTGATGCTTTTGTTTTCTCCTAATCTATGGGTTACCTTTCCTAAGATGGATCTTCTCAGTCAGAAGAGCTAAACCCTCTGAGGATGTGTTGGAATTTAATCAATTTCAAGAGTTGTGCTCACCTGACACTCCTTTTATCTGGAGAGAAACCCATGAATGCCTTTGGTAGTCAAACCTTCTTCACCTCCCTGAAGCAAGACTTATTTTTGTTCTCAAATTGCTTGTCTAGTTGCATCCTGAACTTTCTATTTGAACTCTCAGAAGCACCAAGGTAAGGTAGCAAGAAGTAGGTTTGACTGGCAGGCAGCATCCTTCTCCTCTCACTTCAGGGAGCTCCTTGGCTTATTGTGGAGAACAAAAATGCTGTTTCATTCCAGCTCAAAAACAAAGAGACTTTTAATATTCCCTGTGAAACAGAATTTCCCTCTTTTATACAGTTTTATCATTAAACTTCTCTTTCACTAATGGCAGAAAAAAGATTTGGAGACCTTTGGGATGTATTTCCCATTTGATATTCTTTCCTGGCTAGTGATTCTCCAGGAATCACTATATATCATTATATATATATAGGCTATATATATATATATCTATATTACAATAGATATTACTTATATATTACAATAGATATTACATATATATTACAATAGATATTACATATCTTTTGGTATGTAATAGCCTATATATATAGTGTATATATATACCAATATATAGCCAATAGATATATAATACACCAATATAGAGCCTATATATATAGTGTACATATATCAATATCTATTGGCTATATATAGGTATGTAATACACCAATATATAGCCAATATATTGGTGTATATATATCTATATATATAGATGTAGTATATAGATATATCCAAATAGATAGATATAGATATATACATCAATACATAGCAAATATATATAGTGTATATATATCTATTGGCTATATATTGGTACGTAATACACCAATATATATAGTAGATATCTATCTATCTATTGGCTATATATTGGTACGTAATACACCAATATATATAGTAGATATCTATCTATCTATTGGCTATATATTGGTACGTAATACACCAATATATATAGTAGATATCTATCTATCTATTGGCTATATGTTGGTATGTAATACACCAATATATATGGTAGATATAAATCTATCTATTGGCTATATGTTGGTATGTAATACACCAATATATATGGTAGATATAAATCTATCTATTGGCTATATGTTGGTATGTAATACACCAATATATATGGTAGATATAAATCTATCTATTGGCTATATGTTGGTATGTAATACACCAATATATATGGTAGATATAAATCTATCTATTGGCTATATGTTGGCATGTAATACACCAATATATATAGAAGATATATATCTATCTATTGGCTATATATTGGTATTAATACACCAATATATATAGTAGATATATATCTATCTATTGGCTGTATATTGATCTGTAATACACCAAAATATAGCCTATATATAGTAGATATATATCTATCTATTGGCTATATATTGGTATGTAATACACCAATATATAGCCAATATCTTGGTGTATATATCTATATATAGACAGATGATGTCAGATGAGGTCAGAGTCTTTCTTAATTGCTAAATACAAACCTTTTCTTTATCATATATAAACTTCTCTCTCTCTCAGCCCTTCCCAACTCTTTCTCCACAGAGAAATATTTCCCCCCCTATAGCTAAAATTGCAGTTAAGTCTCAATGTTCACTTAATCAACCTGAAAACTGGAATATTTCTCATTTTTAGTATAAATACTAAATAAATAATATACTCTCAGGATAAGTCTCTCTCCAGAAGCTGAAGTTCTACTGCAAAACAACAACACCACAGTGAAAAGTGGCTTTGTATTCAGTCAAATCTCTGCTATATTCACAGCCCTTCCTTTGTAAACACTCTCAGGATGATCAAATACTGAATATCTGAATTGCTCACACTCTGACATGAGAAAAAAGTGACATCATTACCTGAACAAATACACTTTGTGACCTTGCAATGAAAAACAAAAGGGAATCTAACTGAGATGCATGAATTGCTGCCCATCACTTGGATGCTGCATGCAAGCTTTATGGAGCAGTCTATCCACTGATCATCTCCTGCTTGCCACTTGATGCATATTCCTTTTCTGCTCTATTGCTTCAGCTGCTATTTCATTAGGATGTTTACTGCTCTTTAAGGTATATTAGCTCACCACAGAAATCAAACTTGTTGTTACATGGCCAATATTCTCTTACCCTTCAGCATTGTCACCTGCGTGAAGTTTATTCCCTTCAGAGTTAAATACAAGAAGGTAATGGTTGCAGTGTTGTAACTTTTATGTAGGTATAAGTGTTTTCTTTTCTTCCAAGCTTTAAAAATCAACAATGGATAAAAAAAACCCACCAAAGCCCAGGACCTCCTTCTTAGATTATGTTCTGAATATTATTATTTCAAGACAGGATGTAATGGGAAAGCTTGGAGCTAACAGAATTGGCTTCATCCAGGCAACAGAGACAGACATCATCTCAGAGCTCCTGAATTTCAGGCCTAAAGGGCAGTTAAATTAGATATATTTCATATAATTCATATATATATAGACATATCCTACCCAAATAAAGTCTAACCAATCCCAAACCATCCTCAGACTCCTTTAGATCTGCAGTTTTTGAGGTGATGTTGGAAAAAAACCAGCATTAAGTTGATATGGGGACACTGAGGCTAAATATCTTAGGAGAGGTAAAAAAACAACCCCTGTTTGATTTTGATAGTTATGCATCAAACTAACAGTTCCCTGTATTGCTTACACTTCTTTTAGCATATTAAGCCTATTCCTGCCAGTGAAAGAAGATATGCTGCTGCCATCCAAAGCTCCAGGAGAAATGAGGAGCATCTTGTGAAACACAATCACCAGCCCCAAGAGGCAATTTGGGCCATTTTCCTGTCAGGCTTGAAACCAGTAAGAACATGGTTTTTCTCCTCAAGCAGTCTAATCTGTCACAAGGGAGTTGAGCTTTTGCTTTTGTTTCCTCAGGCAGAATATTTCCTGACTGCTGTTTCTCCTCCTTCAGTAGGATACTAAATTACATGGAAGTGTGCCTTTTGCTTTCCAGTTCAGATATTAGGCAATGTGCATCACAAGAAAAAGTCCTTACCTACTTCACAATATGCTCAAACACAGCATAAAAATGCCCACTTAAAGGTTATTATCTACTCAAATCTGTCCTACAATGGGATTTGTTTTCTTCTTTCTGCAAGAATCTTAAGAGACTAAAAGATACAATTGACTCCATTCTAATCAATTAAAATTACATCTATCTCCATCATTTACCACAATTAAGCAACTTAAAAACCTGATTTAATCCATTGTAACCATAATACTGAGGATCTACATGGATTAATCTAAAAATCTAACCTATTTTAAGAGATATTATGGCAAAAAAAAAGGAAGATAAATGAAAGTGAATCTTGTCATAGCAAGCTAACTTTTTTTTTCCCCTTCAGTAACAAAAGAATTGTAAAGAAAATTAACATCTGATCCTTGAACTTGTGTTCCTGAATATTCCACTTTCAGTTAATGAAGACTGCATTGCTTTTATATACTGGAGTGTACAAAAGGGTTTTCATTACCTATTATTCCATCTCTTTAATGAATCCTTATCTCCTGGCAACTGTTGGCTGTCTTAGCTTTCCAGTTTTACAGATCCACTCTACTTTGGCAAATTATTGTCTAATACCTAATCTTTTGGAGGATAATAGAAACAGTCTACACTGTCTATATGTCATACACAAAAGCAATGCCACATCCAAACCCAGCTTGAGGTAGCTACCTCACTGATGCTGTGGCAGCAGGACTCACCAGCAGATGGGAATCAGACTCAGGGGATGGAGCCTGGAGCTGGAGTCAGGAACTCTTGGCTGGAGATGGAAGGTAGAACAGAGAGAGTCCTGCAGCACAGAGCTGAGCTCAGGAGAGTTCCCACTCCACATTCCCAGATGGCTCAGGAGCTCAACCTTCAGGGAGAGAGGAGACCCAAAGCTCTCCTTTTTGTATTGGCTGTTAATGAGGGGCTAAAGAGCTTCATGCTGCACCTGCCTTGCTTGGCTCTGAGGCCCCAAGGNTGGAAGGGCCAAGCTTGGTGTGGGAGTTTCAGGGACTGAGCATGATCTCTATGGCATGAAATAGCTTGTTTGGACTCAAACTAGGACAACACTCCCTATTTCCCTTAGGAATGCAGCTCCATTCCTGCCTGGAAGCAAAGGAGAGATTTTTCAGTGTAACTTTGAGCTAAACTGCATTCCACCCACACAGACACTGCAGACACCTCCATAAACATAGTTTATATTAGGCATGATGGTGGTGTCATTTATTCCTGGATAATGAATAATATTTTAAAGAGGGAGATTTTTCTGCTGTCAAAGAAAAAAAAAAAGGAATGAGAATAATGACAAGAGAATGGAAGAGAAAAAAAAATGGATGACTAGTCAGGAAGGTGTTTGGGTGTGGTGAAAAGATCTTCAAGTCCCATTTATTTCAAGGTTAAACTACCAAATGTTCAGCTCTGGCTGCAAGTGACTCACCAGCATTAGAGATGAATAGACACTGTGTGATCAGAATGAATTCCAGCCCCACAGAGGCAGCCAGGAGGAAGGATGCTCATACACATGCCCAGGTGAAGAGGAGGGACAGAAAGACACAGAGGTTCACAACAGTGGAAAAGTGCCTTCCCCCCCCCCCCCACACAACTCTA
>VWZO01008470.1:271414-322250 GCA_013396975.1 Bucco capensis
CATACATTTATATTGTCTTCCTTTAGCTTACAAAGGCTCAAAAAAAAAAAAGGCAGAATCAACTTAGAAATGTTTTTTTTTGAGGCAGATTGTGGCACAGCAGAATTGTTGATGATCACTCCCAGAGTTTATAACAGAAAACATACCCTGCATTAGAGTCTAGTTTGTTCCTAAAATCCCTAGTGGGGACAAAATGGTTAGGGAAAAGGAGATATATAAATATATGACTATATCCCTTGCAATCCAAGTGGTCATTCATTACTATGCAATCTAATGCTAATGTTGAGTTGAACATGATGATGATAATGAAGAAAGGAAGCAGGGTGACAGCTGACAAACAGCATAAAGCTATAAACTCTTTCTTTCTACCCTGGAAGAACAAGCTTAGCATAACCTTTGCCCCTAAGTAGTAATCAGTGATGCCAAACTGAGATAGGGCAGGAAAATTTACATCCTTTGGAGGTAAGGAACTGGGATTAACATTGGAAGCCTCCTCTGAATGTAGCTAAGAGGGAAATCCTCTGAGAACTCCAGAGGGAATGTGAAAGCCTCTGGCAGTAAGGTCCACACATCAATTGTGCTTTTTGTTCATTGAAATCTTCTCCATAATTATTTCTTTGGTGCCTCCCAAAGATATTTGTTCTCCTAGTAGGAATTTAGGGATACATCTTGCAGATTTGACACCTCCTCAAGCATAAAACACTCTTCCTTCTTCAGAGAAAGCCTAATGGTGTTGGGCATGCTAGAAAGAGGAGGGAGGTTCTCCAGAGGGACCTGGCCAGGCTGCATCCATGAGCTGAGGCCAAGTGCCATGTGCCACACTTGGGTCACACTAAGGCCAGGCAAGGCTCTAGGCTTGGGGCACAGTGGCTGCATTGGTGCTGGCACAGAAGGAGCTGGGGCTGCTGGCTGACAGTTGACTGAAGATGAGGCAGNTTGCCATGGGTTAGTGTCCTGGGGGTGATAGGCATGGTTAGCATTGATGAGCTTAGAGGTCTCTACCAACCTTCACGATTCTGTGATTGAGCCCACAGCCAGAAGAATGAGTGGAAAACACAGAATTTCCACTCTGCATCGTCCCCAGGTGCTGAGAGCCACAGTGCAGGATGCTGAGGGAGCCTGGGTGAGGCACACATGGCTGTGCCTGGAGTGTGGGCTGCAGGAGCACAGGCTGTAGATGGCACTGCTCCCTCACTAGTTCTCTTTCCAGTGAGCCCACGACTCACACTTTATACTCCAGACATTAATGGGTTTGGTTCTTTCTTTTTTACTTCTCCTAGGGACACGTTTGACTCTGTGCATCCTGAGCTAGCAAGAGAAAAAAAAAATGAGCTCTCCTACAAGGTGATATTGGAAATGAAAATCCCTTTAAAGCTTGGTGTGGGCCACGTTCCACTTCCCTCTTGCCTCTGACTGCTCACACAGCTGCAATATGTTAAATGGGTTTATGTGTTAAATGTTTTGTAGGTTTTAAATGCTTTCAATTTAGCTATTGTGCTTAGGAGCATGGTTTAGTGGTGTGTTAGTGCTAGGTATGGTTGGACTTGATGAGTTTAGAGGTCTCTCCCAACCTGAATGCTTCTGTGATTCTAACACAATTGCTTTTCCTCATTCAAAGGACTAAAACTCTGCCTAGTTTAGTGTGGAATTCCTTTCTTTATCCACATTCCTGGGTTTATTAAGAGGAAAAAACTTGCAGAAGCACAGTTTAAAAACCCAGACCTTGCAGTACCATGAAGACTTGGGTGTTTCTTGAAGAGAAATGATCTTCCAGCTGATGAGCAAACAGATGAAGGAAGAGGTTTCCACACACATGAAAAGAATGAATTAATGAAGGAATAAGTTTACACACAGAGAAAAAGGAAAGTAAGCAAATGTGTCTTACTTCAAGCAGCAGCTTCTGTTTGATCAGCCTGTCACTGGAGCTATAAAGTTAGCAAGTAAATTGGCCTAGGAAGAGGTTTCTCCTCTCTTCTCTGCAGCTCACAAAATGATGCTGGGCAAAACTGAGCACCAGGTTGTGGCAAGAGAAGCAGCACAGGGTTGGTAGATTGATGGCTGCATCCTCTCCTTTGATTCATCATCACCAGAGGTAGCAGTGATGCTAATATTTAATGTTTCAGTGGGGTTTTCAAGGCTGAAGTGAAATGAAGAGCTGGTTTGCCTCTGGTAGAGCAGCTGCAGTTGGTTTTTCAGGAGCACTGTTGCCTGTGGCTTTTAGACAGTGGATTTCAGTTTGCTTGGGGAATCTAAAGGTGGCTATTTCCTCTGCTTGATGATTTACACTGATTTGAGCAGCTTCTCAAGCCTTGCACAAAGCAGATGCTGGCAGAACTCTTAGGGGTTTGCTGGAAAAGCCTTGCAGCATTCAATTTACACTAGGCACAGGCTCAGCTCTCCAGCAGCTCATCTGTCTTGAGCATAGCTTCAAAACCAAGACTGGAGCTTGCTGCTCTAAGGATAACTCCCCAGGGTGCACACACAAACCTCTGGAGTCTTCCCTGCCTGAAGTGGCCAGGATGGCAGCAAGGGATTTGTGTACTGCATCCATAGCTGAGGGAGCTGATAGGAATAGTCACCTCTAAGGGCTTCTGAGACAATCTATTTTATAAGGAGACATCACTGGACAGGTATGTGCTCTTCTTGGTCCCCAGCCATGCAGTACTGTGTCCTGGTTATCACAAGGAGTTTGCCACATCCAGGCAACTCCATCACCACTTCTGCTCCTTCAGGTAACCAGAAGAAGAAGAGGAACCCCAAATGCTTCACTTGTGACATTTCTATCACAGAATCACTAAGGTTGGAAGAGACCTCTAAGCTCCTCAAGTCCAACCATCAACCTATCACCCCCAGGACACTAACCCATGTAATGACACATAAGCTTAGTTTTTTAATGATATATTCTCTATTTCTACAGTCAGACAAGCAGCACCTAGATCTTTTTAGTGCAGGCAATGTATTTTGAGGCTGTGACAGAGTGTTGAGCCTATATCTGATGGGAAATCCCAGTCAGCTCTGACAGTGATGCTTTCTTGATAGTGGCAAAGCTGTTTGCACTCAACTGAAACACCACATCCTTCTAGAAACAACACCAGGGATCCAGAGGAGCTCAGAGAGAGTGATCCTTAGCCTCAGGGCTTAATGAGAGAATGCTCCAGACTCCCCAGCTAGTTGTGGTCACTCAGCTCCAAGCAGTTCACCACATCCATGACTTACATTTGATTCCAGCTGAGGTGCAAGTCTCCTTTCTGCCAGCTCCCTGTTCAACCATAGCTGGGAGAGCCAAGTGCCCTAGGCAGCTGAGAGTGTGCACAGCTCAGCCTCCCTAGTAAATCACACTCTTGGCTTTTATTTTGTTACTCTAGCCTGTGCTTTCTAGCCTGCATGGGGTGATGGAGAGACATCCTGAGCTGGAGATACTGAGAGGTGGGGGAAAATGTTTATCTCCCTTGTCAGCAGTGTTATAAGTGTAGCTAGGGCTGGGAGAAACAGGACTGCAGCACCTCCTCCTGCTCCAGAAACTTGGTCCAGGAATGCATGTGTATATATTTAAGGATATATGTCAATTCAGCAGAATTAACCTCCTATTTCTTAGGAGTGGCTAACTTACCAAGTGCAGCTCAGCCTCATCCTTCCTTGCCACAGCTTGGAAACTTTTTTGCTAGGATAAAATTCAGTCCAAGTACCTAAAGCAAGGCTTACTGAGACAAGGGAAGGTTGGATTGAATATCAGGAGGAATTTCTTCCCTGAAAGGGCTGATAAGCATTGGCCCAGGGAGGTGCTGGAGTCTCCATCCCTGGAGGGGTTCCTTAAACATTTGGATGTGGTCCTTAGGGCCATGGGTTAGTGGCATGGGAGTGATAGGTTGAACTTGATAAGCTTAGAGGTCTCTTCCAACCTTCATGATTCTCTGATCTTGGAAAGTGCTTGGCTTGAATTTGGTAGAGAACATGACTGAGTTGCTTACTGAAGGTGGCAATTCCCTGCCTGAGCTTTCTTCTCACCTCTTGTGTTCCTCTGAGCAGTGTCTCTCCTCTTAAAAATAGCTGCTAAGGTTTTGGAAAGAGCAGAGTAAAATATTCAGTAGGGAAAAAAATATATTGGTTTATGATAACAAGATTCATCATTCCAATACTAAACCAGAACTTCTCATCTCTTCATAAAGAATTTATAGGTGCAAGCAACCTTCTTGATTATGCATCAGTTCTTAGGCTTGTTAGTCAAATTCAGTTTAGGCTTTCATGGGTTGTTTGTTTTTTTTTTAAACATGCTGTATATCCAAATATTTTAATACATCTCTTCATCTTTAGCCTGCCTCAATGTTATCTTTGTTTTCAGCCTTCACCTAGCACTCCTCTGAAACACTGGAGGACTGACAGAAAGGGCTAGCCTCTTCTAGATGCTTAAGGAGATTATTAACTTCATTAATGTAATTCATAATATCTGCCAAACACCTCACTTCCCAAATCCCTGCAGCACATCTCCTGCATTCCCAGTTTAAAACCAAACCCCAACCAACCAAGCATCCTTCTCTCCAGCAGCATTGCAGCTGGGTAAGGAAGCTGATGGAAAAGCTCTCAAGAGGAGTTGAAGCAATAGCTTGGAGTGTATTTTATAACCCAAATCATCCCAAACTCATTGCACAGCTTAACTCTACAGTTTTGAGTTTAGAGGGAGGTCTTTCCTCATCTTTTTGATGCAGGCAAAACCTTTCTTTTCTGGTAGGGCCTAAAGTATGCTAGAAGTCAGAGGTGAATCCATGCAGAACTTGCCCATCCTGAGAGCTGTTTTATGGTCTAGGAAAAGATAGGATTTTCTTTTAGGCTTTAGCTGGAATGATTAGCTTGCTGAGCAGAGAAAACTAAAGCTAACAGGCAAGGAAAAAAACCAAACCCAGTGAGAAATATCTCCAGCATGATTCTACCTCTACCCCTTGTGTCCTTCCTTCCAGGCTTCACTTCCAGGCTGCTCCTTCTCTTGCTGAGTTTCAGGAGGCACAATTCTCCCTCTCATGCCTAGAGAAATTTGCCCTTCAGACCTGGTTTCTTTACTCCTTGCTGAGGATTTTCATCTCCTGCCACTCTCTGCAGCATCCAGAACCACTTTTCTCTCCTCAGCAAGTTCCTCTCCCCTCCAGGGCATAGCAGCTACTGAGTTTGTGTGGGTTGTTTTTGCTTTGAAGGAACCAAAAAGAGACAATCCAGGCTCTGCTCCTCCCAGTCACAGGGTTTTTTTGTGGAATATAATTCATTATAGGATGATTGTGGAGTTTATTTATGTTGCATTATAGCCAAGTCACTTTCCTATTAAATATTTCATAGTCTAAAACCACCAGAAGTTCAGATTCCACTAAACAATCACATTAGGATTTAGCTGTGTTACACTGAAAAAGTGATAATAAACTGACAACCAACCAACCAGAAGCCCAAATAAGGTCCAAATCCCCCAAAACCACTTAGAAAAAGCTGCAGAAGAAAGAGCAACTGAAGCAAAGGCAAATCTTCATCCCAACACTCCCTGTTCAAACACATCACCCTGCTTTTGAAATCCCTAAAGATTGGGATCATACCAAGATAATTGCTTGGGAATGCCTTCTTTTCCTTGCTTTGGTCTTGGATATGGCAAGGGTTAGGGCTGGGCCAACCACTAATCCAGGGACAGATATTCTCTGTTATCCCCTTGTCTTCCACTCCAGGAAGGAAAAAAAAAAAGGAATTAACAGAGAGAGAAAAAACTTGTGGAACTAGAACTACTGTAATGAAAATAGCAACAAGAAAAAGAAATATATACCAATATAGACAAAACCAATACCAAACCCAAGCCCAGCTTGATGGCAAGCACCTTACCACCAGCACTGATGCTGTGGCAGAAGGACTCACCAGTAGATGGGAATCAGGCTCAGGGGAGGGAGCCTGGAGCTGGATTGAGCAACTCTTGGCTGGAGCTGGAAGGCAGAACAGAGAGAGTCCTGCAGCACAGAGCTGAGCTGCTGAGCCTCACCAGCAGAGTTCCCACTCCACATTCCCACATAGCTCAGGAGCTCAACCTTCAGGGATAACAGAGACCCAAACCTCTCCTTTTTGTATTTGCTGTTAATTAGGTGTTAAATAGCTTAATGCTGCCCCTGCCTTGCTTGCCTTCATGTAAGAGACATCCCAGTGCTGTGTGGAGATAGATGATGTCTGATTCTACAGAAAGACTAAGCCTAAGCTCTGCTCCAAAAGACCTGGATTCTCAGGGTTTTTAGATGACCTTAGGAGAATATGCTGGTCAAAGACAAGGAAAATACTGAGTTCACCTAGCAGTACAATATAAACTCTTGCTGCTTTTGAGGTCAGAGCCTGGCCCCAAAAGCTCTGCCAAGCTGATCAGTGAGATGAGGAAGATGGAGAACCCAGGCAGAAAGCTCCAGCCCTTAAGGTTCTCCTTTGCAGGAGAAAAAAATGGCTAATATTGGGGTTTCTTCTTGCAAAGAAGACTGAAATCCCATTTCTGCTCCTCCAGAAACCAATCTCACGCTCAGCAGAGCATTCCTCTTTATTTTTGGTAAGCGAGTCAGCTGAACCAAGCAATGAAGTACTATTAGTGTAAAAAACAGACAAAAAACCAACAACCCCAAAATCCCAACAAACTTGGAGGAAGACAAGGAGGAACTAGCTTCAGAATCACTTTCTGAGCCCCTCATCTCCAGATAAAGCCCTCACCCTCCTAGCCAGAGAGAGGAGACTGTGGGAGGAAGGCAAGGTCTGACTCACAGCAGAAACAAAAAGGGGATGCAAAAAGAACAGCCTCCATATGCCACAGTAAAGAGACCTGGCTTGTCTTTAATTAGCTGATTATAGCAGGGTATAAAGCAGAGAAAGGAATCTAGTATGGAATTATTAATAGCAGTTGATTCAGGCTATTTAAAAAGCAAGCTGGGAGAAGTTGCTCATGATACAAGTTGTGGTGTTCTGAGCAGAAGGGGAAAAGGAAGGTAAAGGGGAAGGAGGATGAGATGGAATGAAGGACTTTGGATATAACCTACTTTAGTGGGAAGATGATGTATCCCTGCCACCATCCTTTAGCCTATGTGTCTGTACTTCTGCACAGGATTTCTCTCTCCAAACACCATCCTGCCCCAGCTCACAGCTGCTGGGCTCAGGATGAAGACCTCAAGTGGAACTTCACCCTGACATTTGAAGATAGATGAGATTCATTTCAGGCTGTATCTACCTAGCCTGTGCTGCTGGATGAGCTGCAATTCTGCAGCCAATGAAAGGAGATGAACACTTGAGGGTCTGTCAAGGTTCTGGCTGCAGCAAGCTATCAGCATCAGTCATGCTCCTCAGCTCTGCTCCCACAGAAATGACCTCCTAGAGAGTTTGCCACATGGAGACTTTGTGCTGCTTTCCAGTCCTTTGAGTTGCCAAAAGAAAGCAAAATAATAAAGAGAGCATGGCATCAAGCATTTGAACAAGTTCATCAGCTCTTGCAAACAGAAGCAATCACAGACTAGCACAAGAAGCTCTAATTGCTGCCTTTGAACAGAGTGGTCTCCTCTCAAGGCAAGAGGATGTTTAGTAACCTCCTCTGTACCTCTTGATATAGCAGTTGGCATGATTAGGATCCTAGCTGACAGGGATTTATTGCTTTGTTCCTTTCATGGCTACACAAGAGATTGCAGGGTTGTCCTCTTCTACTCCCTTGGCCTGCTGAGCTCTTGGCACAGGGGAGAAATGCAGGAGCTCCTACTTGGATATCCTACTCAGGAGTAGGACTGCTTCCAAAACCTCTGCTATACACTACTCTGCTGTCTTCATTAGCAATTAGAGCAGATGAACTTGTGAATATCCTGTTAACAGAATCACAAAAGGTTGCAAGAGACCTCTAAGATCAAGTCCAACCATTCCTATCACCCTCATGCCATTAAAGCATGGCCCTAAGGAGAGCAGCTAGATGTTGTTTGAACTCCTGCAGGGATGGTGACTCCAGCACCTCCCTGGGCAGCCTGGGACAAGATTTAACAACCCTTGCAGGGAAGAAATTCCTCCTTATATCCAATCTAAACCTCCCATAGTGCAACTTGAGGCCATTTCCTATTATTTCCTCATATTCATGGCTGATTCTTCCTCCTGCCAAAAAGCATTACAGGCTGCAAGGTCAGAGGAGCCTTTAGGAGGGTAGCTTGCTCACTTCTCACCTGTCTCAGGCTCTAAGGCAATGTCACATTGACTTAAAAGAAAAGAAAGAAATAAAAAAAAAAGAGAGAAAGAGCCCAGATGCTGTAAGACATTGAGAAAAAGAAAACCCCAAACCACCAACAGAAAACCCCAAGCTTTGCCATGCCAACTTCTAAACCATCTCCTCTTCACACTGTGCATTCCCTGAGGAGATGCTAAGACTCCCTGGTGCCTTTGGAAGCCATGGCACACACTTTTCCTGTTTAACTCCCTGTGACATTCAGCACAGCAAGAGGGGGAAAAAAAGTGCTAGAAATATCAAGGGCTTGATCCTGCCCTGGGGTCCAGCAGCTGAGCATCCTCTCCAGTTGCTTTACATCAGCTTCTGACTAGAAAATGTGGGAAGCCAACCTGGCAAAACTCCTCTGCCTGTCCACAGCTCAGCACAAAGAGATGGTGGCACTGGCTTTGGGTATAGCTGTGAGAGATTTTGCCTTGTTTTGTTCTGTAAGAAATGTGATGCTCAGTTGTGATTGACACTGCCAACACAGAGCAATAATCCCAGAAGGTTAGGGCTTGGAAGAGATCATCCCTATAATGCCACCACAGCAAGAAAAAAAAAGGCAAGGACAGGCTTTGTAAAGGAAATAAACCCAAGCAGCCAAATGAACAGTGTCCACACACCACAGCCTGTCTCCAAATCACTGCCACTGGACTTATTTTTCTCCCAATCACTGCTATTGGATTTATTTCCTACTCAGCATTTTTCAGAGGGGTTAAAAAAATCTGATCAGGGCACAGAGATGACAGAAACATAAAAGAAATAAGAAAGGATGAGGTAAAATAAAACAATCCCAGCAGAGCAGCAGAAATCCAAGTGTCTGTTCCTTCATTTGTGACACAAATATTACTTTTCCATTTACTTTGATAGGAATGGGCTAAGAGTCTTAATAAAAAGAAGAGAAATAACAGGTTTTCTTGAAGATGAAGGAAAGGCAAGAAGGAAAGGCTCCTAGAGAGAAATAATCAGAATTAATTCAACATTTTGACGTTTAAAAGTAATCTAAAGCTGATCTATGTTATTCCTGGGAATTGTAAACCTCTCAGAGATTGGGAAACAGAATTTATCACTTGATTTCAGCAGTTTACAGTGCTTTCTCTTTCTGTCACACGACACTGAAGTTAAACAAATCTCAGCTTAGATTTCTGCTTCTTGTCAAGCTTTTCCCTTCCCTCTCCTCTTTTGTCCCTCTCTCAAACTGGTGCATTCACCTGCTACACTGGCCAACAACAAATGTGCCTTTTCATCACCCAAAGGTGCTCAGAGGGCACAGAAGAGACATTTGCCAATCAAAGCAGAAAAAGATCAACCCCTGACACATGTTTGGGGCTGAAAACACTGCTTTTATGATTTTTCTCCTATACAAGAGTGTGGTGAGGGGAAAGGTGTCATTGTATGGGTGCTGCAAGAGAAGGGAGAGTGGAAGGATGGGAGAGGGAAAGGGATAGCCCCAACTTAGTGGTGGAAAGCAAAATGCAGCCCAGGACAAGCTTCCCACTGATTCAGGGAGGTAAAATTTGTCTCTGTGCAAATAGTGAAGGCTCAAAACCAAATCCTCTCCAATCTTAGTGGAAGAGCCTTCTTTCACACAGCATCCCAGAGGGCTAGAGGTTGGAATGGACCTCTGGAGCTCATCTAGTCCAACTGCTCTGGCAGAGCAGGCTCACTCTGCTTTTGGTGATGTCAGTGGACACTAGACAGGAGATCAGGTCAGGGAAATTTAACCTCCTTGCTCTACAGCATTGTGCACAACAGTGGATGTCAGTGTTGGAGCAGGCATTCCCAGGATAGAGCCTGGTGACTTCCAAAGCCAATGGAGCTCTTGCTCTCATGGCACACTGCAGCTTTGCCCAAGCTCTTCCCCAAGAACTCGGTGTTCCAGAGCTGACAATTGCTCATTTCTCTTTCCATCCCACAGGAGCCAATGACCTTCTCATCCATTCCTTTTCTAACATCCCTTGCTTTCCTTTTTTCCCCCTGACTGGTGCCATCCACATTTTCCTCTCAGATTGTCTAATTGAGTAGCATAATTAAATTAAACTCAGTGCAGTTATTTCCACTCTAGAAAACACCACTTCTAGTGCAGCCCTCAAAAAGATCTGTTATTTTCCTCTCTTTTCCTCTACAAACATAGCCATGTGGGAGTTCCAAACCAGCTATCATCTTTCTTAGGAATCCTGACCCACTGAAGTCAACTTAACTGTACAAAAGAAGAAGGAAAAGACATATATCCATGTTTTAGTTTATCTTCTGAGGTTTGGGAATGTTTGCTATATCACTGTATATATAAAATAGCATTCTATATCTCTATATAAAATACCTAAATATAAATGATAAAATAGCATTCTATATCTACATATAATATATAAATATAAATGATAAACCAACATTATATAACTATATAGAACTAATACATAAATTATAACATAGCATTAACTATCTATATAAATAATAAATATATATATTTATTTTGCTACTATCCTATTTCACATTGAGTTAGGAAGTGAAGTGGTTTCCAGCTGCTGACATTTCCATTCTTGGTTTCCCAGCCAATATCCTTTCTGTACTCTTCCTCAGCCCAAAGAGAAGCCCCAGTCAGACTTTCTTAGCCCAGAGCTCACCCTTCCAGCTGCTGGAAGGAGCCTGGCTGCAAGGAAACCTCTGGCTCCAGGAGAGGAATTGGCCAAGGTCATGTCCCAAAGGACAAGGGGCAATGGTTTTAAATTGGAGAGGAGTAGATTTAAACTGGACATTAGGAAGAAGTTGTTCCCCACGAGGGTGGTGGAACACTGGCCCAGGTTGCCCAGGGAGGTGGTTGAGTTGCCATCCCTGGAGGCATTGCAGGTGAGGCTTGCCAGGGCTCTGGGCAAGCTGCTCTAGTTGGGGATGTCCCTGGCCACTGCAGGGGGGTTGCACTAGATGAGCTCCAGAGGTCCCTTCCAACCCAAACCAGTCTAGGATTCTCTGTTTATCCCTTGGGCTCAGTGGTTCCAGCTGTCAGCAGATCTCTCCAGGCTGAAATCCAGCCCTGGGATTACTCTCATTAGAGCTATTATCCCAGATTCAACCAAGTGCATGTGGGACTAGAAGAGAAATGATGGTAATTATGATTTGTGGGCTAACAAATTCTGCCACAGGAGAAGCCATGTCAGGAAAGGTTGGGGAAGAGAATATGAATAAAGTGTTGGCTTCCTTAGCCAAAAAAAAAAGTCTCCTTCAGCTCTTTTAACAGCAAGAGGAGAGCAAGTCTTGTGTGTGTCTGCATGCCACCATGGACTAGCTTTCAGCTTGCATGGGATGATTTCTCTCTCCTAAGCACACAATGGTCACTGCTAGCTTTGAATGGGAAGCTCAGTAGGAAATGATACTTTTTGGGGCCCTGGATCTGTTTACTTTCTTACTTTTAAATCTGTCAGTTTGGCCTCAATCCTACAGATCACTTAGCATTTTAGCTAAAGCATTTTGTTCCGTTACCTCTTCCATGATGCAGCAAAGTCTCTCATCCGTTGGCATTTGGAGGTGTCAGAGATCATCTAAATAATGGAACAAGAGGGAGGAAAAATTGCTCAGAGATTGGTTTTAAAGCATGGGCAGGATTAAATCAAGGAGGGTTGTTAGGTAGAAGATCCTCTTCCCAAGGAACAGCAATTTCAGTTCATAACTGTAGAAGAGAACATTTTTCCAGAGAAAAAGCTCCACAAAAATCACTTCTTAAAAATGGACTCAATGAAGTTAAGTGTTTTGGCTTAGAAAAGTTGCTTGGTAATGTTTGAGCCTTCTTTCCTTGCCTAAGGAAAACTCTAACTGGGATAAGCACCAACTGTGCCCTGTGTGCATCAGCATCTCTGATGAAATCCAAGCTGCTTTTTAATCCTTTTCTTTCTGGTTGTGAATGAAACATTCCTGAAGAGATCTCCTGTGTGTTCTGTTTCCTGACAGAGGCTGCAGGTCTAGTCATCCTCCAGAAAGCTGCTAACAGAATCAGCAAATCTAAGAGCCTACTACATGCCAGGAGTTTTTTTACTTTACACAGGAATTTGAATGATAAATCCAAGAGATTTCCTCCTGTCCTGCAGATTGAGTAGATAACAAACAAGCTCCTTCCATCTGAAGACTTTTTTTTCTCTCTGTCTTAAATCTTTGTACTCCAATTCTTTCACTTCTCCACCTTTTGACATGAAAGGAGAGTAAAGGAAATAAAGGTATGGGGAAATAAAGAAAGTAAAAATTGGGGAAATCAAGACAAACAAAAATCAGGACATAAAGAAAATAAAAATCAGGAAATAATGAATTAGAGAAGTTTGAATTAAACAGTGTTGAAGCATTAGTTTTCCTTGGCTTCACTTCTCTTGCTGCTTTGAAGGGGGGAAAAAAAAAAAATCACTACAACCAGTAAAGTTTTAAGCCTGTTTGAAAAGCTATTTTCTAGCAAAGAAATCATTAATGGAAAAACAATCAACAATTCCTATTCCACTAAAATCTATACCACTTAGCTTGAGCCACAACAGGAATTTCACAGATGAGCTGCAAATGGCCTCAAAGAAACATTTCCTCTCCTCAGTTTCCAATCTGACACTTAGCAGTGGTGTGAGTTGGAATCCAGAAGCATTCTCAAGTGATTTATTTCCCAGCTACACACATTTGCTCTTACTCAGTTCATTTCAACAGCAAACAGGCCTAATCTTCTTAATGAATCTCTTTGTGATGTTTTTTTTTAGGATGCTAATCCTTCTCATTGCTTGTCACTGAGCACTCTCATTTTGTGGACTGTTATATTTTGTTGGGAGAACCAGAGCCAGTGAGAAATATCTCCAGCATGATTCTACCTCTACCCCTTGTGTCCTTCCTTCCAGGCTTCACTTCCAGGCTGCTCCTTCTCTTGCTGAGTTTCAGGAGGCTCTGCATGCACAATTCTTCCTCCAATACCTAGAGAGTTCCCATGGTGACCAGGGGAAAAAAAGGATATAGGAATGGAAATGTGGAGATCTCTTGAAATAACTAGCAAACAAATGATCAGCAATGGGGAGGAAATGGTGAGTAAACACAGGACTGTGGAAATGTATAGTTGAGGTAAGAGAAAGGCATGGAAATTGGTTTGTGGTAGAGAAAGCTATGTTCACTTTAAATCCAAAAGCATACATCTCTTTTATTGCTATTATTGGATGTATATACTTCCCCTCCATGCATATTTAGCCTATTACATTGGTTCTAAAGAGAAGAAAAACCTGATTTTTACCTGGAAGTGGTTTATATCATGCTATTAAAGTCTTGTTATAACAACCTTTCTGAAAGTGCCTGAATTATACTTCTTTTTGGAAGGTCAGATACGTGGAGGCTGAATGGACACAGCCAGGATTTCTCTAGTTTCAGGCTCAATCTTGAATTCTTGAGCTCACTCCAATCTTCTGTGAATTTGCCAATCAAGTATTGACACAAAATTATTTGTTAGAACAGAAAGAAAAAAAACCCAATTATTTTCAAGGGAATGTAAAATCTCTTCCAGCATAGGCAAGAATGGGACTGAGAAAAATCCCAGGGAGCAACCTGAGATCACATATTTATAGCCCTAAGTGGTTAAACACTTCATGGATTAATCTGATCAAGATCAAAGGTGACTCTGGCTATTCCACATTCCTTTGAAAAGCTAATCTGAGTCCTTGTGCTTTAAGACAATTCCTCTGCTAGGAGGTTTTGCTTTAATGAACAATGATTCTACCCAGCCCAGGGTCTGCTCAGCTGAAATCAACCCAAGCATCCTGCAATAAAAGAGATATTGTCAGGCCAAACTCTTCTAAAAGTCTGAAGCAGGATATTTCTTTGTTAGATGTTTGTGTATATTTATATATATAAATATATAATTTAATAATTTATATATAATATATTATATAAATTATATAAACATATATTTTATATATTTTATATATATAATATATTATATATATTATATAATTATATAAATATAATATATAATTTAAATATATAATTTATATATATATTTAATATATTAAATTCAAGCACTTTTCTTGAACTATTGTAAACCTAAATAGAATTGTCTCTTGCACAAGCTGAGCAGGGAGTCTAATTCAGTGTTCATTATGGCTAAAAACCACTTCTAAGTTCCTTGCTTTGTTCAAGCAAAAGGCAAGAAACAATCTGATGAAGTGCTAGGCCCTGATCCTCTGGAACTGAATGAAATAGAGCTGGAAATTCAAGTGAACTAAGATCTTGGAGCTCTTTGTCTTTCAGCAGTTAATGGGAACATTAAGAGCATCTGATTACCTCTGGAAAGTATCTCCCAACATGGTAACTGTAGGTACAAGAACATTACAAGCACTGGCATGAAAATACTAATAAGACAAGAATCCTTTTTCCACAAGAGAGGTTTGATACCATTCTCTGATTTGCTACAAGGAAATCTGTGGCTAAGTTTGCATGTTTATTTATAGCTGCTGCTTGCAGGAGATCTTGCTTTGTGTAGCTGTCATGCCATGCATTATGCAGGAGAGGAAAAAGGAAACAAGACCCAGGGGAAAAATTGGCTACAGAACAGGGCCTGAATTTCACCAACTTCAATCTCCTGAAGGCTTGGGGAAAAAAAAAGTGAATTTACACTGCTGATGATCTGAGCCAGGCTGGGACCCAGAGGAAGAGAGGAGAGGGAGATCAGTTCCCATCCCCTCGGGTTTCACATCCAGTAAATCCATGTTTGGTTTTAGCCACTTTTAAAAAGACACATTTTTCTCTCCCTCTCTTTTCTTCTCTGGACTTGCAGGAGTATAACTAAAGCAATAAAAATCATCAGACACTGTAACTCACACAACTTTCTAGTCTGTTTTAATCAAGCAGATTTCCAGCCATGGGGAAGATCATTTTTATTCTTCTAACGTTTAGTTTCACCCATTTTCTGTGCCTTTTCTGTTGGCTGGGAAAGCTCCATAAGGTATTTTATTGCAGGTATTAGTGTGACATCTGATTAATACAGTCACTATTCTAATTACAAACCCCTTGTTCCAAGAAGGTAATTACATTTCCTTTCCTTTTGATTCAATTAGATTGGTATATTACACTTGCATTTTAATTCTCCATTTGTGAATTGTTACATTAGGACAGGAAAGGTCTTATTTCTTGGCCATTTGGAATGTTATTGAAGATCATATTTGGGCTTAATAATGAGCTAATCAGCAGCAAGAATAGAGCTTTATAGAGGGGAATCCACTGCTACTGATCACAGAATGAATCTTAGGGGTGGAAGGGATCTCTGGAGATCATCTAGTCTATTATCGTAATTTTTTCCCCTCTAATTTGTTACTTCCAGACTGTGGCCAAAAACCCAGGAGAGCAAATGAAGTGTCCAATAAAATACTGAAAAGGAGTGACTTTCTGCTAGATGGCAACAGATGCTGAGCTGGCCAAGAGAGAATGGCTGGTGAGATGTCAACCTTTGGGCTAGAGTCTGAAGAGAGTAGATCCAAAGAATCATTTGGGTCACTTTCTGTTAAATCTCAAACTCCCTCATTAACATTTTAACCTAAGGAAAGTCATAAAGTTGCCCAGAATGATGTCTCATCTTCTGGCTGTCTTGGGCAGAAGAAGGATGATGGTCTTCCAAAGGAATATGGACACAGAAGAAATTTGGGGAGAAGCCTTACCATAAATAACCTCCCATGAACCATGTCATGGATGTCACCTGCACTTCAAGCTCACTCTCAAGACACTGCTGACTGTGGCAAAGGTGCAAAAGCTCAGGGGAATTTCTCTGCAGAGAATCAGTGATGTCAAGGTTTAGCTGAAGTAGCACAATCATTAGATTTTGGGACAGAATCAAGATTAGAAGGGTCAGATGCAAGCTAGGTCCGCGCGCGCCTCTCAGCCTCCGCGCGCGCCTCTCTCTCAGCCTCCGCGCGCGCCTCTCTCTCAGCCTCCGCGCGCGCCTCTCTCTCAGCCTCCGCGCGCGCCTCTCTCTCAGCCTCCGCGCGCGCCTCTCTCTCAGCCTCCGCGCGCGCCTCTCTCTCAGCCTCCGCGCGCGCCTCAAGAATGACAGGAAGAACATATCCACTCTCAGGGATATTCCTTTACTCCAGGGAAAAGCAGCTGGGCTTTTCCTTCCTCCTCTTAACATCACTTGGCTCATCCTAGAGAGCTTCTTCTCCTGTGAGGCACTTGACATCAGCCCAGGCCTCAAGTCTTCTATGTGCTGCCATTCAGTTGGCTCAATTCTCCCTAGCTACAGAAATGACTCTGAATGATTCTCCTCTCCAGCTTTATGACATGAAGGATGAAAGTTGAATGCTTGATCCCTGATCTTTTTTTCCTGTGTAATGCTTCCTTATGCCTTAAAGTCTTGGAAGAGGAGGATTGGCTCTTTGCAAAGAACATGTGGGTCCTGCTGCCAAAATGTCTTTTACTTAGAATGAGATTCCACCTCTCCAGATGAAAAGTGCTTGCCTGTGATGGAAGAGCTGCTGTGGAGGCACTCACTTCCCAGCTTCCAACTAAACCGACCCAAAGCAATGAATTGTAGTTAACACCTCCAAAATGAAGACAGAAAATAAGTTTTACAGTGCTGGAAATCTTTGTCCTTCCCCTAAAAAAAATGAAACACTTGGGCAAGAATTTCTTTCAGCTCAGTTGGTAATGGGCACTTGAACAAAACAGAGCCAGGGGAAAGAGAAAAAGAACAATGTTCCCAGGATAGATGGAGATTTCCAAGATGTAGATTTCCACTCTTTTAGATGAGGCAACCTTTGGTGAAATAATCATGAGTAATGAGAAAATGGATTATGTGTGTGCTTAAATACACAGCCAGGGCCAGACCCAACTGACAGGAGAAGGAATGGCATTTAAATTCTCAGGGAATCATGGTGACAGTTCTAAATAGATGTTACTAGATGAAGAATTTCAATTTCCATTTAAAACAAATCAACATTTTTCTGTAGAGGAAAAAGGACTAAGTCCAATTTTCCCAACTAGCACTCCTTCAGAAAACTTCAATTATGAAGGCCATTAGCCTGACCTCATTTGCAAGCAGAGAATTCACTTTAAACTGATTATAGGAGCAACTTATCTGTCATGCTTTCTTTCAATACAAAGAAGACAAATTGAAGGAATGTAGTAATTATACTAAAATATCTTCATTTTTCATAATTGTTTTGGATGTGTTAACAAGAAAGAACAATGTAACCAATGAAGTAATTACTTGTTTCTATCTGATCCCCATTGTTGTAATTAAAAAAAAGGAAGAATTTAAACCCTGAACTAATTGTTTTAAAACTCTGCTTTTTACCCTGCCTTACTTTTCAGATCCTGGAGACCAAAACTTGGTGTGTTCAGTTGGAATAATTATCCTAAATGCTCCTTTTTTCCTGCATATATCCATGTAATGTGTATTACAGAACCATCAGTAAGGTTGGAAGAGACCTCTAAGATCAAGTCCCCAAGCCTCCTGCTCTCTCTCTCCCCATCCCCAAGCCTCCTCTTCTCTCCCTCCCCATCCCCAAGCCTCCTCTTCTCTCTCTCCCCATCCCCAAGCCTCCTCCTCTCTCTCTCCCCATCCCCAAGCCTCCTGCTCTCTCTCTCCCCATCCCCAAACCTCTATCTATTTACTTGGAATAGGAAACCCCACAGCTCTAAGCAATTCTCTGTCTGCATTGCCTTCCAAGCACATAGACTCCTGCCCATTTCCACTCTGCCCAGTGCCAAGCTTGCTCCTGGGAGGAGATGCTCTCCTGATCATTACAGCTGGAGCAAGAGCCATCAGCCAGAAGAGGAAGCAGGCACTAAAGGAAAAAAGACAGCTATGGCAGGCAAGGGGAGGAGAGGAAAAAAAAGCTTTTTTATTCATGGAGGTGAACCATTCCTAAAAGTAATCTCAGCAGAGTTTCCCTTAACAACTACAGAATTTTTCTCACCTCTAAGATCAGTAAATTAAACAAAACACTAGCAAATGCACCTGCTCATGAATGAAAACTCTCTGCCTTTCCTAACTAATAAATAACCTGGAGGAAAGCACAATAAAGGAGCCTGTGCAAGGAGGAAGGAGCCCAGGGAGGCTCTGCCCTTTAAGCAAGGCTGTAAGAAATCCCTCCTGCTCCAGACACATTCCCAAGGCAGGTTACTGGAGAGGCAAAAAAATATCCCACCCATGGGATTTTCTGGATCCTTACCTCCTGCTGACATCTTTGCATGTTTAAGTATCTCTACTTAGGGATTAATAAGATATTAATCTTGGAGTTTATCCCAAGCAGATGTTGTCTGGATTTACAATCAACTCAAACCACTAAATCAATTGTGGCTAGGTTGCTTCAGCTCCAAATAGAAAGATATTAGGGGGGGGGAAAAAACCTATAATCAGCAGTATGTATGATCTTGTCTTACATGATAAAAATTCTGTTACTAGCTAAAATAGTTCCATTACTAAAATATTCTATTACTAATTCACTTCTCTGCTTTGGAAAAGGGCATGAAACAAGAAGGGGTTGAAGTCAAGAACATTGCAAAAAATCCAGCTACAAAAAAAAAAAAAACCAAACCAAAAAGGAAGGATAAATCAAATGAAAATATATAGAGATATTTTGGGATACATTGCAAAAATCTCTCCTCACTCCAGGAAGGAAAAAGGGAATTAACAGAGAGAGACTTGTGGATTGGAAATGAAAACTAAAACTACCCAAATGAACATAATAATAATAAAGTAAAATATATACAAATACACACAAAACCAATACCAAACCCAAACCCTCCTTGATGGTAACTCCCTCACCATCCCCACTGATGCTGTGGCAGCAGGACTCACCAGCAGATGGGAATCAGACTCAGGGGATGGATCCTGGAGCTGGAGTCAGGAACTCTTGGCTGGAGATGGAAGGTAGAACAGAGAGAGTCCTGCAGCACAGAGCTGAGCTCAGGAGAGTTCCCTCTCCACATTCCCACATGGCTCAGGAGCTCAACCTTCAGGGAGAGAGGAGACCCAAAGCTCTCCTTTTTGTATTGGCTGTTAATTAGGGGCTAAAGAGCTTCATGCTGCACCTGCCTTGCTTGGCTCTGAGGCTTTATGGAAGAGATCCCAAGGGCCAAGCTTGGTGTGGGAGTTAGCTGTACTGAGCATCAGCTGCAGGGTGGGTGTTTCAGGAACTGACCCTGAGTTCTACTGGATATGATGGGAATAGCATGGAATGCAATGGAATGCAATGGAATGGAATCCCTTGCTGGTCATTTTAGGGTCACCTGAACTGTCTGCTCCTCTCCTACAGGTGTAGCCTTTACTTTGCCCCCCAATGTGGTACACAACATTTAGCAGTGACCTCGAGGAGCTTTAGCTGGGAAGTAAAATCCCTGAACAGAATGAGTTTTGCTCTAACTCACAGCAGGACAACCATAAAGCTGGGCAATGTGTTGTCAGGCTGCAGTCTGAATCTCACCTCTCTTGAGCAGTCTCCAATCTCTCCCTAAGGACATGATGTACCCCTAGGTTTTGTCAAGTGGGAGTTACCCTGGCACTGAAAGACTGTGCAGTCACATTGTGTTCATTTTATGTCAGCTGTGGCACCGAGGTGACCTGAGGACATCAGGAAATGGGATCAGTGCCTCATTGTCTTAGATTGCAGCCAGGGTTTGGTTATCTCTGTGGTGAAGCTCCACTTTTACCCTTCTGTAGCTGGCCCTGCAGGGCTGGTAAGGGCAGAAAGAATCTAATATTGTATTTGGTCCCACATTTAACACATTTTTCAGCATGATGCTCCGAGGGGCCATGGCAGAATTGGATGACCAGGATGGTATCTACATTAGATATTGTACTGATGGAAGCTNCTGCCTGCCTAAGCTCATGCTCTCTGGGCAACTTGCCCCTGGCTGTGGCAAGAGAGGAGCCCCGAAGAGGAGATGCAAGGACTCCCTGAACCAACAGCTCAGCCTTGGCCAGATTGCTGCCCTGAACTGCTCTCCTCTGGCCTCCACTCAGCAGCTCTGCACACACACTAGTTTGAATGCCGCCCATGGTTTGGAGCAGGCACACAGGATCACTCTGGAGGAGAAAAGACAGCGGAGAAAGAATCGTGTCTTGCAGCTTCTACCTCCTGAGGAGTCCTTGTGCTGTGCCTTTTGCAACCGCTCTGGTCTGTCCCAAATTGGCCTTTGCAGCCAGCAGCGCTTGGAAAAAGTGCTTGGGAAGAGTGTGGATGGAGCCCTCCCCAGAGCTGTGTTCATGAAGCTTGGCCATGATGACTCTGAAGAAGTCTCCAAAAGGATCCTGCTTCACAGGAACAGCGGCAGAAATTCCTGACCCATGTCTATCTTCTCTCCAGGAACAGAGCTCTCTCTTCCCACATCGACACAAAAGCTCTTTGGGCACTCTCAGTTCTGCTCCAGATTCTGCTGCTGGATAACACCTGTTACACAGCAAATCTGCTTACAGTTCAATTCAGCTTCTTCAGCTCAAAACATAGCCTTTGCCAAGTGGTCCATGTAAGGTTGAAGGCCAGCCCTCATTTCTCAGCCCCACAGGACAAACTCTGAAGGGAACCTCCAGCTACTGACATCTTCTCTGAGCAAGAAACCAGAAGTCAAGGATGCAATCCCCTTATGGTGTGGCTTTGTTGGGTTTCTGTCACTTTGGACTCAAATCCTTGCTGGCAATTAAGTATCTGTTGAAAAGCATTTCCTCTTCTCCCCTTTTCAATGACAAGTTATATACTGCATTGTTTACCCAGGAGGTTAGATCAGAGCCATCTCATCCTATTGACAACAAAGAGAGCCACTAATAGACTCTTGAAACCCCTTCTAATCTATTATATAAATACTTATTTAATCAGCTAGAAAAGGCTAATTATTTACCAGAGAGACCAGGCAGATTCTACAAAGTTACTAGGGATGGAAAGAGAGTTTTGGAGGGTTTTTTTGGCAGAAGATATACAAAATAGATTGAAAGAGTTCTTTTACAGGATGCTCTAATCTTTTTTTTTTGGCTCATGCATATCTAGGTTTGTATTTTTTTTAATGTATTTCATCTAGCTATAATCTAAGGAGATTTTTGTTTCCAGGCATCTATTGATTCCATGAATTATTTGCTTCCAATAAAGGAAGTTAAGCAGGAGGAGGATGCTTGGAGACCTGGTTAATTACTTTTTCCTCATGCAGCCTTGTCTGTCTTCCCACTCTGTTTACATGCTTTTGGGAAGGAATATCCAGCAATAAATACAATTTCTGCATGTCTCACTCATCAATCTAGGAAGGCTCCAGATTCTTCTGTCACAGAGATTCAGGTTGGAGCAATTCACCTGGAATCTGAGGGGATACACTGCTTAAAAACAACAAAAAAACCCCAATAATAATGAAAACTGGAAACAAGTTCAGTGTTTCTTGCATCTTCCCTAAGTAGCTGCTCTCCTCAGGGCCATGGCTTAGTGGCATGGGAGTGCTAGGGATGCTTGGGCTTGGTGAGCTTAGAGCTCTCTCCCAACTTTCCTGATCCTGTGTTGAGTATCTTGATAGGAAAGCCAAAAAGAAGGGGATTGCAGTTGATGTTACTGCTAGACTATGGATTTAGGCCACATTCTATAGAGATGTTACTGGTGTCACATCAGCACAAAGCCATTGGGTAATGACACCCCTGATTTATGCCACTGCAGCTGAGAAGCAAAGCCCAGAGACCAAAGGATGGAATTGAGCCTGAGCCAGACATGATATCATACTCAACAAGCTTTAAAAAACAAAGGAAAGCATTTCCCAAGGTTTTCAGTCATGCCTTTTGGGGAGCTTTTTCTTGTCAGCTTTCATTTGGACAATGTTAACTTTGCTGTGCTTTGAGTTCCTTCTGTTCCACTACAATTTCAGGGTCAGTCAGGGTTTTCTCCTCTGCTCACACACACCCAAACCCAAAAGCAATGATTCCCTACCATGTTCCTCTATTCCCCTGTCACTCTGTGCTTCCAGAGGAGCTAAAGAGCCATAAAACTTGAGCAATGCAGAAGTAAATCAAAGCTTTATGCATGGACCCACATCCTAAATCTTTCCCTCAGGGAGTTAGGAGCAAGCACCACTTGCTCCACTCTGAGGAGATCCATAAACCTTTCATGTTTTCCAGCAAAAAAAAAAAAGACAGAACAAAAGGAAATAACTAAAAAGAAATAAAGGAATGCAGCAGGGGAGGTTTAGATTGGATATTAGGAGGAATTTCTTCCCTGCAAGAGTTGTTAAGCATTGGTCCAGGCTGCCCAGGGAGATGCTGGAGTCACCATCCCTGGAAGGGTTCAAACAACATCTAGCTGTGGTATTTAAGGCCATGGTTTTGTGGCATGGAGTGCTAGGGATGGTTGGACTTGATGAGCTTAGAGGTCTCTTCCAACCTGAATGATTCTCTGAGATTTACTGTTCACAGCATTCTGAAGCAGAAGGAGATGTCAGCTAGTGCTAAGCTGCAGCAGCTCCATTGCCTCCAGTGGAGCTGCATCAGTTTATCCAATGCCCAATAGATCCTGCAAGCCAAATCCATTCCCAACTGGCATCTCCAAAGCCTTCACTATACCCTGCTGTGAAATTGATAGTGCTATTAGCAACCATGTCTTTTAAAAAAGAGAAAAGAAATGAAGTTTGCATACTCAAATCATTCACATCGCTTTATTTCTCTTTTTTTTTTTCTTTCGGTTTTGTTTCAGTTCACAAAAATTAAAAAATAAAAAGGTATTTCCAGTTGTCATACTCTTAAATAAAAGAGGAATTTTGAAAGGAAAGCATGTTTTTTCTTTACACACTGGACACATTCCCTGTTTATTTTCCTCTAAAATCTGCCCACCAGAAAGCAAGTCAGGTTCTTTCTTCTCTTTTCTCTTAAAACCTTCTTCCTATATTATTATACAAAAATATCTGAAGTAATAAAGATTTTTTTTTTTGCCTTTAAACATCAAACTTTTGTTTTAAACCTAAAGCAAAATCACACCCAAAGGCTTTTTGCTTTTGCTTGCTTGCTTGTTTTTTTTTATGCTGTTTTTAATCTAAACAAAGTACATCTTGTGCTTTAACAATCCTTGTGCTCGTGACAAGGATCCTAGTGAATATGCTCATTATTCATTAAATAATGCAAAAATTGCCTACTTTTGTAGATCTTCTTGCCTTTAATCCTCTTTTTCCTTCCCTTTTGTGTGTTGTTGGTGTGGAAAAGTTAAGGCAAGTGCAATCAAAGTGACAAGAATCCCCTTTCCTATTGCTCACGTGTGCAGCATTCAGATTGACTGAGGGATGTCTAATCTTGGTAAAACCAAACAAAAATGAGGAAAAACACAAATATGCTTAATATGTTGTCACCAAGAAGCTGTTCAGCTTGTAGAGCAGGCTGGGTGAACTTCCCTCAAATCCAGCTAACAGAAACCAGGTGCTTTTGAAAGCAATACACACAGTAACATTTTGCTCACAATTCCCAGCAATGTGTGTGGAATCACTACAAAAGTGCAAATGATTTTTGCCATCACCCATCTAATTTTTAACTGAGAGGTAAAAATAAATATAAGTCATTCTCTTTAGCTAAAATATTCCATCTACAGTAGGCATAAATAAAGGTTGATGCACTTTTGTGGCTTCTATTTCAACTTGAGTGATTTTGAGCCAAGGGGATAAGGGAAGAGGCTTAATTCCCAGTTTTTAGGCCTATCTGGAGCCTTGGTAATAATCCATATATTAATCTGTGATTTATATGGCAACAGTAATGAGGAGTTGGAAAAGGCAATGAATGATGGAATTGTAGAACAACCACAAATTCTGGGCTGGATTCTGCTCTCATTCATTCTGAGTCAAAATGAGGTTTGATTTTTTTTCCTAACCATGAAGCAGAATGATCCCAAAGGCCTAGCATGGCTCCTGCTTCTTTTATTCCATCACTTCCCAACATTTCCACGTTGGAAAGTGTATCTTTCTATCTTTATATGTGTCTGTATCCAACAGGAGCTACAGAGCATTGCAGCTCTGCTTCTTCCCAGGATTATTAAAAGCCAGTGGAGAGTTTTATTATCAAAAAAAAAAGTGCTTTATTAATAAAGTGCTTTATCAAAAAAGTGCTTTATTGGGATGCTTATCCAGCTATCCATCATGAATAGTGTGCTCCCAAGGGACTGTTCCTGCTGGAGTGCACTCTGCTTATGGACCCTCAGCTGGGTAAAATCAGGGAATTAAGGGAAAGAAACCTAAATCCCTTTTATTTCTTTAGTTTCATTCCATTTGCAGCTTGCTTGTTAAAAGGGAAGGTGAATTTGTTTCTTCTCCTCTTGCAGGGAGGCACATGTTCTTTGTTAGAAAGAGCTTTGTTTGGTCATTTTGTTTTTTTCTGAAGAAAATGTAGTTGTATATCACAGGCTAATAAAAATATTTAGCTAGGAAAAGATGCAGATGCTGAAGTTGATCCGTTATTAGCAGTGGCATGGCACTAGGAATTGCACAGGATGCTCTCCTTGCTCCTTGGGAGCACCAGCAGTGTGTATTTAGATGGAAAGTTGGGAAGAATTCCATCCCATTTTTACTGTAAGAATTCCATCCCATTTTCACCAAAAGGATTCTATCCCATTTTAGCTGTAAGAGCTCAGATGAACATCTCTTTTCTGTTAGCATTCTCAATTCATTAGGGAGGTGGTTGAGTTGCCATCCCTGGAGGCATTGCAGGTGAGGCTTGCCAGGGCTCTGGGCAAGCTGCTCTAGTTGGGGATGTCCCTGGCCACTGCAGGGGGGTTGGACTAGATGAGCTCCAGAGCNCAGCATTCTCAATTCATTAAGTGTGTTGGCTGCTCCAGCATGAAGCAGCTGCCAAATTTCACATCATTAGCTGCTGAAAAGGTAGAAAATCAAGACAATTAANTGTGTTGGCTGCTCCAGCACGAAGCAGCTGCCAAATTTCACATCATTAGCTGCTGAAAAGGTAGAAAATCAAGACAATTAACAACTCTGCAAACCTTTAGGATGAAACCAAGATGCTCTTTTAACCTATTTCTGAGTTTGTTGGCCAATAGTACAATAAAACCCCCTTAGATCATAGTTTTACAGGACATGCCAGTTCTAGCCAGTGAGTGTCTAGGGCAGAAGGACAGGGAGAGGGAAGAAGGGGCAGATATCTGCATTCTAGTCTATCAATAATGAGTTTATACATTCCCATTCATTCCACTTGACCTTGAAATATCTGCTTTGATTTCTGAGTGTTAGGAGAACCTTAGCAAGCCAACAGATGGCAACCAGAAGGCCAACATGAGAAGGGAACCTCAGGTAGCTCAGAGAAAGCTCAACTCTCAGCAAGGACCTGACATCAAGCTCACTGGGTTTGAGACTCCATGTACTGTGTGGTACCTGAAAGTACCTTTTTCCCTCTCAAAACCTCTTTGTTGGAGTGAACTGGAGAGCTGACTGAAGTTGTGACTCTTCTACTCCAGTTGTCTGGAACTCAACTCCATTCTGATGTGGCTATGCCAGCACTGAGCTGCTGCAGGCCAAGAACATCTCAGTCCTGATCTCTTTCCTCACAAAACCAAAACCAAAGAAAGCAAAACAACACATACACAATAAAAAAAAAGCAATGTGAGATGCTACAAAGGATTTAAACACCCTTGCAAATCCTACGTGTGCTACTTCTTTTGTTTAGTTTGGACTATCCTCTGCTTAAATAATCCCAAGTTAAAACACCTCTGTGTAGGTATGAAAATGGATTAAGTGCTTTTGGGGCTGTAACTAAGATTTGAGAAGGATTCTATCTGTCCCTTCTGTAGATTCAGGGGTTTGGCTGAGGTTAGTGATCTCAGAGATCCTCCCTTGATGCTAACTAGATTTTTAGCTAGTTGTGCTGCTGCTTTTCTATCTCCATAACTGTGCCATGTGAACCTGCCTGGGTTGGAAGAAAACAAACTCACAATGCTCTAAGCTGATGCTGAAGGTACACAGAGAGAGTACTAATTCTTTAAATTTGCTGCTGAAATGTCCCCAAGAACTTAATTAGAGCTGCAGTGAGCTGCTCCCCAGAGCATATTAACTCAGAATCTCTTCTAAGCCTCTAAATGCAGTGACATTTGTGTTTTACACTTAGCAGGAAGAACAGGAGTCCCTAAAAGAAATGACTATCTGCCTGTGCTTTGCCTCTCATGCAAAGAATGAAGAGGAGATGCAAATATCTCTCACAGAAACTCCCTAGAAATGAAGGAATAAAAAGAAGCCCTTGGGTTTAGTAATGGCATTTCTACTTTCTTTGTTTATTTGGGTTTTTATTTTTATGGAGGGTGTGTGCAAAGTTTGCAGCTTCATGGCAGAGGCATGGGTGAGGAGATTGGTGAGCCCATGACTCTCTGAGGCTTTCTTTTTCCTTGCCAGGAGGTTGAGGAGAGTGCCAGGATGTGGCTTCACATGAGCACTCTACTTGAGAGAGGGGATGGGAAGGGAAAGAATGGGATGGAACAGAGGAGAATCAGTAGGTGTTAACCTTTCCTGGATGATTTGGTATTTCTGAGGGGGGCAGAGAGGAAGCTAATGTTTGATAAGCAGAGAAAGAGCAGGTTAAAAAGCACATTTATTTTCTGTTTGGAGTCATTTCATGTTCTTTCTGCCATGCCTTGGCAGCTATGAGAAATATCAGCAATGTCTCCATCAAACTCTTAGCTCTCCAATTGTTTTCCTATTAGAGACCCAGCTAAGAGATATTTGTACTTTCTGTAAGCTCAGTGATAGCTAAAGATTACCTCTTTTATTTAACATTTTGATCCTAGAGAGACATCTTAATCTTCATCCACCACAACAAAATGCTTTTCATTTACTCTGGAATGTTTCTGCAGTTCCATTAGCCAGGATATTGCCTATTTAATGCAAGGATGATGATAAGCTTTTGGAATGAGGTTGGTTGTAATCACAAACAGAAGACTTGCCTTCAACAACTCTCAGCCTCAATGCACTCATTCTCTAGTCATCTGAGCAGCTTCAGAATTGAGCCATTTCCCACAGAAAGCATGAGCTTTGCCTTTGTCATTTCTGCTCTGCCTGCTCCAGGCCTCTGGACTCTCCACCTCCCACCCACAGAGCTTATTAGGCCAAAGTGAAGGTCCAGCCTTGTCTTAAACAGGATTTAAACAAATGAAAAAGCACAGGAAAACTCAATTATTAGCTGAAACATTTCTATTAACTTCACTCTCCAGGTTGTAGAACATCAACCCAAAGCCAGCTGGACAAGTGTGATGCTGCCAACAAGTCTTCTTGGAGGATGTTAGCCAGAAAACTCACATCACAAAGTACAACTCAGACAAAACTTGAGTGAAGCTGAAAGCAAAGGCACAGTGGTGACCTCCAGCCTCGCCAACAGCAGGAGGTGAGAGATGTGATCATACCAAAACCATGCACAGGAACTCTCAGCATCCATGAGATGAAACATCTGCCTGGTGCCAGTCACATTCATCTTGTGCTTAGCTGAGAAATGGGCTACAAAAAACAACCTCAAGGTGTTCTAACAAGAGCAAATCAGCTAAGAGGTGGGTGGGAAGGCATACAGATACTCTGGAGAATGAACTAAGCCTGCTACAGAGATTTCTTTAGCACTGAGAGATTTGTGATGTCCTCTGGAGCACAGCAGCAGCAGACAGAGCAAAGTCTCTCTCTGCTGGACTACATCAGCAAGCATAAAATCATTCAGGAAATACAGGGACTTGTGTGTTGCTGATTTCTCTGGATGGGCCCCCAAAAACACAGTTGTTTCATGCAGGTCAGCCAGAGTACAGAGCAAAAAAAAAAGCCACAATACAAGCAAAAAAGCATGTGGCTGTTGTGACCTTTCTTCTCTATTGGACTTTGGTTTTGAGCTTACTTGACTGCTGTGATTTTCCCCCCCCCTCTTCTTTGGATTTTAATTAAACTCTCCTTAGGCTTGCTAGCTTGACATTTTCTTCTTTATCTTTTCAGTTTAAGAGTGAAGGAAACCTGTTTACCAAGGCACTTTCCCTGCCAAATCTCCCTGCTTTATCTACAATTTCCCTGTGTCACTAATGCCCACCACTCCAGGCAAACTCAGGGAATTTTAACCAGGCAGGAGTAAGACACTTTGCAGCTCTTTGGAAGCTGTTTATCATCCCTCCCCTGTGTAATACACTCATGGTTAGCATAGCTGTGCAGTCATAGGCATGGTTTGCATCCAAGCCTAACAGCATTTAACTCTGACCCAGCTCATGCTGGAGATGCTTGGTGTTAGCTGCCAGGTGGGAACTGGTTCCCTGCTAAAATGCAGGAGATATGTGGTTGCTGCTTCCCTTCTGGTCAAGATTTCAGCCTGTCACACACAGTCAATGCCTTTTCTTTTGGCTTTTCCAGTTTTCTTCTCCAACCCAAATCCATCTTACAGCCATGCAGCTTTATTACCTTGTCTCTCAAACCACAGTGCAGCAACTGAGAACAGAAGCAGACTCAGACAAGCTCTCTGCCTTCAGAAGATTATCTGCACCCTGCACACCTCCTCATTTCTCTCCAGAGATTCTACATCCTGAATTTCCACAGGCTGGGTACCAGGTTCCTTTAGCTTTATTGGACTAGCCTGGTTAGACAGAGCCTCATCAAGATGAAGCAACACACTTGGATAATTATGTGCAGAGAATCCACACACAGACCCCCAAATGATTGACCAGGACCCCAAATGATTGACCAGGGTCTCAAGTTATTGACCAGGACCCCAAATGATTGACCAGGACCCCAAATGATTGACCAGGGTCTCAAGTTATTGACCAGGACCTCAAATGATTGACCAGGACCCCAAATGATTGACCAGGGTCTCAAGTTATTGACCAGGACCCCAAATGATTGACCAGGGTCCCAAATGATTGACCAGGACCCCAAGTTATTGACCAGGACCCCAAATGATTGACCAGGGTCTCAAGTTATTGACCAGGACCCCAAATGATTGACCAGAACCCCAAATGATTGACCAGGGTCTCAAGTTATTGACCAGGACCCCAAATGTTTGACCAGGGTCCCAGGTTATTGACCAGGACCCCAAATGATTGACCAGGACCCCAAGTTATTGACCAGGACCCCAAGTTATTGACCAAGACCCCAAATGATTGACCAGGACCCCAAATTATTGACCAGGACCCCAAATGATTGACCAGGCAAACTTTTTCGAACCATCACACTGTGTAGTTTTTCAGCTCAAGTGCTATTTGCTTACGGCTAAAGCTCATTTGTGGCTATGGCATGCACACTTCATTGTCAAAAACTGGATCATCTTCACCCAAAACAAAGTAGGATGGAACCTAAGCAACCAGGGCAATGATAGCTTGGGTTGTTTGGGGCTTTTGTTTTCATTTTATTTTGTGTCCCACAGAACTTTTTGTCAGACCTAGAGTATGTGAACACCCAGCAGTTTCCTTCACTGTTCCCCACACAGAGCTTAGGAATCCTAAGGAGGAATATCTCTAAAGCAATAGAGAGCTTCTCCATTTATGTCAGGTATTTCTTTTGTGGTTTGGTTCTTTCTTTGTTGTTATTTTTCATTTGTTTCATAGTATAACAAAAGAGCATAAGAATTTTTTTGTTTATTATTATTTTAAGTGCTATGAATACCAAAGAGTATCCCTCAGTCCCTGAAGCATGCTAGTCAAAGTGCTTAAAATGACCCTAAAAAAGGAGAAAAACAGGAAAAAACACTCCCTATGTGGTTAAGGAAACATCTAGCAAGAGTCTGGACTCTGGTCACCTAGTTACATCCTCCACTGATTCCACATGCCAGTGTTTATTACCCCAGGGCATGTAAAAGGAGAAGGAAAGGGGGAAAAAACCCAATACATTGCTTTCAGAAGATATTTGGCATCCAGATGAATGAAGGGAAAAGCCCTCAGTGCCTGAGAGGTGTCTGGAAGAGCAAATAACGAATAGCTTCCTTACACTGTGACAATAAGCAGATGGGCAAAGCTCTCTCCAAGTTCTCTCTGGCTTCATTTTCCTTTGGTGGATGTTTGGGCACATGTCCAGAGGGAGACAGCACCATGAAGAACAGATTGTAGAACAAATGGTCAACATTTTTAAGCAAACACACTCAGTGCTCAACCCAAAGCTCTGTGAGCTTGCTCTGCAGCTCCTGACATCTTTTTGCTTTTCACAACAGCATAGTCATTCCCTCCCAGCATTGTCACTTCTGGAGGACCCCCTCCAAACTGCACCAAACCCACTCAGAACACATCACTTCTCACTCAAGAAGACCAAAATATTATCAGCTAGGCTTTCTTCATTCTGAGAAGCAGGATGAATAAACACCCAACACATACACACATCCATTAGATTAGCCAACATCATGGAGCTCTCATCCAAACACCCACAGCTAAATAATGAGCTAAAGAAGGTCTCTTGGCCAGGATTACCTTTCAAAGCCATGCCTAGAGATCTGTGTGCTGCAAGCAGTAACTTTAGCTCAGCTCCTCTACTTGTGCTAGCAAAGAGCTTGGCCTGAGCATCTTCTAGAGTTCCAACTCTATCAGAAAGGACTTTTCCATCATTTCAAAGATTTCATTGGTCTTAAAGATGTAAACATTATGGATTTGGGGTGTTTTATCCTCCCCTGGTAAGTTGTGATACACAAATTATATGCAAACTCCTCAAAGATAGACCCATCCATAAAAAATAAAACGGATTTATTTATTCATTAAAGTGAATAAATTGGTTTTTTTTTTCATACTTCCAGGTCTGATTTAAATAGTAATTTTGTATAAATAAAGTTTTATTCTGAAAACAATTCTCTTTGTTGGTTTTCATGTCCTATGTGTTGTATTTGTTTTTCTGCCTGAGTTCTTACTGGAGTCATGTGGAAATTAATAAACTTTTTACTCAACATTACATGCTAAAAAACCAAATGAAAGAAGATTTCTTCATCCTGAACAGATCATCAGATACAGTTTTTGGAACATGGAAAATACAAGGGGCCTCTGCACTCTCTGTAACCCCAAGTACCCAACCCCCTGCAATATTGTCTTTTTTATTCCCCTTTGGTTTGGAAATCCTCACTGGAAATATCAGCAGGACTTCAGTGCCTATTGCCTCCCTCATCTTGACTTGCCTGAGAATTGCCAAGGATCTCATTTGCAGCAGTTGTTTGGGAAAGAGGGCAAAGGAAAAGTGACAAATCAATTCCACCACCACAATGAAATATAACTTTGGAAGGAAGTGTTGAAAATAGGCTTTTGCTTTTATATTTAGAAAAGGGATACAATCAACTCATTCTTCAAAGAATTCCATGAAAGGAAAAAAAAAACACAACCCCAAACAACAAAACAAACAAAACCAAACCCAAGAAAAGCAAAAAAATGACCCATCTCTAGTTTCTACACACTCTGTAGTGACTACCTTGGAGCAACCAATACAGATTGGGCATATCCTAGTGTTTGACAGGTATCTACCACGTTACATGTTAGATGATCTGACTTGGAGTGTTACCCCAACTGGGGAATCATTGGGAAGGGCAAGGGGGAAGGAGCAGTGCACGTGATGGGAAATGCAACTGGAGCTCTCAGTGAGGGATGGGGTCCTTCTAAGAACAAAGATCTCCTTCTCCAAAAGAGGTGAAGTGCAGCAGGCATGGCCTTCAAGGGATTAGGCTAGGCAGGCCAACAAAATGGATAGTGCTTCTGACATCGACGTAGCTTTGTCTGAGCATTCCCAAGAGAGGTTAAAAACAAACCAACCAACCAACCAACCAAAAAAGGTCTCAAACTACCCTAATGAAGCAAAAAAGTTTCCTATCTATACAGCAGTCTCTTCATTTAAAAAAAAACCAAACAAAACCAACAAACAAACAAACCCCAAACCAAAAGAAGATGTAAATATACAAATTGTAATGACATACAAAAACCAAAGTGGAGAGAGAGAGAGAGAGAGAGACATGGGTCAAACAGGAAGACTGATGCTACAAAGGAATTGGCCAAAAAAACCTCATCATATGTACAAGACCCTGTTTTATCCTGGTGTGTGTGGTCGATTGTAATGCATGTGGAACAGCAGCAGTCAAGGATATAGTAGTTCCAGGCACCAGACTGCAGGCTCAGCTCCTACTCCAAGTGTTGGGGAGGAGAAGTGGACCTCCCCTTGCCTCTCGGTCACCAGATGACGCTCGATATACTGGTCTCGCGCGGCAAGAGGGGCAGGATGGCACTGTTTGTGTGAGCCTCTTCTGGGTTCTGCTCCCTGTTAGTTTTTGTCTGGGGCCTCTGGCCATTGATGAGGGTCATGGGGATGTTGCAGTAGGTGTGCTGGTTCCCCCCTGAGCTGAGTGGGAGGGTGCCAGGAGGAGGTACATCGTACTCATAGCTTCGGTAATAGTGTTTCTGGCGCATCTGGGAATGATATGTGTTATGGAAGGTGGAACGCAGGTCTGGGTGGGCAGTGGCAAGAGCAGTGGAGGTGGCAGCAGCCATGGAGATGGCTGAAACTGTCTGCAGCTCCCCAAAGGGCCCTTGCTCACTGACGTCTAAGACCTGCTCGTGTGTGATGGGTTCAATCCTCTTAAAAGGCATTTCGTACTGTAAACGTTTCCAGAACTTGGAATTCAACTTGTTGCATTTTGGTCCGTGCCATTTGATGACAGTGAGGAGCTTAATGGTGTGTTTCAGGGCTTCTACTTCCTGGTAGTTCATCACTCCTCGGAGTTCACTGCATTCAATCAGGATCACTTTGATCTCCCCTGTCACTAACATGTTGCGAAGCCTTGTCTCCAGCTCAAAGATGCTCCAGCCTCTTCTCACCACGTAATTCGGGGTCATCACGATGATCAGCCGCTTGCTTTGGTCTACACATCTTGCCACGTCTTCAATGTAGGCTACAAAAAGAAGACAAGTGCTCAAAAGTCAATCCCAAGGAAAGCCCCTGCTTCCACACACTGGGGAGAAGCAAAAGAGGCAAATCCCTGCTCCCACAAGTGGTCACTGCAATGTGCAAAACCATCCCTTGCAAAGGTGCCAAGAGACATCTCCAGGCAACTTGCTCTAGGTGCTCCTGCTTGAGCTGCAGGCTTGGACAAGAGAAGTTCTAGTGGTTGTTTCCAATCTCAACCATCCTGTGATCCTGCAGAACATCTCTTTCCCTGTGTGCTATGGGTTGGTTATCAGCTGTGGCAATCTGCTCTAGGTGCTCCTGCTTGAGCTGCAGGCTTGGACAAAAGAAATTCTAGAGGTTGCTTCCAATCTCAACCATCCTGTGATCATAGAATCACAGAATCCTAGAACAGTTGCAGCTGGAAGAGACCTTGGAGATCATCAGTGCAGCCTTTGTCCTAGCCCTAGCAACCTGCTAAATGATGCTCCCCAATGCAACATCTCCCTGGCTCTTAAATCCCTCCCAGGATGGGGACTCCAGCACCTCTCTGGGCAGCCTGGGCCAATGGCTCACAACCCTTGCAGCAAAGAAATTCCTCCTCATGGCTAGCCTGAACCTCCCCTGGGGCAATTTCCATCCATTTCCCCTTGTCCTAGCACTCTCCACCAGGGAGAACAGAGCAGTCCCTGCCTCTCTACAACCTCCCTTCAGGTAGTTCTAGAGAGCCAGGAGGTCTCCCCTCAGTCTCCTCTTTTCCAGGCTAAACAGGCCCAGACCCCTCAGTCTTTCCTCCTCAGGCTTATGTTCTAAGCCCTTTAGCAGCTTGGCAGCCTCTGTCCCCTCTCCAGCATCCTGATCCTGCAGAACATCTATTTCCCTATGTGTTATGGGTTGTGAGTGTTTGATTATGAGCTGTGGGTTTGTGTCAGTGTCTGAATCTTTAGTGGAACAAGTGTGTTTGTCACCCAGGTAGGCAACAGAGCAGCAACCTTGTGCTTCAGGGGCTCATTCTCAAACCCAAATGATGCTCTACCATGTCCTGGAGGGTTAGATTCTTCTTGTCCTTTCATGCCTCCATCACACATCCACCAAACCAGTCTTGTCTCCTGCAAATTCATGTTTTGCTTTCTGTAGATGTGAAGAACTCCCCCTGGGACTGTTGGATGTTGCCTGTACCAAGCACTCTTTCTGATCTTTAGTCAAAAGATGTTGATCTTAGTGGCTGCCTATGTAGTTACACTGATGTGATGAAGAAAACTACAGCAACTTACCAGAAAATTACTGTACCTAGGTTGGAATATGTGAAAGAACCATGACAAAGATGGAGCAGTTGGAAGCAATTCTGGTTTTTCATCTCTGAGAATGGTCCAGTGCAGACTCACAGAATTCACTCCTTTGCTCTGCTGTAGATGGAATTACTTTACCCTTGCCTTTGGCCAAACATAACTTCTTCTTTCCTATCTGAACTTCTATAATAAATACTTAGGATCATGGATCTTTTTCTAGGTAAACTCTAAGGAACAGAAAGCCAAATAAAACCCCTCTGTATATATTCCTAGATGTGCAATCTCTCAAAAAATCAGTGAAAAATGTTAATCTCACTCATTTCCTTTATTTATGCATGCCCTTTTTGCACTGTCTCCTTTAATCTAGGGAATACAAGTACAAAAAATAACTCTCTTTTCTGGGATATACAGCTTGATGACTTAGTTTCACCATCCTCTGAGACAAGAGAGGGAAGGTGAGACTCTGCAGGAGCAGGTAAGTAGACACAGAACCCTTACTGGACCAAGAACTTCAGTCAGTGCCTTTGCTTTAGGAACCACACAAGCATCAAGCCATGACTTACTTCCTGTGGGAATCAAATCTCTGTCTGGGATGAACAATTTGTATCCATAATGCTTTTCCAGCATGTCTGGGAGGATCTCCAGAGCAAACCTTTCTTCTTCTCCAGTTTCTTGATTCCACTGATCAGGATCCACTTTGGTATAGGATAGATATGCATCATAGTCTTTGTTGTCTAAGGAAGAAAGGAAGTGAGTTAATTACACACAATCATTAAGGTTGGAAGAGACCTCTAAGATCCAACCATCCCTATTGATTATTCTTGCACATTTCCTAGAGAATTCCCAAGCAATTCTTTCTGGGAGATTTATTTACACAGATGCAAGGGAAAAAGGGATTCATATCCATAAACTGAAGTCAGTTTGCTCCTAAACCATAAGCCTGGGTCTGAAGGAAATCCACTCAGCTGTGAGGTGACAGCTTGAGGGCACTGAAAAGGATTTGACTTCTTCTGTGGCTTTAGAAGGGAAAAGGATGGGAATCCCTAAGCTAATGTGCAATTGTGTCTGTTGCAGAGTGAAAACATTTCAGTCTTGCCAGATTTTGACAATAAATGTAGGGCCTGGGGCTGAAGTGTTCTCAGCATATGTGTGGCTTGCTTGGCAAACTCATTGCCTTTCCAGGTCTGAATATATTAGCAAGCTTCAATCTCCTGCTCCTGCAGTTGAAATCCCTGGAATTCCAACTGCTTGCATTTGCAGATTTCATGTGGCACTCATGTCCATTTTGTTACTTAACAGGGTGGCTTTTTATTTTCATCTTAACATGAGAAATAAATGTGCCTGTTTCTTAACTATGCTTGCTGTGCCTTGCCTGCATCAAAAGAGCCATCATTAATTTTCATTAATGCCAAGTGCTCTGCAACTAATTCAGTGCAAGAAGAGGTCATGCTTTGACTTTTGTTGTGAAGAAAGCAGGGGGAAAAAAAAGAAAGCCAGAAGAAAATCAATGACAAGAGTAATGAAATGTTAACATGCTCCTAATTCCTTCATCCACACTGGGCACAGGCTATGGAGAGAATCAGTGGCAGGAGACTCTTGCCTTTCCTCTCCAGCCCTTTTCCATGGAATCCTTCCTTGGAGCAACACATCCAGGAGTCCTCAGACTCCTAGAAAACAGCTTTTTTGTTTTCTTGACCCTTCACTGGAACAAGTATTTTTACCTGTGGGAATCTTGATGCCACTTCACCAGAACATTCCTGATCTGCTCCTAAATCACCAAGGAAGCCAGAAAGGACTTGATACACTCCTTATGTTAATAGGTACTATGGGAATTACAGATTCAGCTACATAATAAGTTTAGATCCTGCCTGGATCTAATATTAGGTGTCAGGAAAAAAAAAGGGGGAGGGGGGCAAAAATCTGAATTTAAAGTGAGAATTTCCTCACTTCCCTTCATCAGCAGACAATGAAGTCTTCTCCCTAAGCATCCTCAGGATGGAAAGGTGATGGATTATTGCTTGCACTCTGGCTTTAGCTATGGATTATGCCATTTGAAAGATTTGTTTTTGCCAGGCTCCTGTGCATTAGCAATAAACTGGAATTTAGCTCCTCACTATCTGTTTCCTCCCACACTTAGGAAGAAAAATACCTGTTAATAACCAAAGGCAAGGATGTTGATAATTTCACCTGCAACTTCTTTTTCTTTCCCCATGGAGACTGCAAGCAATTATCTCCAGAAAATTGTGTACCTGAGAGCATTCTTATTCCCTTAACCATTGCAGGATTCTTATTTTTAGTGATGCACCACAAGAAGTTAACCTTGCATTGCCTCCAGCTCTGTTGTAGAGCAGTTGTTAGTTAACATCTGTCCTTTCCTTTAGTGAACACAGCTGGCTGTGACAGACAACACCATGCCACAGCAATATTTGGGTGGAATAACTTCCCTCTTCCCATTCTCTGGGAATGGACAAGAAACCTTCTCCAGTTAGGAGCTTTGGAGTTGCCTTCTTCTGCCTACAGGTAGTATGAAGCTAGGCTGGAGCTCTTCAATTCCACATTCCTCATGTTTGGGAAGATTTGTTGTATCCATTAATTAATGGAAAAACTTGAAACAAAACTTAAAGCAGAGCTGGGATGGTTTTGAGTAATTTTGCCTATGTGGCCATGTCCAGGAGTCTTCAGCCTGTCACCTGTAGCCTTCTGAATTCATCCTTAGAATCCTTTCAAGTTGGCATACAGACATCTGCACATCCACTGGAAGCTCCCAGCTCTTGGAACAGCAAGAAAAAGCTGAAAATAGCTCTTTTGGTGACTTTGAGTCTCTTGTCCATTTTAAATCAGCATCAGGAGTGGTGTTGCTTACAGAAGTGGTCTGGCTCCCTTCTCCCCCCTCACTGTGCCTGTCACACCTAGGGAATGATCCCTGCACAGCTGGATGAGCAGGAGCAGCCACACAAAGGTTGTCCTTAGGAGAATTTCCATGGATTTTAGGGGGCCTGGAAGTTAGCTCCTATGTAGGCCAAGAGTAGATTTCAATCCAGTGGTAATATTTGTTGTGATACAAATGCAAACAGCCTTTGAAGGTGACAGAGGGCAAGGCAGAAAGAAGTCAGTGGTACTTGGAAATGTTTCTTGTCTTGGTCTTCTCTTGGGGTGTTTTCTCTCTGTTTTCTTCTTGCTTTTGCAAGAGTGCAAATGAAAGAGAGATGGAGTCCTGGTGTGTGTTATTCCATGCCATACACATCATATTCAGTATAAAACTGAGGGTCAGACACTGAAATGTTCATAGCAAACTTGGTCCTTGGGATGTCTTCTATAAAACCTCAGAGCCAAGCAAGGCAAGTGCAGCATGAAGCTCTTTAGCCCCTAATTAACAGCCAATACAAAAAGGAGAGCTTTGGGTCTCCTCTCTCCCTGAAGGTTGAGCTCCTGAGCCATGTGGGAATGTGGAGTGGGAACTCTCCTGAGCTCAGCTCTGTGCTGCAAGACTCTCTGTTCTGCCTTCCAGCTCCAGCCAAGAGTTCCTGACTCCAGCATCCAGCCCCTGAGTCTGATTCCCATCTGCTGCTGAGTCCTCCTGCCACAGCACCAGTGGGGATTGGGGATGGAGTTGCCATCAAGGTGAGCTTTGGGTCTGGTATTGGTTTGGTTTATATCTGTATATATTTCACTTTATTGTTATGATTTTCTTTGAAGTAGATTAGACTTTCATTTCTAATCCACAAGTCTGTCTCTCTCTGTGTTAATTCATTTTTTTTCCTTCCTGGAGTGGGGGGAAAAAGAGGAAATAGAGAGCATCTATCCCTGGCTTAGTGGTTAGCTCAGCCCTAACCTTTGACAGAAGTCCAGCTGCAGGAGCTTCCTTGGCACAGCAAGTTTTATCCATGTTCCTAGGCAGAAGCTACAGTTTTCCATTAGGAATCTGCAAGTATCATTTTTCTTCTAATACTGTGGTTAAGCAGCCAAGCTCTCAGTGTTTGCATTGCTCATCTAAGAAACATCTCTGCTTCATCTTCTTTATCAATGATCTTTGCTCAGAAGGATAAAATGAATGAAGATATATATATATATATATAGGTTTTCCTGAATGAAGATATATAGATATATATAGGTTTTCCTTCTTTGGAATCTCAGTGTTCTTTAGAGGTAACTTTGATGCTGTTTAAGGTGTGTGGTTTAAAGTAGTTTTTGCTCCCAGGTGACCAAGGTTTGAGATGTGAGGAGAGAGACAAGCATGTCATACCTGGCAGAGTTAAGTTGGCAAACAAATGGGAATGGTTTGAGAGAAGGATACAAGACAGCTCTCCAAGTAAGAATTCCTGGTAGATACTGAGAGGGGAAAATGATACAGTGCCATCTACATCAACAATTATTAATTAATAACTCCCTATTTCTGCATAATCTAATCTGATTGATGTTAGATTCACACAATTCCTGCAAGGAACATGCTCATTTCAATTGGGGGATGCTTTGTGGAGCTTCTCAGCTCCTGCAAGCAAACAAACCAAGTGTCTGCCAAAACCTTTCATGAGTCACCATCCCTCTGAGCCTCAGCATCTTCCTCTGAAAAATAATTGGCATAACCTGATTTTTTTTTCCCCCCACTGAGCTGCTCTGTTAGTGCATCTTTTTTTTTTTGCTCAAACCAGTAGAAGGCTACAAAATGTTCTTGAGCATTTTCTAGCTTGAACCCTTGTGCATTTTTGAGGTGGGAGGCAGGAAGGAGTTGTTCCTTAGTGATGTTATTAGGGCAGCCTTCCCCTTCTCTAAGGATCTCTAATCCTGCTGCTGCTCTCCTCCCTTCTCTTGGATCAGTGCATACCTGAACATGCCACAGTGCTTTCTGCCCACAGGCTCTTACCTTCAACTACAAAATCACTCCTAGTAGTATTTCAAGAAGGTTTTGTCACTAAAGATGTCCTGGGAGCACAAACCACCAAGAACTTCAACCCAAGGCCCCAATGCATGCCAGCCTGCAGCTCAGTTGGGTGTTCAACAGCAGCTTTGATTTGGAGGGCTAGAGGTGAAGCAAACCTCTCTCCTTCAGTGCTTCCCAAGAGAAGGGAAGCAAATGCCTGTGTCTATTTGCCACCAGGCAGTGCAGGATGCTTTTGTCCTTGAATCACAGAGCAACTTGAATGAGCATTAACTGCTCTCTCACTGATGAAGGGAATGAACTCAAGGGGGGAACTGCTGGGAAGGTTCCCAAACACTTGGGATTGAGTTGATTGGAACTGATCAGTTTAAACAAGCACTAAATGGAGATTCACTTCAACCTCTGCCTATTTGGATAGGCAAGAACACTCCTTAGCTTAGGGGGAAGTGAGTACTGGCAGAAAGGGGAAAATCTTTAGTGTATCCATGTTGGGAATTGACATTGTGTTGGGAATAAAAAGGGGTGACTTCTGGAGCTGCAGAGAGCAGCAGAATGCATGATGCAAGGCAGTGGCTAATGCAGACAGAAAGAAAACCTGCAGCTGTTAACACATCTGGAACTGGCATCAACTTTGGCCCTTGGTGGGAGAGAAATCAAAAGACAGGCACATGTAGAGAGTAGGAAAGGTACCAGGAAGCTGCCTTACCTCCCTCTAGTTCTTCAGCTCCAAAATGATTCCTGTAGAAGAGCATAATCTCTATCTTGTAACACTTGTAGAGAGTCACTAAACAAACAAGCAGCAGCAGAATAGCACCAAGGCCACCAGCAAGCTCAACTGTGTACATCAGCTCTGCAAAGAATGACAAGAGGCAGTAACAACCACATCCCAAACCAGAGCAAGACTACCAGCAGGCCTCCCAGTTAGCTTCAACAGGAAAAGAAAAGGATGAAACATGGGCTAAGTGAGGTATTTAGTTCATTATAGGCCATGGTTTGCTTTACACACAGATCAATGCACTTCCCTTGATGCGACTTGAATCCATTTCCTCTCCCTGTCAACCCTGGAGAAGATCCCTACCCTCATCTCACTGCAACCTCCTGTCAGGGAGCTGGAGAGACAGCAAGGTCACAGCAAACCCTCCTGTTTTCTCCATTCTGACCTTCCCATTCAGATCATGACCTTCTGGTGTCTTTGCTGTGCTCTACCACTGCAGTCTCCCAGGATGGATTGAGCTTGGTGACTGTTCCTGAGCACAGGAACTCTGCTCTAATGTGGTCATCACTGTCCACCAGCAGCAATATGCTTGCTGGGGCCACTGAGGAGTGCATAAGTAATGTGCCATGAAGGACCTTCACTCCTCAGCCTCACACAGCTCCAAAACATCCATTTGATTGTTATCTTCCATCTGCTCACTGACTGAAAACTGGCAATGAGGAGAAAGGAGGGTGGGAGGAGCACTGCTAACAGCTTTGTGGTTTGAAGTGAGGGATGGATGGCAAATCTCAAGGATACTTATACCTTTCCAACATCACTCAGTTGTGAGGAATGCCAAGAAAACACATCTTGGAAATCTTAGCTCTCTCTCCAGCTCCCTGACAGGAGGTTGGAGTGAGATGGGGGTAGGGATCTTCTCCTGTGTTAGCAGTGGCAGGACGAGAGGAAACGGCCTCAAGTTGCAGCAGGGGAGGTTGAGATTGGACAGAAGGAGGAATTTCTTTACTGAAAGGGTTGTTCAGTCTTGGCCTAGGCTGTCCATGGAGATGCTGGAGTCACCAGCCTGGAGGGGGTTAAGAAACATTTAGCTGCTCTCCTTAGGGCCATGGCTTAGTGGTATGGGAGTGCTAGGGATGGTTGGACTTGATGAGCTTAGAGGTCTCTTCCAACCTTCCTGATTCAGTGATTCAGTTTGCTCCCCAAAAATCTGTGCTAGGGAAAGCTCAGGCCTGTGTGTTGTTTTCAGAGCATCCTCCTCTTGTGGGCAGCTTCTATCTGAGGGAAGCAGAGTTAACCCTGAAATAACCTTTTTTGTGTGCCTGGTTATGCAGGTGTGACAATCCAGCACAATGCAATTCAATTAGAGAAAGAAAAGGTTAGAGGAAAAAGTGACAATTCCATTTATTTGGACTGTCTGTGGAGAATCATATACTTTTTTGTTATTATTATGAGCCAGCTATAAGGAGATTTCATTGCCCTCTGGAAGACACTAAAAGTGTAATAAAATAACACAAAAAGGCATTTCTATTCCATGTCATTCTTTCCAAAACTGGGCTGGAAACTCCTTTTGTGTGAGCTAATTTTAAGACTGATGTGATTCTTTCAGACTTTCAATACTTCCTTGGCCTGGAGAGGGGAATGTTATTAAAAATAGCCAACCAAAAATGGTTTGCAGAGAGAAAGAATAGAGTATTTTGGAATAGAAGTAGAAATTAATCTCTACTGGCTTATTCTACCCTGTTTATCATTTTATACTACAGGTGATGAGGCTGCTCAATGGTAAGGAGAAGAAAGGGTTTAGTATTTTTGGTTGCTAGTCACAAAATGCTCTGCCTGCTGTGATGGCTCATTAGAGGCAAGGAAAAGCTTCCTGACTGGAAAACAAAAGTTTTTCCTGAATTTTGAGACTATCAGACTATCAAGAACACATCTTCACTCTCAGTCTTGGCTGCTACTTGGTCAGAGAAGCAGTGATTAGCCCAGCAGGCTGCAGTATTCATGCAGCATACAATCAGTAAGGATGCAAGAGACCTCTAAGGTCACCAAAACATCAACCTGTCACCCCCAGGCCACTAACCCATGGCCCTAGGGAGAGCAGCTAGATGTTGTTTAAACCTCTCCAGGGATGGTGACTCCAGCACCTCCCTGGGCAGCCTGGGACAAGACTGAACAACCCTTTCAGTAAGGAAATTCCTTCTCATATCCAACCTAAACCTGCCCTGCTGCAACTTGAGGCCATTTTCTCTCATCTTCTCACTGCTAACCCTGGTGAAGATCCCTAGCCCCATCTCATTGCAAGCTCCTGTCAGGGAGCTGCAGAGAGAGCTCAGCTCTGCCCTGAGCCTCCTCTGCTCCACACTAAGCAAGCCCAGAGCCCTCAGCTGCTCCTCAGCACACTTGTGCTCCAGAGNGTGACCTCCCCAGTGCTGAGCACAGGAGGGTGATCACTGTTCTGCTCCTGTGGCCACATTTAACCCTGAAAATGCCTGAGCTAAGCTCCACAGTGGTGGCAGTGGGACAGTCCCAGCTTTGCAATGCCATGGCAGGAGGTGGGAGAGCCTGGGCTGGGCACAGTGCCCTGGCAAGCTGACTTGGTGTTTCTGCAGGATGCTAATCTGTGTCCCATGGTAGCTCTGGCTGGCTTGGAGCTGCCACAGGGATTTTTGGGAGCAGCATTACCCTGTCTTGCACTGAACTGAAGGTGTGAGGAGCAGAAGGCTCAGCCCTGCCTGTGCTGTCAGCCTCTTTGGTGAGCAAAGCATGCCTCAGTTTGCATGGTTACTCCTCAAAGGTGCTCCACCAACAGCAAGGCTCTGGATGATGTGTGTGTCAACAATGCCAGGAACTTGTGAAAGCTAAATTCAAGTGCAACAGCAAGGCTGGAGCCTGAGGTTTCCCTTTCACAACAGCAATGTTTTCTGCTGCTTGATTCTGTGCTTTGAGCAGAGTCCCTGCAGCAGGCATTTATCCTCCCTTGGAAGAGTGAGTTGGCTTTTCCTGCTGAAAATCCAAGTTTCCTGGAGGCTAGAAAAAAACCCCCAAAATCAATTTCAGCACAATTCTGCATCAGAGGAGAGAGAGGAAAAGTACTTAGCTTCTGTGTTAGGTTGCTCTAATTACAGAGCTGAGGCTGAATGTGGACAACAGGAGAGGAAAAGGCCTTGGCTAAGCTTTTAGAGGGACAGGCATCCTGTTAAAGACCTCAGATGAGATCAGGGAGCCAGCTCCAGCAGCACAGCAATCACTTAGTTCCAAGCAATTAACAACAAGTCCTCCATTGGAACTCCAAGGGAAAGCTCATTGATTGCTGCAGCAGGACATTGGCTTCTGAATAAATAGCTTCAACTGAAACCAAGATTGCTTACAAGCATTTTGAGCTACTGCTACCATTTATTATTAGTTGAGGGTTTTTTTCCTTATCATGATGGCTAATTACACCAAAGGACTCTTCCTGTCCCAACTGAGTCATTGGATATTGCTTCCATCCTCATTCTTTTGGCTTGTTTGTAGGATGTCTGTTTGATCTTCAGCTGGCTTTAATACCTGAGGAACTTCCTTGGGCAGGAAATTCACTCCTCATAGCTGGAGTTAGGACCAGAAAGTAAGTAAAAGAGAGACTTTTTGTCAAAAGAGTCACATCTTTTTCCTTCTCATGGATCACTGCATGTCACACACTCTCCAATTAATCATATTCTATCCATTAGTCCACATTCAGCTGAGTTAGGAAGGAAAAGAAAGATTTCAAACATTCCTTTTTTTTTAGGTGATTTCTAAGTCTTTGAGGCCATTTGATTTATAGCTGTGTGTTCAATTTCTGAGCCTTCCTCCCCCCCCAAATGCAATTACAGGCTATCTAAGGCTTACATTTTGCAATCACTTCACCCAGATTGCTGGACTCCATGGGCTGGAAGTAATCCCTCTGAAATCAACAGGACTATCCCCAGGGCTGCAGGTTGGTGCAGACAGAAATCTGTACGACTTGGTGGCTTGAAGTCATCTCCATTCTCTGCTTTTCTGGGCTGAGTTAACTGCCAAAGCTCTAAGGTTTGGCTGAGGGAGAGTTCTCAGTTGGTCTAGGTGTTCTGTCACAGAAGGGCAGGGGATCCATAGAATCCTAGACTGGTTTGGGTTGGAAGGGACCTCTGGAGCTCATCTAGTGCAACCCCCCTGCAGTGGCCAGGGACATCCCCAACTAGAGCAGCTTGCCCAGAGCCCTGGCAAGCCTCACCTGCAATGCCTCCAGGGATGGCAACTCAACCACCTCCCTGGGCAACCTGGGCCAGTGTTCCACCACCCTCGTGGGGAGCANGTTTATTTTAACATGCCAAACAAAACCTCTTTACATTTCAGGTACCCTGATGGCTTTATGGGCACTGCTGTGAATAATTACTGATGGATATTACAGGAAAAGAATACTTCTGATCTGAGGAGAAACAGATTTGGGCTGCTCATTAGCTTGATTATGAAATATTTTCTTAACACCAAGTATTCTCTTTGTGCCAGCATAGCCTGTAGACTTCTGCAGAGCTGGCTTAAGGTGACTAAATGTCCTTAACAGATATTAATATGGTTTTCAATGCAGTAGTTTCATTTGATTTATTAGAATTATCGAGACCTAGTTGTCTCACTTTTAGATCAATATATAACATATATTCCTGATTTATCTATGAAAAACAAGTGGTTGGGTTAGGGATTCTCTGTATCCCTGTGGATTTATATGTCTAGATGGGTGCAAAGACAAGAGAAGGAGCTTGGGAAGCTCTTCCTCAGCATGGCAGGCAGCACATCTGAGCCTTGCTGCTGTTGGATTTCCAGCAGTAGATGATGATGATGAGGGAAGGATCTTCTCACTGCTGACACTTTGATTTCTTCTGAAGTGTGGGATACCTGTTCCCAACAGAAGAATTACTCTATCTCCCAACAGCTCCAAAGATGATAAGGTGGAAGGAAAGAGATGGATGCTGCAATGTTACTCACGTTCCCTCCATTTCAATGCAGAACATTTGTGTTTTAAAGGCAGTTTATATTTCAGGATGAAGGGGAAAAAAAATCAAGTGCCATGGTGCACCATTACATGAATCTCTGGCTAACTTCCCTAAAGAAATGGATTGTGGATGACTTGAAGACCTTTCTGATGAGGAGAGCTTATTGCTCTACAGCACTCAAGCCAGCCCACACATTGACTTCTTTTAGCTCTTCTGAATGTAAAGAAGCCCTGGGAGGTGCTAAAATGTGGGGAAAAATGGAGTACTAAATTCCATCCTGTTTATATTTGGGTTTTTTTATATTCCTGAGGAGAGCATTAATGAATAATTTAGCTCTGCATGGATTATGAGGAACAATTTGTGACATTTTTCCCTTTCAAATCGTTTCCTCCTTGCCAATCGAGGTTAGGATTGCACTTAGACATTATGTAAAGGGAAGAGCTATGAGGAAAGTGGTAGAAAAGCTGGTTTTTTAGAAGGAATCTGTTAAACAAACCAGCTTGGTTGACATTTTGTCAGAGGCAAGTTTGATTTAGACATGCTAAGTAATCTGAATAATCTTTTTTTTCCTGGGGATGTCTCAGTCCAATCTTGTAGAGGATAGGGGAAAAAAACCTTACTGGTGAAGAAAATGCTCTTGTGAGAAGTTTCTGCTTTTAGTATTCTATTAATTTACTGATTTTTAGATGAGATTGAGTGTAAAAAGAAGAGTTTGGGTTAGGTTTGGGATAGGTAGGGAAGTGATATTTGACTTGTGCTCTTGGGATCAAAACCTGAACAGAGTCAAGTCCTTAAGTAATAAAAGGGATTTACACCATGATGTGAATGACATTGTAATTTAAGAAGAAAACTCCTTATTACTTCCTATTCAGAATGTGATATTAAATTGTACAGGAAATATTCATTTGCTACTTATGTATTAATAAATGATGAGTTTAAAGCTTATTCATAGCTTTCCTCAAGCTGCATCTCCTTGCTGCTTTTTCACACACAGATTTCCACGAGCAGGTTCAAACAGAACAAATCTCTTCCTCTAAACAATTTGTTTCACTGAAAGCATTTTGGTTCCCACCCCCCCTAAAGTTGATTTAACAATCCCTCATTAGCAAGGTTAATAAGAATAAATGCCACTAAAAACACCTCTGACAGAGGAGAACAACCCCACAGGCCCAGGAGAGGAAAAGAGCACTTTGACCAAACTCTGATGTTAATAAACAAGTGCCCAGCTGCTGCCAGGATCACTTTCCACATGAACTTCTAGAAGGTTCTTCTACCTGGCTGAGGATTAACCTGTAACTGCTAGAAGATAGATGAGAGATATCACCAACAAGTCAAAAAAATCAGCCTTAGATTATAACCCATAGTTGTTTTTTGGGGGTTCTTTTCTCATACAAAGAGGAAAATAAGTTCATTCTTGCAGAGGTAAGAAGAGATTTGGCCCACAGCTGGCAGAAAGCAATGGAAGTTCAATCTCCTGGATGCTGATCCCTCTCTTTCCCCCCCCCCCTCATTCCTTTTAGCTAAATTTGATAGGAGAGAAGGAAACAGCATTGGCACTGTTGGATTTAAGATGCTCTACTGCCCTCAGCTTGGAGGGAAATGCTCCCCATGCACAGGACCTGAGGAAAGTAGACAGATCCTAGGTTTTCTTCACTAGCAGTCAGAAAGCAAAAGAAGCTCAAGGAGAAAATTGGGATTCATCTGCCAGAGATGCAGAGTGCTGGTATCTGGGCTAGAGAGGAAGGTGCCAGCAGCTCCAGGTATCTCCTGATGCTGGATGCCTAACCTGAGCTCACTTTTCCTGTGCAAGTGGTGCTGGAATCTGGGGGAAATTCCTCTCTGGAAAGAGGACACTCTGTTCTTCCATCCCAGAGCCATGTCAGGGGAAGAGGAGGAGTTCCCTCTCCCTAGCTGAAGATGCCAGGGATCACCATGGGATGGACCTGCCTTGTGTTTTATGGGAGCCCTGCTGGGCTTGACTGGTGCCCAGAGTGAGGAAGATGTATCCAGAGCTTTAGGCTTGGAACATGCCCTTTTGTGTCATTAATTACAGGCATATCCAAAAGCTCCTTGGGGAAGGTTTAGTCTACAGAGAGTATTTTATTGCCCAAAGTGAAGCAGCCATTTGCAAGGGTGTCTGGAAGGCTTAAATTCTGTATTTAGCCCTAAATGCCTCTTTTCCCAGGAATATTCTTTGCTCCTTAAGAGAGCTTTCAGCTTTCCTGTCCCTGCTGATAATGAACCACCTAGGAAGCTCAAGAAAGATTCTCATTTCTTTTTTTTCAGGTAGCCACAGAAGATTCCAGCTTCAGCAGTTTTATACTGCTGAAAAAAAAACCCCAAAGACACCTCAGGCTCCAGCAAGCAACTTTACCTCATTGTTAGGTGCCAATAGTTGTGAGGGGAGCCAAGAAGCACAAATGAATACAGAGCTAACTCTTCCCTAGCAGAGGCTGAAGTGTGGAGCTCAAAGAAGGAAGCCTAAACCCCAAATGTTGTCATGGTGATTGAGAAGAGACTAAGCAAGCAAAGCAGAGCTTCCTCTGCCTAGGAGACCTGAGAGACTAGCTCCAATCTCTACCTGTCAGGCTTCATTTATCTTTGCAAGGAAAGAGCTGTCAACAAGCAAAGCATCTATGAGGTTTCTACCAGGGAACTTTTGGTTTCTCCATCAGCACAACAGATTTTGCTTCCCAATCACACCATTTCAGAGTTAGCCTTACTTGAATGGGGGGAAAAAAAAACATATTTATATTAAAATACATCTATTTTTTGCTATTTGGGGCCATTTTTAGCTTTTTATCCAATTAAATATTGGATGCCTTCCTCTGCAGCATGGGACCATGATGCCACACAGTGTGATGTGTTGGACATGCTGATTTCTCCAAGAAAGGAGGTGAAGACAGTAAACCCTTGCAAAATTTAGGCAGGCACACTATTAGAATTAAAGGCTGGTGGTCACAGAACAGCAAAGATTATGTGTTGTCACATCTTGGAGCTATGCTTGCCTAGAAGGGAAAAGAAGGTCTCCCCATGAGTATATGGATTAAGACATGTCAGCTTTAATAAAGCATTTGTTTTAAAGGGATTTAAGCCTTAAAAATGCTTCATTTTCAGTGTTCTACACCCTAATTTCATTATAACAGACAGGCTATTGGTCTTCAGGGTTTGTTGGGTTAAGCTCTGGCTCTGGGTTCAACTCTCTCTGGGTTTGGAGGATATGACTACTACCTGGCTAACTGGGGAGGTTCAATTAATTTCCCATCTCAGTAAATGAAAGGAGATAGAGCAAATGCCAAGAGAAGCAGAACATCTGGTTATTTACAGCTGTGTCTCTGTAGAAGAAGCAATAATGAGCTCAGAAAAAAAAAATGGCTATAAATGAGTTCTATTCAAGTAAATGGAGGTCCACACCAAAAATACATTGAATTAAATGAGTCACACTACCTTGCTTCATGGCTTCCTTTTAAACTTAGACAGACTTGACATGCAGTGAGACTAAACCTAGGGTAGACATCCCTGCTTGGAGATGAATTGAGATGCCACAAAGAGTTCAGCATCACAACAAGAACCAGCTTTGCTCTCTCTTACAGAATAAAACAAAGCACAGTAATGCCAGCAAAGCACAGACACTGCTCCTGATGCTTCTTTGAGCTCTTCAGCCATCAGGCTGCTGCAGGAGGGTGGGGGGAACATCAAGCCCAGGCAGATGGAGCATCCCTCTGGGAAGTAAAGTCAACCAAGTGGATCTGGGAACCTTGCTCTCCAAAATGATCTCCCTGGGAAATGGCTGTGGCTATCAGGCAGGCTGGAATTACAGGCTGGGAATGGTGGGTGAGGAGGAACAGGAAGGTCCTGTAGAAGTTTCTGTCCTAATAATTCACTTCAGAAATGTTGGTGTTAAGCAGGCAAATGTTGCCAGTGAGACTGTGCAGGACCTCTCCTCACCTGGGCTTTAGGTGGCATTTGGGAGACAAGTGGAATGGCTTGTTGGCTTTTCCAATATTTGATTTCAATTCTTACTGAAAACATCTCAGAAAGCCCAAAATGCATGCTGGCATCAGAAAGAAGCTCTACAAACTGTCCCCCCCCTAAAAATGTACCTAAAATGTACTGGATAGTTACCCCTTTTGTGGAGAAGAATGCTGGCATGTCTGCGTCCATTGCCATTCTCAACATAGCAGGAGTAATTCCCCAGGTCTGCCTCTTCCACAGAGTCCAGGATCAAGGAGATGCTCACCTCCTGTTCCCCAAGATGCTCCTTGAGAACCCTGAGGAAAGGAAAAGCAACCATTGCTGCTGTTCTGCATTAGATCATCATGACATAATAACGCTACTTACACTTCATACCTCTCTCTTCAAACTTGTCTAGGGTTTGATGAATTCTTAATCAAAATATACAATCCCCTTTTCTTCCTCACTCCTAAGGAGGAGGATTGGCTTTGGAAGTGTTAATGAGACCTTCAATTCATTGCCTTCTTGAAGCAGGATGATGGGCACACTGACAATATCTTACTGCATGCTCTGGTGGAAACCATGACCTCTAGTATGTGAAACCTTGAAATGCTGGAAGAGATTGTCCTAGTTTGAGCCAAAGCAAGGTATTCCATGCCATCTAGGTCATGTTCAGGCCATGAAACTTTGACACCAAGCTTGAGATCTCTTCCATAAAGCTAAGAACTAACAAAACAGGTGCAGGATTAAGCTATTTATCACCTGATTAGCAGCCAGTACAAAAAGGAGAGGTTTGGGTCTCTATCCTCCCTGAAGGATGAGCATCTTAACCTTGTGAGGCTCAGCAGCTCAGCAGAGTGCTGCAGGACTCTCTCTGTTCTGCTTTCCATCTCAATCCAAGAGTTCCAGTTCCAGGATGCAGCTCCTGAGTGTGCTTCCCATCTGCTGGTGAGTCCTTCTGCTACAGCATCAGTGGGGATGGGGAGGGAGTTGCCATCAGAGTGGGTTTGGCTGTGGGATTGGTTTTGTGTGTGTGTATATATATATATATATATAATTTTCTTCATTGAAGTAGTTTAGTTTCATTTCCAATCCCCAAGTCTTTCTCTCTCTGTTAATTTCCCAATTTCCTCCCTGGAGTGGGAGAAAAGGGGATAATATAGAATATGTGTCTCTGGATCAGTGGTTGGCCCAGTCCTTACCCTTGACAGAGAGACAAGTCAAATTGGTTATTTTGGGGTTTAAGGTCAGGCTAGGAGTCTCTGGGGACATGGAGATGATTTGGAATGCCTCTGGGGCCTTCTGGTAAAGGAATTGTCTCTGTTCTGTTGATTACACTAAAGAAGTCCAAGGTTAGGCCAAAAATAACTATGACTTCAGGTCTTTTGATGAGGCTGTAAACTCCTGAGGAAGAGCTGAAGTGTAAACAAGCTCATTTTTGTTCTGTTAGAGGCAATCACTCTAGATATTTAGAGTCCTTTGTAGCACACACTTAGATTTGCCTTCTTGCCTGGCTTTCTCCATGATCTGTAGGCACAGTGATATACACACACTCAGAAAACAAAAAGCTCTTCAGATGCAAGCAGATCCTTCCTATTGGATAGGAGCTGGAATTTTATCTCAAGCACATAATTCTCCAAATCAAACTTTTTTCCCTTCCTTTCCAAACAAGGCAGCACTTTTAGGAGCAGTAAACCTACAAGATGCAAGTTGCTCAGTCCTCTCTGAACCAAGCACTTCAGCAGGTACAAGCAGCTCCCATCACAGGATGCTTGGCTAGGCAACATCCCAGGAAACTCATACCAAAACACTCCAAAAGAGAAGCCAATTTCAGCATTTATTTCAGCAGCCATGCTTTAGAGTCTTCTTTAGAGCTATTCTTCTATTTCATAGAATCCTAGAACTGGATTTCAGCAGCTGGAAGAGACCTTGAAGCTCATCAGTGCAGCCTTTGTCCTAGCCCTAGCAACCTGCTAAATGATGCTCCCAATGCAACATCTCCCTGGCTCTTAA
>VWZO01008470.1:322458-343602 GCA_013396975.1 Bucco capensis
GACTGGCTGCCAGCTGCATTGAACTCCAGTGACCACAACTCTTTGCACTCAGCTATCTATCCAGTTTTTAACCCATCTGAGTCATGATCCAAATGGTTCTTATTGTAAACTAAGTGCAGTTGGTTCACACTAGGGCACTTGTCAGGCAGCTCTTTTGCTTTGGCAGCTCTCTAACAGCAGATCTGCCTGAGGTACATCATTTTTCTCTTCTCTGCTGGTGGACTTGAAAAGGCCAAGAAAGGATATGGCAAAAATCAAAGTGTTTCTGAGTTAGTCTGTGAGAACAAGTGTTAACTTTAACTAGCAACAAAATACATTGGGACTGCCAAACCTAAACCTTTTTTCTCTTACCTGATATCACTTTCCCAAACTCGACTATCATCCAGATCTTCAATAAACTTCTCCCCTTTCATCCAGTAGATTAAAGGGCTGACATCTCCACTGTAGCCAAAGAAAGCTCGGCAGGTGAGGTTAGCAGAGCCCCCTGGTACAAAGGATGGAAGAACAGATGTTAGTCCAAAAGCTGAAAAAAATCTTCATTTTTAATCAGCTGCTTTTGCTAATTAAGATAAAACCAATCTGTAGTTCCCAGCTGCTGTGGAAAATGTCCCAAAGTATCTCCTTGTCTAGTGTTCAATGTGTTTTCTGAAAAGAAATACAACAAAACTTGAATTATATGATTCATAAGAACAAGACTCTAGTCTGTATTCTTTCACCAAGTTTTCCATGTTTGGTTAGGAAATGAAAGGCTTTTATAGAGCTAATTTAACCCTAAATTTCTCAGACAGAGGTAAGGTAATATAGAGCTGCAGTCACATCTGTGCTAGTTGAGCTCTGCAAAGAGGTTCCTCTAAGGTACCATTTCCAAGGGACACTCAGCAGAAAGATGTGGGTGAATTGCTATATTTTCTCAGCAAGAGAGTCAAAAACATTGGAAACTGGAGGGTGGAAAAAAAAAAAGCATATGTGAGCTCATCCTGGGATATGTCTCCGGATAGCAATGGGAGGTGGGCACCTCCATCTCTGGAGGGCTTTAAGAAACATTTAGATGCTCTCCTATGGTTTATATGGATATAGTACTTAGGGCCATGGTTTAGTGGTATGGGGATGATAGGGATGGTTGGACTCGATGAGCTTAGAGGTCTCTGCCAACCTGAATGATTCTGTGATTGTATAACTGCTAACCCTTGGGGCACTCCACAAACTCTTGCTGTGGGAGCTATACCCAGGAGAGGGCACTCTCTAACTTCTAAGCATTTGGGGGATAAAATACTAATAAAGAAATGAAAAATCATAGCATGAGATCTCATTAAAAACATCAACCTGCTAGTTGTAATTAGCAAAGAGTGAATGTTTGGTTATTAGTGAAATATCATCTTGTCTGGGCAAGCTAAGTTGCACTTGCATCATGAGCCATGCTAGTTAGCACTCGTGGTGATGGCAGCCCTGCCAGCCTTTGCTTTGACACATCCTTCTGGGAAGGACAACTGTATTTCTTGGAAGTAATGAGGATATCAGAAAGAAAGATAAGAAGGACATTGAGACATTGGAGTGTGTGCAGAGAAGGACAACAAGGCTGGGGAAGGTTCTGGAGAATAAGTCTGGTGAGGAGCAGCTGAGGGCATTGGGCTTGCTTAGTGTGGAGCAGAGGAGGCTCAGGGCAGAGCTGAGCTCTCTCTGCAGCTCCCTGACAGCAGGTTGCAATGAGATGGGGCTAGGGATCTTCACCAGGGTTAACAGGGAGAGGACAACATCATAAAGCAAAGCACTGCACAAGAGAGGTGGGAGAACTACCTGCCAGCAGCTGCTCCCCTTCACCCATGAGAAAGGCTTTTCTGCTCTCTGCTTAGGAATGGCATTAGGGAGAAGAACTAGTCCAGAGCATCCTGAGTAAAAATGAATCATTCTTAATATGATTAGTGCATGTTGCATATTAGAAAGGAACTGAAATGCAAGTCTGAAAAGAGCATTTGTTGAAGAGGCTGAAGCAAAAAGGTTGACATGACATTTTCTGCCTAAATGAAGATTCTGAAGGGAAGGAAAAGATCTTGCTTTTTAGGTTCATTTTGGAGGCATTTCTATTGAAAAGCTATTAGTTACTCAAATGTCAATTTTATGAATAAAACTTTATCTCAGTGACATGGGAGATATTGCAGAGGAGCTGTTGGTTGTGTAAAGAGCTTCAACCCCCCCAAGATTTTCACTAAGAAAGGCAAAAAAATGCAGTGCTACTAGCTTGCCCTTTTAGTAAGGGGAAACAGGGAAAGCTCCAAGACATTAACAACCCTTTCAGGGAAGAATTCCTCCTTATATCCAATCTAAACCTCCCTTGGTGCAACTTGAGGCCATTTCCTCTCCTCCTCTCCCTGTTAACCCTGGAGAAGATCCCTACCCCATCTCACTGCAACCTGCTCTCAGGTAGGATTCTGTATTGATGCACTCTTTTCCTCTCTCTGCAAATCCAGTGGGACTCCAAATGACATAAACTTCAACCTCTTTCCTTTGCCAAAATGCTTCATTTCACCTCTAACAGAAGGAAAGCATCTAGTATTTCTCTATTGCCTTCCTCCTGCCCATCTCAGGCATTCTGCAGTGCCCAAAAACTTTGCTGGCTGTATCTTTTCTACCCAGTAGAGCATCATTAATACAGTTTGAGGGTTGCTAGCATGAATGAGCTACCAACTGCTGAGGTCTTGGCCAGGCTGACAGCAAACCTCCCATCCTAGGCTGGGATTTCACCCACTACCTTCCCAGCAGCACAGCATTTTGTACAGCAACAGGCCATCTGCTGATGCCTGGCAAAATCCCTCTGCTCATTCCCACTGCCCAGCTCAACAGCTGGAGGAGTGGAATGAAACACACAAGCCTTGCTGGGAGATAAATGCAGGAGGACAGGCCACACTGCTGCTTCCATGCTCAAGTCTAGCATCTTGGAGGCTTTCCTTCAGTTGGCACATGGAATTTGGGGGTTAACCTGGACTGAAAAAGAAAGGATTGAGTCTATCTGTCATGTGGGGGGGTCACTGAACAATTTTCACAGCTCCCAACAGTTCTTGATAGTCTTTTTGTGCATTTTCTGGCTCCTGTTCTCCAGGAGAGTGCTGTGGAATGATGCCTGCTCTCCCATCTCCAAATGGCTTTGGGATGGCCACACACACACTAAAAGAAAGAGGAATATCAGAGTAGCTACTCTGAGAGTGGAGATGGCAGGTTAAATCTTAGTCAGCAGGATAAAAGGGTTAATTTTGAGGAGGGGGGGAAAGCAAAATCAAGGCATCCCTTGCAAGACAGGATTTCCTCTCTGGTGTTAGGGATGAACACTTTGCTGTGAAGACAAAAGGTAGTGATGGAAAGGTTTTGGCTGCAGATGACACCTCTCAGACCACTGAGTCCACATCCTTCTCACAGGAGAGAGTTTTCCTACTCCTCAACTCCTCAGCAGATATTAAACTGATGTTTTACTGGAGCTTAGCCAACAAGACCAGAAAGAAAGTTGTATAATTCTCTTAGAGGTTTGGACTGAAGCCAAGACAAATGCTTTTGGGTTAAATCCTCCATAATTAGTTTTTATTCACTATAATGCTTTTGAATTCTCTGGAATGTATCCCCTTTGTAGGTAGCTTGACATAGATTCCCTTTGGGAGAATATTGGAAGGGAATATTTGCCCTCACAAAGTAAATGCTTAGACTAATTCTCTTCTCAGCTGGCTGATAACAGAGCTGGGATAATGGTTCCTTTGCCAGGAATCTCTGTGGTTTGTTGGGATTCCAGCTCTGTCTTCTTGGAGAAGCATGGGTAATAATTCACTTTAAATATTAATTATTTCTTCCTTTGCTGCTGACTTCACAAAGAACCTAAAGGGTTCTACATGGTAAAGAAGCAGCAAGAAAAATCTTTGGCTTTTTTTCATGCATAAAAAGGAGTATCCAGAGACTCCAACATCCTGGGAATTGACCTATTTAGTAATGCTTCTTAACTAATTCTGAGTCTCCTAAGAGGCATCTTAAGTGAATTAAAAGGCTCATGTATAGAAATTGCCTGGAACAAGTCAAGGATGATGATAAAAAGAAGATCAAATTGGGAACTCTGTGGGGAGAGAAGGGAACTTGTGCAGAGTTGGGACAGTTCCAGTTACTCAGAAGATCCCAAATTCCCAGTAAAAGACCATCTAGATCACCACTATATCTCCTTCCTAAGATATACACAAAGCTTTTGTACAATTCACTCTGCCTTGGCTACAGGAAATGGTTTAGTTGTGGTTTTTTTAGTGACTCTCTGATTTTAGGAGACAAAGGAAGAAAGAAGCCAAGTGATTTGTGACTTCAGATGAGGTTTTGGCTGCCAGACTGGAGGAAGGGAGAAAATATCCATAGAGGGTGTTTTGACATTTTCAAATCAACATTGTCAATATTTCTTGTTCTAATTTATTTGATTCTAAGAAATGACCCTGACAGAGAAGATTTCCAAAGTGAGATGGACCCAGAGGCCAGGAAGGCTTTTCCTTAGCTGTCTGTGCAACCATCACCAACTAAAGGGAAGCTGCACAACAATTGAAGAGGAATTGACATTACAAGAGACATTGGACATCCCTGTCCACTAATATTCTAATATTCTGCCTTAGCAGGTGCTCTGCTCCAATTATTGAACATCAATTGCAGCTTCTTTGCTAGTCCCAGGCATCCTGTGACAAATGATTTAGGAAGAGCTGGGATCTCTAGTACCCTGGCATCTGATCTCTTGGAATTAAAATGCTATAAACACACTGGTCATAAAAATGAATAATAGGCTTCACAGAAAATAGGTGATGGGGAGAAGAAAAGGGAAAATTACCTTAAAGGAGTCAAAAGGAACTTGCTTAACATCTTCAAAGATTTGGATGTTCAGACCTATTTCACAGTGGGCAAGTCAGAAGTGGAAGTACAATTTACTTTCTGCCTTCACTCAAGGACAAAGAAAGCTTAATATGTCCTTTGAGTGGTGGCAAATTGTTTGCATGTGACTGAAGGAAACCAACTGTGCACAGACCCAGCTCTTGCTCCTTCTCATGCCAGGAATGTAGAGTGTGTCTAAATCTTATTTTCTTCCATGGTATTTGTGATCTCTGCCATCTCCTACCATCTCTAACCTCTGGAGAGCCACAACATCTCATCTCATTTGTGCACCAGCTTTCTCTCCAGCAGTCCTGTCAAATGTTCACACCCAGTGCCACAAAAGCCTGAATGCTAACATCAGCTTCTTTGAAAGCAACTTTGACTATCAAAATCATAGAAATCAATCAGCAAGGTTGGAAGAGACCTCCAAGATCACCAAATCCAACCATCAACCTCTCACCCCCAGGACACTAAGCCATGGCCCTAAGGAGAGCAGCTAGATGTTTCTTCAACCCCTGCAGGGATGGAGACTCCAGCACCTCCCTGGGCAGCCTGGGACAATGCCTAACAACTTTCTGGACGAAATTCCTCTTTATATCCAATCTAAACCTTCCCTGGCACAACTTGAGGTCATTTCCTCTCCCTGCTAACCCAGGAGAAGAGCTCTACCCCCAGCTCAGTCCAAGCTGCAGAGAAATCCTTCATGTCCTCACCTGCAAAGCCATTCAAAACTAACTCTATTCTCTTCTTATTCAATCTTCTGCTTCTTTTTTTGTTAACTAAACAGTTTGCTCAGTCCTAAACTGCTCAGCACAATCTTTTCATGAGGTAAACCTTTTTTGTTGGGGGGGGGGAACCCAACAAGAAATGGATGTTTCGTTTAACAATAGAAGCAACATTTAAAAAGGATCCAATCCAAAGCTGTCTTGAAAAGTTTTGACTGATCTGATTCACCTTCAGGTTTTAGTTCTTGAAAGCTTTTGTGATTTGATTCCAGTGGAACAATTTTGGGGGAAGGCCACTGGAGGACAGGAAAACAGCCTCTTGGCCAGTTATGGCTCCTTGTAGAAAGAGTTGATTTTAAAGAGGAGGTGGACACTGCCACTTGACAAGAAAAGCTTTTTTACTACCTCCTTTTTCATTTTAATCCTTTCTATTAACCAAGTTAGGAGGGGTTACAGTGGCAGAACAGAAATGATTGATCTCTTGCTATGCTTTCAATAGGTCCAGGATAAAAGCATCAATATCTAGTTCACAGCTTTAACTCCTTCTCTCCTTCCTAAGGAGTTGTGGTGCCAAGTGACTTGTATTCCTGGTTAGAAACTTGCTCAGACTAAGTATATCTGTGATAAAAGTTTAGAAAGGCTCAAGTTCTCAGGATCCACTGGAGACTTAAAAGAATAAATAAATTGGAAGCATTTATTTCTTCCTTGCCTACTACTGGGCTTTAATCTTCGTTAGGAAATGGATGGATGGATACAATATTCATCTGTTCATTTCTCTAGCCAGAAGTAGTATTTCAGGACATTCTTACTACCTTTGGAATGTTGACACCAGCTATTTCCTAACTAAAAGCATCCTTGCTGCCAAGGTGCAGACAGTGGGCAGAGAGAAAGGCAAAGCATGGCACAGGGCACAGATGTGGCAGAGTGCACAGAAAGCCAACCCAAAACTCTACCTTGCAATTAGTAGTAACTTGTTGCTCAGCTGCTGATAGCACAGGACAAACCAGATCCTTGGTCTTTGCTAGCTAGGGGAGGATTTGCAGTCATTAAATCACCATCTGGCTGCTGACAGAACTCAGCTCTTGCCAACAACAGAGGAGGTGGAAACTCAGGAATGGAGTGAATGTTACCATGTTGGAAATAACCCCTGGGAAACTGGCAAAAGCTGGTAACTTTGAGTGGAAATGCCATTTTTCCCCCTCACTGCTGTAAGGTTGCAGCTTCATTCTGCCTTCCAGTCTCTAGGTCACTTTGAAAAGAAAAAAAGGTATTTTTTTACCTAAATTACCAATCCTCCAAAGTCCCAGTGGGACTCACTGCATCATTTCCATGTGCTCACTGTGGAACAATGATTTAAAGCTTGTCTTCTGAGCTGAAAACTTAACATGCCAGGACCAAACCTTCAGCTTCAGTCCCTAGCTGGGTGATGTTTAGCTCTGTCACACCAAGGATTTGATCTCTTAGTAGTCAGCATCCCTGCCCCCACCATGGCCTCCTTTAATTAAAATGCATATTTGAACTACTTAGCTGGTTTGGGGTAGAAACAGATGACATTTCCCATTTTTCCTTCAAAGGGTTAGCTGTTTTTGCCTCACCATGGAGTTAATCTAAACCCTTCTCATACACAAGATAAATTCTGAATCACTTAGAGCAGTAGGTTTGAAGCTGTACTGTTTTGGTGAGCCCCAAACACTCTATTTTTCTTCACCAACACCACTCACTCAAGGGATATTAATACTGTCAATTGCTGGGATATCCAGAACAAGATGCAAATAGCTGAGAAATGAAGGAAAGCAAGGGCTGCCTTTGGATTTTACAGCACAAGGTCAAAATGAACCATGCCATCTTTCACCCAGCTATTGTTTCCCATTACTGGAGAGAGAAGTGATGGGCCTGAGGGCCTCATGCATTACACATCTGCTGTGCTTTAAACCACTTGTGTGGGTTTGCCTTTGGTACTTTCTGCTGAGCTCAGTGTTTGTTGCTGATGTTACCCCAATCATCCATCCCATTTTTACATCCTACTGCACCTTCCCATTTCCTACACCCAAGGGGACTGGCTGAGCACACTCTGTGCTCACTGAACAGCACCAGCTGTGCAGTTTGAGGTGGTGGGTGTAGGAGCATGGAGGGTAAACATCCTGGAGGTTCAAGGATCACAGCTGTGCTCATCCATAGGGATCCAGTGCCTGACTCTCCAGCACAGACCATTCCCCACAGGATGAAGTTAACACTTGTAGCTCTTCCTGGCATCGTGCTGATAAGCCAGACATGAACACTTCTCTCCCCTAGAAGCCCCAAGTAAGAACTAAGGCATAATTTCACCCAGTCATGCCAAGAACACTGAGCAAATACCCTTGCATCTGGTTCACAGGCTAGGCCAGGATTTTGCCTTCTTTTAACTTCAGATTTCTTTCTTGTCAAGACTCAAATATGAATCAAAGTCTCTCATTGATTGTAAATTTTCTTCTGGCTGGAGGTAGGAAAATATCTGCTGTTAGTAATTAAATCCCCAAGGAGGTAACAGCCTCAAGAGAAGTGACTATAGAGAGAGATGAAACTCAGCTCTGTGCAAGAGGCTGGCACCTCTTGATTCACCCACAGGATCATGGCAGCTTAGGGGTTGGAAGGGACCTCTGGAGCTCATCTAGTCCAATTCCCCTGCCAGAGCAGGAGAACCTAGAGCACAGGATGTGTCCAGCTGGGTTTGGGATGTCTCCAGAGATGGAGACTCCAGCATCCTCAAAGGAAAGAAGTTCCTCCTCCTGTTCAGATGAAACTTCCTATGGTCAAGTTTGTGCCTGTTAGCTCTTGTCCTGTCCCTGGTATTGGAAATGCTCTAGCTGCATCTGTTTCAAGCTATGATTATTCATCTGCTCTTTAGATCATAGTAGCTTTTCTGGCTATACTTTCACTGAAATACTAGGGATAAATACATATATATATATATATATAAATAGAAGTGTGGTCCCCAGCTGGTATAAATCAGTGCAATGAAATGCTACCAACTTCTAGCAGCTGAGGATTTGGAAGCCAAATTATGAGCCAGATGAGCACAATGGGATGCAAAAAAGAAGCTTTAATGTGGCCATATAGTTGCTTAAAGGCTCTTCACATTTCAAGGATAGTCTCTTTGTAGAATTCAATTAGCATGGCTGTTTCTCCTCATAAAATCTATGCCCTTCCTGAAGAATGTTGTCTTGTTCTTTTACACTACCCAGAGGCCAAATCTTACAGCTGCTACTGAAGAGAAATCCTCTTGATTTCAGTCTGTAGGCTTAGCTGTTTGAATGTCTGTGTTAAACAACAACATGAAGCTGGAAAGCAGTCTGGGAAGATGCTTTGGAGTGCAGGATCAAAGGTTTGTCAGCTGTCTCAGGCTCAAACTTCTTGTAGTCATGCCAATGCATCCATTGCATTTTATGTCCTGTTAGATTTCACCTGCTGTTGTATTAAAAATGTGTGTTTGTGTGTAAGAGGATGCTAGCAATCACTAAACTGCATCAAAAAAGAGTCAGAAACAAGTATAATATTGGAAAAGACTAGAGAATAGGAGCAAACAAGCATTTGTAACCTTGTTTGTTGCATTAGCCATAGCTCAGAAAGGGGAGGTTTGCTCTCTGAGAAGCTGCTAGCTCTTTGGAAGATGTCTTCCCTTCCTCTTGCTCCATAAAATATCTCTGCTTTTGAGGCAAGAAATCATAAATTCAGCTCTCCCTGGGGCTGATTGATAACCACCCTGAGTCTGCAGAACAGAAGGATTAGGGAGGAAAGCACTAAAATGTGTAAGAGGTCTGAAGGGATTGGCAGGGAAGAATAGATTAAAGTTTTAATATGTGTAGAGCAGCTAAACAACAAAAAACAAACCTAAGAAGGGATTGATAGTCATGCAGGGAGTAAACACAATAACTTGAGGCAACTGAAGGAAATTAATCAGGAGAAAAATTAGCCAGAAAAAAACCACCAACACCCAAACCACCCAGAAAAGTGGAATTGATTAATTTCCCAGAACAAAAGGGGAATTCCCAACACTTTAAATCTTAAATCCAATACATAGAAAAAAAAACCAACAACAAACACAATAGGAAGTTGTCTTGGGAGAATTCCTGCATTGCCAAGGGATATTCCTTCCTGACCTACTAGATCCTCTTTATCACTAATTTGTCTGCAGATGTGATTAACTTTTGGAGGAATGCCAGAGAAAATACTGCAGCAAATTCTGTGGAATACAGTCTCCTTATTTTCCCTGTGCCTGGAAGTGCTGGATGTGAACTGTTCCATGCTTTAGATGAAGCACAAAAAGCCTTGAGACTTTCGAAGTATTGTTGAGCTGGGGCTGCTTATGGATGAACTCCTGAGGTCCCTTCCAATCCCTAAGCTGCTGGGATCCTGTGATAACAAATGATGGGAAACTTAAACAGCTCCTGTGATTCCAGCTAGGCTGGAAATGGAATGAATATTCAGATTAAATGATAGTTTTTTCTTTCTTCTCCTCACATTGCCACCTGTCCATTGCAATGTCTATTACTCAGAAACAAGCTTTGGGAATAGCCTGTCCCTTGAGAAATGGAATTAATTACTCATTTTCCACCCCCTCCTCTCAAGGGATTTCACTTGCAGATCATTTATGTTCTAGAGGCACTGGGGAGAAAAAAAATGAACCACTTGAATTTAATTAGCAGTTAGAATTACAGCTTTCTAAGCAGGTATTTCATCTCCTAGCCTTCTTGTAATAGTTTCTCCTTATGATAAAATATACAGTTAGATGTGCTGCCTTCCCACCACTTCCAAGGTGGAATGAACCCAAGGTGATGGGAAGATGACTTCAGCTTTAGAGAGCACCAAGCAGTTTCACCTCTCACAGATGCTTACGTATTTCCCCCCACCCCAAGATGAAGGAAGGAAATTCACAGCTCTGAAATAATAGATTGACATGAAAACTTGAAGCTGTGTTCAGGTTTGAGCTTGGACAATCTAATCCAACTGCCACAAAGGATAGAATCTGCATTCTGAATTGCAGAGACATATTTCAATGAGCACTGAATGTAGCCCTTGGGGCCAGATTCTCATGGTCATTTATATTTTAGGCTCATTTATAGCAAAAGGACTAGAAATAGTATCTTCTATACACCACTGCTTTTTGTCCCTAGGAAAAAAAAATAGCTTTCTTCTTCCTCACTAGCTTGCCCAGGTATTTACAGAGCTGTTATTCTTTCTATTGCCAAAATATCCTGGTAAATTTACACCATCAACCAATCAAGCTGACAACCCCCAAAAATATCATCTGTAGAGATCATCAAAAGCACAACCATCCTCTAGCCCTTCTCTCTTGCCTTCTGGAAGGTTTAGTCCTGTTATTTTGGTGGTGTAAGGTTACCAGCATATTTTGGCTGGGTTTTTTGGGTTGACTTGGGTTTTCTGTGTGTGTGTCTCTCTCACAAGATATTTCTTAAAGGTTTTTCCACATACAATCTTTTGTTTCCTATAGCTGTTATCTTCTTTGCTAGGTTTGAGACAGGCTAAAGGTATTTCCAATGAGGAAATGCTCAGCATAAAGAATTCCTCATGGTAAGAGATGCTCTGGGTAGTTTTGTTTGTGTCTCCCTCCTCCTCCTCCTCCTCCTCCTCCCCTTTGGTCTTTTATTATATTATGCTTCCAAATTGCTGAAATATTTATCTGGCTTGACTATTTGAAGGCAAAAGTAGCTTTTCCATTAGCATTTATATTGTTTTACCTGCAGAAGACATTACCCAAAACACAAGAATCCAAGTGGAGCTGACAAGCAGCAGCACATTACATATGAATATATTAGATTAACTAGAATCCCCTGAAAGGTAAGGTCACAGCATATGATCTCTCTCATAGAATATATTGTACAAAGAGTGGGTTACATGTCTGTTACTCAAGCTCTTGGACAGACTCCAGGTAGATCAGCAAGGACTTTAGGAGTGGAAAAGCTCCAGAGAAAACTCCACTTAAGGTTTCATTCAAGAGTAATTTGTGAACAGAGAAAATGTCTTAGGTCACACAATTTCATTCTCTCCTGATGAACTGGAAAGGTGCTTGCTCTCTCTTTCTGGCTGTAATAAAACCCTGGTTTTGTCTCAAGAGGTCATTGCAGGCCCCTGCAAAATGAAATAGCTGTCTTTCAGCAAGCCAATTGTCTAGAAGAGGCTTAGAAAGCCTAACTGACTGGAAAAAGGGAAACACAAGATGCAGGGAGCTGTAGGCTGGTCAGGGTCACCTCTGTGCCCAGCAAGATGCTCCAGGAAACTCAGATAGGGCACCTGGGAAATAAGGAGGTGACTGGGGACAGTCAACATGGCTTTGCTAAGGGCACATTGTGCCTAATTTTGTGGCCTTCTCCGAGGGGTTTACAGTGCTGGTGGCTAAAGGAAGGGTAATTGTTGTGCCAAGTGTTTGTCACTGTCTTGCTTGGTATTCTTGTCTCTAAACTGGAGAGAGATGGATTTCATGGATGGATAGGAGCTCCTGTACAGTCACAAGTGATTATTTGACAATCATAGAATCCTAGAGCACTTCCAGCTGGAAGAGACCTTGANAGCAAAGGGGCAGGATCACCTCCCTGCTCCTGCTGACAACACTGTTCCTGCTCCAGGCCAGGATGCCATTGGCCTTCTTGTCCCCCTGGGCACACTGCTGGCTCCTGTTCAGCTGTCACTCAGCACCCCTAGGTCCCTCTGTGCCTAAACACTTCAGACTAAAGCTCCTTCCCCCCTTTGGCAGAGTTGGCTGTTTGCCCTTTCCCCCTGCCATGGCTGTGTGGCTGCAGAGGTGACAGCAGAGCTGCTCCCACCATGTCTCAGGAGCAAGAACTGATCTTCCACCCCATTTCTTTTAAGAGAACAGCTTCAGTGTCCAACTCTCTGCCAGAATTCCAATGTGTGGATCCCCAGCTGACAGGAATGCCTCTCTGCAGCCCTGAGGGAAGCAGCAGAGCCTCTGAGAAGAATGAGATTTCTACTCTTCAGTATTCCCATGAGGTACTTGAGGTGTCTCTCTGCTGATAGCAAGCTTATTGCAAGTGGTTCTGTGTTCCTCAGATAGGCACTTTAGGTAACTCTGTTTTCCACTTTGGATTCCCATAACTTAAAAATATTTTTTTCTCTGCAGTGCTTAAGATACTTTTGGACTATTCTTTATATTTCTTAATTTTCACATCACAATCTTAATGTTTTCACTGGTTGGTGCCACAGTGGACTGAAAAAATTCTCTTCATTCCGAGCTGCACTTTAGTTTTCAGATCCAGATATACTGTAGTCAGATTAATACAAAAAGAAATAGCCAGAGAGCTCTTCATTACTCTAAAAAAACCAAGGATGAAAGCCAGAGAGCTAACAGGCATATAAAACCCTAATTTTTAGCTGAATTGCAGTTAATTTATGTTTTCCTTTGTATCAAGCTGAAGACAACAGCTTCATTTTCCACTGACTTTTGACATTTTGCAGCAGAGTAAATCCTCCAAGCATTATTTCTCTGAGCATCAGCCTCTAATGAAAAGCTTGCATTCTTTTCTTTGTGATCACAGGCACTGGGAATAACTTCCCAGGACACCTGGCCCTACAATGGACAGGATGTGTGATATTGCCTAGGAGCAAATGTCCCATGACAAATCTTCTGCCATCATGCAGCTTTTGTACCAAAGCTTCAAAATAGAAACAACTGGCAACAGAGCTCCTGGAGCTGAAAACAAGTCTATATTCTGAGAAAATGAGGGTTTGTTGTTGGGGGAAAGCATGAGTCACATTCTCCAAGTGGGGACTTCAACTAGCCTTGGCTTTGGGGGAAGGAACTGAAGAGCTTCCTAACAGTTGTTAGAAAAGATCATTTCCTTCTTGCTAAGCCAGTAACACTGAGAAACTCTGGCTCATTGGTGCCCTCAGGCCTTGATTAGGCAAGAACTTGTCATCCTTTGTCTGGAACATTGAACTTCTTGGGCTCCCTTCAGTTTGGAGCATGGGCAAGGATCCATCCTTCTCTGCTCAGCACTAGTGAGGCTGCACCTCAAACACTGGGCTCAGCTCTGGGCCCTTCACTCCAAGAAGGAGCCAGAGGCATTGGAGTGTGTCCAGAGGAGAGCAAGGAGGCTAGGGAGGGATTTGGAGCACAAGTGTGCTGAGGAGAGGCTGAGGGAATTGGGCTGGGTTAGTGTGGAGCAGAGGAGGCTCAGGGCAGAGCTGAGCTCTCTCTACAGCTCCCTGACAGGAGGTTGGAATGATATGGGGATAGGGATCTTCTCCAGGGTTAACAGGGAGAGGAAATGGCCTCAAGTTGCACCAGAGGAGGTTTAGATTGGATCTTAGGAAGAATTTCTTCCCAGAAAGAGTTGTTAGGCATAGGCAGTGGAGTCCCCATCCCTGGAGAGGTTCAAACAACATCTAGCTGTGGTGCTTAAGGCCTGGGGGTGATGGGTTGCTGGTTGGACTTGATTCTGTGATCTTTTAATGTGAATTCTCTAGCTGAGCCTTTCCTGTTCTGAACTCATCTATGTATCCAGGGACTGGCAGAACGACACAGTGAAGATTTCTGATCTTTTCTTCAACGTGCTCCAAGTCTTTCTTTCATATCCCACAGGGTATAAACTGAGACTAAAACTTAAAACAGAAAATAGCAGCTGGGATTAAAATCTGGCAGCAGAAAGAAATCTGTTTGCCTGCTTGTAAAGCTTAGCTGGAACAGGGCTCTTTGTTTCAGTGATATTTTTAAGAGGGAATAAATGAGAGAATTCTTAGCCAGCTGAAATGATTTCATTTCATTTGAAAAGCAGGACCATGGACTCATAGCTACTGTGACCAAAAGAGAAGAACATCCACATTTTTAGCATAAACTCTCATTCCTTTCAGCAATATGTTGTTATTTAAGTGCATGCCAGTCAAAGGGAATAGGCACTGCTTGGAGTTGACTGTTCCTTAAGCCCACACTGAAGCAGGCCACAAACCCCTTCATTTTTCCTCCTCCTATGACATTCCTCACAAATGACACCACGCTGCAGGCCAGCAAGCTCCAACTAAAGCTCCCCTAAAATAAACACACTGCAATTCATTCAGAGCTTCAAGGATGCCTCACCTTGTCAGCTTTCAGGCTGTTGAGCTGAGAAAAATAGGTGTCCCTTTCCATGAAAGGTCTGCTTTAACCCTGCTAGCTAAGGGCAGGAAAATGGTACCTTAAAGATGCTTCCCAAAGCCTAACTGTGAGCTGCTTAGAGCATTGATGTTATGAAGTGCTGAGCACTCTGCTGGGCCTTGCAAAGTCATTCCCATCACCTGCTGAAAGGCTTGGCTGCTACTCCTAGTGTGCAATCCTTCCTTTTGCTGATGTGGACAGCTGTATTTCAGCCAACACTTGATGTTTGGGAAACCCTAGCTAGCTGAAACCATTTTGTTCAGGTGACTTGGCTCTTTTAGCTCTGCTGATGACCCAAACAATAGTTCTCTGTCAAAGTATTAGTAAAAAGGCTTCATTTCAGAGAACCTTTTCCACCTCAGAAGTGTCTCAGTTCCACCTACAGGGATTAGTATTGATACTAAATGTCAGGGAACTGTGTCATTATGTCAGTATTTATGTGGCTAAACCAGACTTTCTAACTTCAGGGAGCAAAGCAGAACAAGAAGGCAATAAAACAATCAAATTCCATCCTTTTTTACAAAGAAAGGAGAGGAGGAAGAAAAAATAAGGTGGAAGAAAAAGTATCTAGAATAGCTGAGGTAATTGGCAGCAAAATCAGCCCCAACTACAACATAAACCCCAAGTCTCAGAAGCCTTCAGGTGTCATCTCACAAGAAAGCACTTGAACTTGCCCTGACAAAGCACTGGTAGGACATGAGAGCTTCTGCTGCAGCTGAACCCCAGCCAGGTTTGAAGGTTAAAGCCATACTTGTATTTTTAGGCTTTTTTTGTTTGTTTCCCCTTCATCACTTGTAAGGTTAGATCTATGAATGTTATAATATCTCATCTGCAAACTTCCCAGAGGTTAAAAGGCAATCTATCATCCTCTTGCAAATGGGATGTGAACAGCTTTACAGTTAAATGAGGCCATGAAAAATGGCTAAAAGGATGCCTAGGAAAAAGCTCTTCTTTTTTTTTTTTATGGCCAAGATAATTGAACTCATAAAGAGGAAAGCATAATTTGAAAATGATTTGGGAAATTTATCATGGAAGTGTGGCATGGTACTACTTTAGAGAGAAAATAACTCCTTATTTACCTATCTCTAATGAATTCAACTTGCTCTGCACAAGCAAGCTCAAGACAGTGTCAGTGATGAAGATGTCACAAGTCAGACTTGAACCTTGTCACATTCCATGTGAGGCTGAGCAGTTCAAGCCAGGATTGTGTTGGAATGCAACAGGAGAGGAATCTTTGCCTGATTATCCTTTTTTTTTTGTATGTGTGTGAAGGATAAGAGAAAGATGTTTGGGGAAAAATTGAATTGAATCAATTTGTCAGCTTCTTTCCTTTCCCTTTCCCCTGATTCCCATGTATTATAGAATGAAAAGTGCTCTAAAACCAAGGAAGATGTCACTTCAGCCTGCTGAGAAAATTGCTTCAATGATTCTTTAGCACCAGAAGATAATGAAGGTGACAGAACTGAATAGGAAAAGGAGCATTTCTAGTCCTGCTGCTGTTTTTCAGCTCTAAATGGAAGTTACAGTGCACACTGACTCAAACTTTTCCATCTGATCAGTGTTTGTGGGCTAATAAATAGTCAGTGCTATTAATCCCCACTAATGACACCAATGAGCAAGCAAGGATGAGGCAGAACATCCAAAGTACTAAGTGATAACTAAAGCTGGATCAGACCCTGGAATAGCTAACTTGTTTTTTAAGTGAGTCTTTAACTATTTTAACTGTTTAAATTAAACTGTTCCCTTATTTTTCCTAGTGAACCTTCATTTTAGTTCTTCATTTTCTTAGTGTTTGAAGACAAAGAAAGCAAACCCAGAAACATTGTGAGACTCTTTATCTAGTGTTAGGACTCCAGAGGATTTTGTGAGCTCTGCTAAGAAAGAGGAATTTCCTTTTCATGGCAAATAAGGCTTTTAAGCAAGCATCTCCTTGAAAAGGGAAAGAAATACAGAAAAGAAACAAACTTTTTTTTAACCTACTGGCTATTTGAGTGGTGTTCACCACTCATTAAAGAAGAATGTTGATAGTGTTTCTAGTTTGCTGAATTTCACTGAAGTAAAATAGAAAAGGAAAGAAATTCTCCTCCTGAAAATGCAGTTTAAAGATCTTTTGGGACAGGTTTTGTCAAAGAAGAAAGGACATTAAAATCTGACCATGTCCATCTCAAAAACTCCTTGAGCACTGCAATGTATGAAGATGAACTGCTGACACCTAACAGTAGAAAAGCAGAGCTGCTTCTGCTCTCATTTACATTGCTTTCATATAACTATAGGCTCTTTAATGCTTTTAAACCCATTTTAATTTAAATAAGGGCATGTGACTGCAAAAAGGAGGCTGTCTGGGTGATTTTTCTGTGCATATTCCTATACATTTCTTTCTAACCCAATCACAGCTGTTCTAATGCACTTGGTAATGCTCAGGGTGGTTTTGTCTCTGTCCCTCATCCCCTAGTTTGCTAAATAGAATAGCCCAAACTGTTCAGAAGTGCCAGGGCAATAAACTGTGTTGTCCTGCCTGTGCTGCTGTGGCACTGCCTGACTGCAGCACAAAGCAATGACTGGGATGCTCCTCTAGCATCTCAGGGTTCATAGTCAGAGAGAAAATCAATAGCTTGCTCAAACTCAGCTCTTGTGACAGCAGAGAACAAGCTCTCAAGAGAGAAGGACAAAACATTTCACAGTGAGGGGACTGAAACACTGGAACAGGTTGCCCAGAGAGGTGCTGGCAGCTCCATCCCTGGAGGCATTCAAGGAGAGGTTGAGTAGGGCTCTGAGCAAGCTGGGCTAGTTGAAGATATCCTTGCTCCCTGCAGGGAGGTTGGTGTAGATGAACTTATAGCAGTCCAACAGTTTAATTCCCTAGGCAGCCTCATCTCCTCGCATGGTAAGATTGACAGAGAGATAGACAATAGGCTAGCAAAGGCATAGAGTGCTTTGGGAAAACTCTATCCAAGAGTCTGGAGAAATAAACACTGGAAGAAAAGTCCAAAGCTCAGTGTTTCTCGAGCCATTGTGCTGTCTACTCTTTGCTATGGTTCCCAAGCATGGCTCATCTATGGCCACCACCTATGAAATGTATAGCAATATGCACAGAAAAAGCACCCAGACAGTCTCCTTTTTGCATTCACATGCCCTTACTTAAATTAAAATGGATTTAAAAGCAATAAAGAGCCTATATCTCTGTGTCAATCTTACCATGCGAGGAGATGAGGCTGCCTAGGGAATTAAACTGTTGCACTGATTTAAGTTCTGAATCACCAATGATGATATGAGGATGATGAAAAACTTCCTGAGGTGCAGGTTGATATAAAACTTCTGTTTTCTTTACACTAACTTCCAGCCCCAAAAGCTGAGCAGTGGCTGCAAAGCAGGATGTTAAATGCTGCAGAGCTACTGCTGTCTGGGCAACAATACAGACAATACTCTAAGTCTCACCACTTCAGAACCTTCCTGCAATAGCTGTTACATCTCTTCAGGAGCTCTTCCATGAGTTGGCTTCTCCTTCCTTGAAACCAGATGGAATAATAATAATACACTATCTATAAAGTGAAAGCAAGACCCTGGCTCAATCCATTTACTTCCAAATCTCTTCTTTCTTTTGCCTCTCTTTTTGTCTTCTTAGTATGGAGGTTAAACCACCACTGGTTTGCTCTCTTGAAAACAATTCAAGGTAGAGGGAAATAAATAACATTCCTTAGATGTTTACTTGACAATTTTGCATGTGGGGGATGAGGAGAGAGACTCCAGAGTTGAATTCCCTCATGCTTGTGGCCCCTTCATGGAAAACACTGTCAAGGGCCAGGGAATTTCAATTCCTTTCATAGCAAAGGGAAATTTGAGACAGGATCTTCCTTTTTTTAGCATTTGGAAAATCTACATCTCCAGAGTCTACTCTGAAGCTAGCTGCCCCTTGGTCAATGGAATACAAGAAGCACTTGTAAGATGTAATTCCTCTGACCTATTTTGGGCACTTGGTTGTGCTCCAAATGACATCAGCAGATCAGAAGCAAATATCTGTAGTGAAGATTCCTTCATTTGTTAAGATGACTTTTACTCTTTGTTTCTTGGATGCTGAAGGACTTGACTGAATGGCAGAGAGAGAGAGTTCTGGGCACATGTGGAGTCACAGATGTCACTGGTAACTAAACCCAGTAACTGCTCCCAAATGGAGCTACTGAAGGGAATCTCCATTGGGCAACGTGGCCATGCATGGCAGACAAAACACTGAGAGGTTAATGATTTGACCCTTTCTCCATCCCAAATTACCTCCTGAAACTGTTCTACAAGCCTGATTTTGGTGACTTCCACTACTCCAATAAACTCTATTGCTCAGCTTTAAAAGCCAAGCTGAAGGCCTATAAAAATCCTTCAGCAATCTGTGTGTTTCCTGCTAATGGGCAAAACTCCCCTTCTTTTTTGATTCTTTTAATTTTAATATGTACTAAAGATTAGAAAGCCATATTCCCACAGAGAGGAGCACACTCTCAAATTGGCACAGCTAGGGGTTTGCTGTTGATTCTAAAGAAGGAGCTGCCTCATTTGGTTTTAAAATAGACACAGTGAATCTAGTACATGTAGGGAAGAATTAACTAACTGTAGCAAAATGTTTTCTCAGCTGCTTCTCTCTGCTGGAAATCCCACCATCCTACTTCAAATCTAAGATAATGAGGATGCCTCTAAGCTGAAAAAGCACTACCTCTACTCATTTCAACCCTCCTTTAATATCTAATTTGATTAAAAGCAAGAGCAGGCTTCCTTATTTCCCAAATCCAGGCTGAAATATTTCCTTTAACTCTTCATCTCTGATGCTGTTGCAGCTCCCTAACAATGAGCTGCTCCACCTGAGGAACAGCAAACAGACTCTTGCCAGGCTTGGCAGACACAAGGGAATGTAAGTGTAGAAGAGCCCAGGGATGAAAACTGGAGGTAAGACACAGCTCACATGTTGAGGTGTGACAACATAACAGACAAGGTGCCCAGCTAGCCAAGAAAGCTAACAGCATCTTGGCCTGGAGCAAAAATAGTGTGGCCAGTAGAAGCAGAGAAACACCATGGGGTACTAGCAACAAGTACAGGGAGGATAGGATTTTCCAGCTGTCTTATTTATACTTCCTAACATTAGCCATTTAAAGATTGAGTGTCCAGCTCAAAAAGATTCTTTCTGTTATCACAAGTATCTGCTCCTTGGGAGGAACTTAGCTTTTCCAGGTTCATGGGTAATCTTCCTTTGGGAGATATTCCTCTCTTGGCCTTCAATATATAGCAATTCTAAATGCTTAACTTTCAGGTAGCCATAGCCAGGAAAACTAGATCCTGTCAAGTTTGGGGAGAGAAGCAGAAGGAGGGAAGAAGAGGTTTTTCATTCATGTTTATATTCTTTTCCTCTAGTGTCTAATACTCACCTGGTAAACACTAACATTAATTCCTGCTAATAGCACATAAGGCAGAGGAAAGAAATAGGATCTTCTTTGCCAAATAACCTCCAAACGCATTGAGAAAACATTAATTTGATTTCAGAGTGATGGAGAAATGAAGAAATTCTGCATGCATGATAAAACCTGGAAGGCACTTCACTTGTAAGTCTATCAACTCTAAGTAAAAATAACCTGCAAGATCTGTTTCTGTTCCATGTATTTTGTCCTAGCAGCTGGCAAAACGGAAAAGGGAGGGAATATTTCAAGGATGCAGAGGTGGTTTCTGAATAAATCCAAGGCTTTCTGCCTTCCTGATGTCCCTTTTCACTGAGGTAGCATGCCAGGAGTTTGGCTGCCATGCTGGCATGTGGAAATTTAGTTCCATGCAAAGTAGAGCAACCTGATGTTCTGTCAGAGATAAAATTATAGCTAACCTGCTTTTGAAAGAGGTGAAAAGGCTCCTGAATGCCAGGCATAATCATCCTCAATGATGGGCTTGAAGGATCATTGCTTGATGGCACAATAACACATAAAACCCCTCCAAGTTGTTGCCAAAGTGCCAGTGTTGATCCAAGTTGGATTTCACACTGTGTGTGCAAAAAATACTTTGCTGAGTTACAAAATCAGAGAATGTCCTGAGATGGAAGGGACCCAGAAGGATCATCCAGCCCAGCTCCTGTCTCACCTAAACACTCCAGCACATTTGCATCTAGTATGAGATGCACACATCTAGTGTGAGATGGATTGGGAACTGGCTGAAGGACAGAGCCCAGAGAGTTGTGGTCAGTGGAGCAGAGTCTAACTGGAGACCTGTGACTAGTGGTGTGCCCCAGGGGTCAGTGCTGGGGCCAGGACTGTTCAATATATTCATCAGTGATCTGGATGAAGGGGGAGAGTGTTCCCTCAGCAAGTTTGTAGATGATCCTAAGCTTGGAGCAGTGGCTGGCACACCAGGAGCTGTGCTGACATCCAGAGTGACCTGGACAGG
>VWZO01008470.1:343748-359861 GCA_013396975.1 Bucco capensis
CAACCCCTGACATACTGGGATACTGTGATGAGCAAGGCTGACACTTCTCAACCCTCCTCCTCCTCTCCTGCTTCTTATGTAAATTATTTTTGTTTCATTATTGTATATTTAGGCTACATTTTCTCCATGTTTTGGGTGGCATAGAGTTCATTCTCTTCTCAGATACCCCTCAGGTTCTGTGGTTTGGATTAGTGACCAAAGCAGTGTTGATAACCTGCTGTAGGTTCTCCTGCTCTTGCAGGGCAGGTTGGGAGGTCCCTTCCATTATTGAATGGCACAAGAAATGTTTGATTAGATCAGCTCTTTATGTAATAATTTGCCTCACAGAATCATTAAGGTTGGAAGAAACCTCTAAGATCATCAAGTCCAACCATCAACTCTTTACATACCGAAAATAAAATGAGGAAACACTAAATAAACACCAAGAATGAAAAGAATGGTTTAAATTAAGAATACGAGATACCATCTGCACATATTCATATATTATCTACAGATGACTTGCTTTCTATATACATATATATTTAAATTACCTGCTTTAGATAGAGCAGCTTTATCATGCAAGCATAAAGCAGAGAGGCAAGTTAATAACATTTGTGCAGTAGATTCTTTTAGGGCGGGAAAAAAAAAGGAGTATATGAGCTATTTCAAAAGCATCTTGGCAGTTTGCTAGTTCTGGAAATAGGCCCATAAACTGAGTGCAAGCTGCCCTCTAAATTAGAATGTAATTGTCTTCTGTTAGGGGAAGGTAAGCATTTGGAATGCAATCTTGTTTATCACAAGGAGGGAGCACCAGATTTGTTCAGCTGAGGATTTAATCAGGTAAGTGAAGTTTGTGGATTCAATTTAACCTTTGTTAAGGGTCTGGTTTGAATATTCTACTCCACAACGTGCTCCTAGTTAATTGATGGAAGTGACTTGTCTGCAGAATTCTCTTTATTGCACATGTAGAGCTATGTGTTGCATGAGAATTTTGGTCTGCTGTAGCATCAACTTTGCTTGCTGGACTTAATTTAAGCAGTTACAAGAATAATATTCTAGAGTAGAATAAAATGGGCACCCATATAAGACAAATTAGGATAGTTAAGTCTTGGCCCAGGCTGCCCAGGGAGGTGCTGGAGTCTCCATCCCTGGAGGGATTGAAGAAACATTGAGATGCTCTGCTTAGGGCCATGGTTTAGTGTCCTGGGGGGATAGGGATGCTTGGACTTGATGATCTTAGAGGTCTCTGCCAACCTTCATGTATCCTCAGACACAACATATACTCTTGTCTTTCATCTAGCTCCCCTTGTTTTCTCAGGAGGGGAGAAGCAGGGCTCTGGCCATTTCTCCAGTTACTTGTCTAAGAGGTAGCTATGTTGGACCTACTGTACACTGATTAACTATCATAACTAATAAATCACCTGCAGTAAATCCAATATATTTGCCAAGGCAAACTCAATGAGCATGGTAAGACTTCTTCAGAGAATGAACCACAGCCCTAAAGTTCCCTAGCTATCACAGAATCCTAGACTGGTTTGGGTTGGAAGGGAGCTCTGGAGCTCATCTAGTCCAACCCCCCTGCAGTGGCCAGGGACATCCCCAACTAGAGCAGCTTGCCCAGAGCCCTGGCAAGCCTCACCTGCAATGCCTCCAGGGATGGCAACTCAACCACCTCCCTGGGCAACCTGGGCCAGTGTTCCACCACCCTCGTGGGGAGGAAGTTCTTCCTAATATCCAGTTTAAATCTACTCCTCTCCAATTTCAAACCATTGCCCCTTGTCCTTTCCCTGCAGGCCTTTGCAAACAGGCCCTCTGCAGCCTGCTTGGAAGTTCCCTTTAGGTCCTGGAAGGTCACTAGTAGTTCCCCTGAAGCCTTCTCTTCTCCAGGCTGAACAATCCCAGCTCCCTCAGCCTGTCCTCAGAGCAGAGGTGTTCCAGCCATTACCTAGCCCAGAGCAAAGGAAATGTTTCCCTTTCAAAGGCATGTTCCAGTGGTTTCATTGAGTGATACTGAGGATGGTTGAGTGGCTTCAGTAATCCTAGGTAATCAGGGTTAAAATATCTCCAAGGGCTTTCTTAGTGAGCTGTGGTCAAACATGAGCCTGCTGCAAGCTCTATCAGCCTGCAAGGGATGCAGGCAAATCATCAGCTGACACTAGGAGCAGCACAATGCTTTCAGAGTATCTGTGAGGACTCTGTCTCTTCCAAATTGGAATGTTTTTCTGCTTCCTAATGCTAAAATAAGAGTTTCAAAGCAACCTTCCTGAGAGCCAGAATCTGTTACCCACATTGGACTTGCAGTGCCAAAGGGTTCAAAAGAGCTTGATAGCAAAGGATGATAATGCTCAGGGTGAAAATAAAAGGAGAGCAGAATAGAAAACTCAGAAGTTGCAGAGGTTTATTTTATCCAGAGGCAACCATTCTCATCATCCAAATGTGATTCCCAAAGCTCCAACCACTAACTCCTTCCCTCAGCACACAGCTCTAGAGGAGTTGGAGGATAGACAGCTAATCTTCACTGAAAGCCTTTAAAGGATGGAAAGTGCACCAGGGCCCTCAGCAAATTGTTACACACTTTAATTACATTTTACTGATGAAGAAATCTCCCTCGTTTTGACTCTGAATTTATTAAGCTTTTTCTTCAGCCACTTGGTCTCACTCTCCCTTCATCTGTAAGATTAAAGAGCCTTCTACTACCAGAGAAGTTTCCTCACGTGGGTTAGCTGCAGACTACAAACAATTCACCTCTTCACCTTCTTTTTTAGTTTAATTAATTTATTTTTTTTTAGTATTTTTCCAGCTGAGAGAGATTTTTCAGCCTTACATTCTTCTTTTGAGTTCTGTTCTGAATGCTTTCCAAACTGCTGACATTGCCCTTGAAATAAGAACCCTACCAAGCATTTCCACAAGGTAAACAGAGTGGATAATGCTAACCACCTTGCACCTGCTTGTTGCTCTCACCTGGATAAAAACAAAGTCCATGGATGAACTTCAGAGCTACAAAATCCCTTTGGGACTCAGGGTTAGCTGCTTTTGCCCTGTGCCCTTTACTCTAACAGGTAAAAACCCCTTGGAAATTCCTTCATTTTAGAGAGAGATCATATTAAAGTATATTTCTAAATCACTTTCAGAGAGAAGTATTAAGAAATGCTTTTATATATATATATATTTATATATAAAAACTGTTACATGGGGAAAAAAAAAATCTATCTGCTCTTCTGCATGTGTTATCCCAGGAATCAAAGCTGTTCTGTATTGAAATCAGCTTCTCTGGTAAGAAGGAAATTGCTTTATGGATGACATCCTGGTTCAATTTACTTCAACAGCAATATTCCTCTCCCTTCAATGGAGCCAGAATTTCATAACACAAGTTCAAATTAATTTTCCAATGATTACTGCAAGAAACGCAGCTTCCAGAGGCAGAATTTCTCCTTTCCAAATGCTTTTAATAACATAATAATGCACCTTTTTTTCTCCCACACTTTTAGATAAGTAAAATGTATCCTTAGCCAAAAATAAAAAAGACAATGAAAGAGAACAAAAAAAAAAAATCACACTTTCCTATGGTGATAACAAAAAAAAGGGGGAAAAGCAATAATTTAAAGAAGAAATTTAGTACAATTGTGTACTAAATGCTGTAGCAAATTAATCAATCTGATTTCTGTAGTGCTGTTTCAGAAGAATGCTATGATTTTATCTATGATCCTGCTTTGCCATATTTAAATACCTTGGCTTCCTTTTCAGTTTGAGTACAACTCCTGAAATTTCTTAACTTTAGCTAAGAAAGTAAGAATAGATCAAAAGGATAAAATAGATAAAAAGGAGCAGTGACATCTCCAGGAAAGGTAAATGTTTTACAGCACTTTTCTGCCCATGAAATCTGAGGCAACCTGAAGCTTTTAGCTTTCCTTACCAAGTTTAGTTGGAGTGAAGAAAAAAAACCACAGTGGCAAGGGATTTCTAGAAGTGGCACTGTTCCTCCTTTGTCCTTACTGAAATGGAATGGATTGTTGTGAACATCCAGTGCTTATTGCTACACCCAGACCTTTGGCTTTGGAAATAACTGCCATTGGGAAAGCTCCTTTATTTTTATTTCTTCCTCTCTAAGCAGTTTAGAAAGTGGAAGCTGTGATGGAAAGAGGAATGGGGATGGAAAACCTGAAAGGTTTCTAGATGAAACAAAAAATGTTTAGCCTGAACTCAGAAACTCCTTAGGTGTGGAGTGTCTAGTGAGAGCATTTGGAGAGCAGGCAGGAGAGGTAAAAACACTCAATTTTTGTCCTTGTAAACACACAGTAGAAGGTCACTGACTTTCCTGGGAGAGGCAGAAAGTCACACTACACAGAACTATCCCCCCCTCATGCCCTGGCTGAGGCAGCCTTGTCCTCACATGGAGCTCCTGAGCAAGCAGCAAGGGAGACACCCTGGGCCAGGCTGGCTGCACAGGGAAAAGCCAAGAGGAATTGGCTCAAGTTGCAGCAGGGAAGGTTTAGATTGGATATCAGGAACAATTTCTTCCCTGCAAGGGTTGTTCAGTCTTGTCCCAGGCTGCCCAGGGAGGTGCTGGAGTCACCATCCCTGCAGGGGTTTAGAAACATCTAGCTGCTCTCCTTAGGACCATGGGTTAGTGGTATGGGAGTGCTAGGGATGCTTGGACTGGATGAGCTTAGAGCTCTCTGCCAAGCTGAATGATTCTGTGATGCTGTGTTGGAATTATCATCTCTGGAGGTGTTCAAAAAACATCTAGTTGTTCTACCAGGAACAATCTGAAGCCTTGATGTATACAATGCAGAGGAATATTTTGATTTAGAGCTTTAAAACGGAACTAAATGTACTAGACACAAGTTCTTAAAATGCTTGACAATAACATGCAACTCCTATTGTAATTGCTTTACTCATCAGAAGAGCATTATGCAAAGTCCTTTCACATGAACAACATCATTTGCATGCATGCCACTGCTAAGTAGCTGGATGCTCTGTGCTGGCAGAAGGATCACACACTGGGAACATGGATTTAGTGCCTTTGTAACAAGGAATTCTTTATAGTCTTCTGTGTTTGGTTCTGCTGGAAGACTTGGTAACTTTGCTGAGCGCTGGAGCAGAGGAGGCTCAGGGCAGACCTTAGCTCTCTCTGCAGCTCCCTGACAGGAGATGGAGTCAGATGGGGTAGGGCTCTTCTCCAGAGTTAACAGGGAGAGGAGGAGAGGAAATGGCCTCAAGTTGCACCAGGGGAGGTTTAGATTGGATATAAGGAGGAATTTCTTCCCTGAAAGGTTGTTCAGTCTTGTCCCAGGCTGCCCAGGGAAGTGCTGGAGTCACCATCCCTGCAGGGGTTTAGAAACATCTAGCTGCTCTCCTTAGAGCCATGGCTTAGTGTCCTGGGGGTGCTAGGGATGCTTGGACTGGATGAGCTTAGAGGTCTCTGCCAACCTTCATGATTCTGTGAATAAAGCCCAACTCTTCAAACCTGTTTTAAGAGAGAGCTTAATTTGTTCTGTTGTTTTGCAGGTTTTGGTTTAGCTCTTTGTTAGAATGGTCTGAATTTCATGCAGCACTCTTGTTTCATGCTTCATTTGAGTCAGAGGGTTTGAGATTGCCTGCAAATGGGAAGGTTTTGTACATCTCTTTTATTGTATTAACAATCTTAAGCCTTTACTGGTAGTTAGGCAATCTCTTATCTTTTACCTATGTCAGGGTCAGATCAGTGAGAGTTAAAAGAAAGAAATCCTCATATGTGCTGCCAAGATTTGGATAAAGGTTATGAAATGTTAAATCATTGTTTTTCTCATGCCAGGAAAAAAAAAATACTAGTAATAGTGTCAAGCACTTTGGGTGGGTTTGGGGTATTTTTAAGTGTAATGTATATTGTTCACCATCCCTGGAGGGGGTTAAGAAACATCTAGCTGCTCTCCTCAGGGCCATGGGTTAGTGTCCTGGGGGTGACAGGTTGATGGTTGGACTTGATGAGCTTAGAGCTCTCTTCCAGATGAATCTGGGATTCTGTGACTCCAAAAGCTTTGAATAACAAAGTAAAGAAGTAGCTCAGCAATGCTCATTTGCCACCTTCTCCCTTTGCTAACCAAGGGTCCAAAGAGGCCCAGCAAGCAATAGATTGCAGCAGAACTCTAGCAGACTTCACAACAAAGGACAAAGGAAATCAGAATTAATTCTACTGGTAAACTTCCTATAAAACACACAGGAGAGGTCATCCTAAAAAGTATTATTTCCATGTTCTTTCTCTTCTACAGAGATGGGAAGGGATCATTAGGAGTATAGATCACCCAGCAAGCAAGGGACTGCCAGACACCTCTGCAAATAGCACAGGATAAATCAGGGAACACAACCACTGCTCAACACCATGGCACAGGAATAACCCCAATCCCTTCCCCTGCTAGGACAGATGTTACTGGGTGGTCCCAAAGCACTGGAAAAGGCTTTTCCCCCAGCAGAAACCTCTCATTATCTCAGCACTCAGGTCTGAGCCTAGCAGCAGCAGCAGGGTTATTATCCTCTCTGAGATTCAGGCTCTGGTGACAACTTTCTGACAAACCCTACCAGGAGGATGAGAATGCACTTGAGATTGCCTTGGGAGTAATTGTGTGAGCCCAATTAAATGATTTGTGGCTTAGAGCTGGCTTAAAAGGCAGGGGAAACTTGGCTACTGCTTGGCCATCTCCTGTGTAGGAGTTGGAGTCCTGCTCAGTACACTGAATAATTGCCATGAAAGTAATGATTAGAGCTTCTTGTCAGCCTTCATTAGTGAGCTGCCTCTGCAGCACTCCCAGCTCACTTCTCCTTGCACTGGAATGCAGGAGGTTCTGCTAATAAATGGCATTTAGGAGATCTCTAAAGGAACTGTTACCCCAGAGAGAATTTCCATCTTAATTAAGCATTTGCAGGATTGCTAGAATAATAACAATAATAAAGGTCACTATTTCTGCTTCTTCTTTGAAAAAGTTATGAGCCTGGACTTTATAGACAGTCCAAATGCATCTTCTGATCATCCTCAGCACTTTTGGGAAAAGAGATCTTTTGGTTAAAAATGAATTACTTTTGCCAATTTTTTTTTGTCTCCAAAGAATTTTTGCACTGGTATTCCAGAAGTCATCTTTCTTGGAAAGAAGCACATTTCATCAGGCAGGCATTTTTGATTACTTTTCTGCACACAGTACATAGATTATTTGTCCTAAAGGACTGCAACTGACAGTAAAGAGATGGGTTCATTTACTTTAAAGAAAAGGATTAGCATTCAAAGTATCAAGGGAGCTTGGATGCTCTCTCTTTTGAGTGAGACAGAACAAGACTTGGGTTTGAATCTATGCATAATTATTTTGATCAGTGAGAAACAACTAATTCAGGCCTACAAGAAAATGAAGGCCAGAAATGGTCAGCTAATTTGATTTTGTAACTAACCCGACCCTTCTTGCCTATACAGCTCAAAAATATCCTGGTGTTTAGCATCAGTGACAGAGTTCATCATTCCAGTAGGAGAAATCACTTCTGTTTAACAGCAGTGCATTTCCAGCTCACCAAATCATTCACTTAAATGATGTCTTCCTATCTAATTGGGATTCAAAACATCCAAAGCTTCATCATCTTGCCTCTCTTATCTGGTGGTGAACAATGTTTAGCCTCAAACCATAACAAGAGAGAAATGGGGAAAGGTCACAGACAAAAAAGTGGGTAATCAACAAGTATTTATTAAAATTGGATGTTGTTCCTCTCTCCAATGGATGCAAAATGATTTGTTAGAATTATTTACCACAGAAAACAGTTCCTGCCTTACTGGCTAGAGGTGCTTCAATGCCTTCTTCTGGGCACATTTATTGAATAAGATTGTAAACGTGGCTATTTAAAATTACTAGCTAAAAGTCATTTAAGTTTGTATTTCCAATCCACAGGTTTCTTTCTCTCTCTCTTTTAATCTGTTTTTTCCTGCCTGGAGTGGGGGCAAAGGGAATACCAGAGAGCATCTCTCCCTGGGTTAGTGTCAGCCCAGCCCTAACCCTTGCTATGTGTGTATAATCTTACATTGCAAAGACTAGTAATGTTCTATATTATTTAAGCACTAACTACCTACAATGGTTCACACCTTTAAAAAGCTTTCTTAATTCCAACTATTCATCTTGTCCAGGAGCTGCTTTATGCTGCTGACGCTGCCCTTGTTGCCCAGACACAAGTAGCTCTGCAGCGTTTAACGTCCTGCTTTGCAGCCACTGCTCAGCTTTTGGGGCTGGCAGTTAGCTTAAAGAAAGCAGAAGTTTTATATCAACCTGCACCTCAGGAAGTTTTCCATCATCCTCATATCATCATTGGTGATTCAGAACTTAAATCAGTCCAACAGTTTAATTCCCTAGGCAGCCTCATCTCCTCGGATGGTAAGATTGACAGAGAGATAGACAATAGGCTAGCAAAGGCATAGAGTGCTTTGGGAAAACTCTATCCAAGAGTCTGGAGAAATAAACACTGGAAGAAAAGTCCAAAGCTCAGTGTTTCTAGAGCCATTGTGNCTCGCCAAGCCTGGCCATGGTGATGATGTGAGTTGAAATCCAGAGGTGAAACCAAGGCTATATTCTAACTTTGAAGATGTTAACATCTGGAAAACCAAGTTTACTAAGCTTGCATGTATTTTCAATCCCATTGAAAAGCTCACTAAAATCCATCTTTTTAGGAGCCCATCCAGTGTGTGCAGCTGGAATTTTGTGATGGAAAAGAGTAGGGTGTAACTTTGGAGTTGATACAAGATTGGCCTTTTCCCAAGAGAGAAAAATGAGGCATTTTTTTTCCCTCCCCATCAGAATGTCACAGAGTTTGCCAGCCTCTGAGTGCTTAGCAATGCTCTTGGCAAAGACTGATCTATAATCAGCTGTCAGTTACTGCTGTGTAGGGCTGGAAAAAAGAGTTTACTGGGACTACATTAAAACCTGAGCTCCTTAATCCAGACCCTGATAGCTTTCTTCTAGAGGAATACCTTTTCCTGTGCAACAGAAGAGATTTCAAGCTGCTTAGATTATTCACCTGGAGTAAACACAGAAAGTGAGGGGAACACATTGCCATTCAAGACACAATACAGCAAGCTACTAGAAAGAGAATTTGTGTTGTCTCTCAATAGCAAAATGCATCACTTTTAGCCCTAGCCTGGCCCAAAGAAGGAAATCTAAGATCATCCAAAGCTTAAAGGAAAAAAAAAGCTGTTGTTCACAGAGTCACTTCACAGACAACACATTGTGCCAGAAACAAAGCTTTGGTCCTCTTGGAATTCAGCAAATTCTAAGTAAGGAAGGAAAATTCTAAGGAAGGAAGGAAGGAAAATTCTAAGTAAGGAAGGAAAATTCTAAGTAAAATTCTAAGTAAGTAAGTAAGATTCTAAGTAAGTAAGTAAAATTCTAAGTAAGTAAAATTCTAAGTAAGTAAGTAAAATTCTAAGTAAGTAAGTAAAATTCTTAGTAAGTAAGTAAAATTCCAAGTAAGTAAAATTCCAAGTAAGTAAAATTCCAAGTAAGTAAAATTCCAAGTAAGTAAGTAAGTAAAATTCCAAGTAAGTAAGTAAAATTCTAAGTAAAATGTGGGGAAAGCTTTGTGTTTTACTGGCTTTTTGCCCCTTGTATTCATCTCTCCTGAGCTAAACTGCTGCCAGCTCTCTGGGTATGTCAAGTCTCTCTTTACTACCAAATCATATCTTTCTTTAATTGCTGGGAAATATCTTCATCTGTAAGATTTCTGCCTCCCTGTGAAGTCTCCATTTTGGCATTAAGCTGTACTAATGAAATGAGAATTCAGTCTTACTTCTGGGGCATGCACACAAAAATAAATCATAAGGTAATCAGGATACCAAAAGAATGAAAGGAAACTTTCAATTGAAACCTCAAATCTGTGGTTCCTCAGAGCAGGGAAGCAAAAAGCATAGGTTGGAGAGAGAACTTCTTACACTAAGCTGAAATAGTTTGTCTAATAGTCTATTTCATTCTGGTCTTGCAACCTATTAGTAGTCTTTGCATAAATCCTACTTTAAAAGCTGGAATTGTATTTGCTTGAACACAATTCCATGTGGTGCTGAGTTCCAAACTGTTGTATAAAGTAGAACAGCTCAGTTGAAATGTGTTGCTTTTTAGTTTTGACTGGCCTCTTCTCCTTCTTGGTACTGGAAAGGGTTAACAGGATTTAGTTGCTAGTATTTATGGTAGCTAGCAGTTGGAGGAAGGAGATCCTCCTCTCCTCTGCTCCCATGAGCATCCTGAGTTCTGTGCTGAGCATCCTGAGGCCTCCAGCATAAAGGCAGACCTGGGCCTGCTTGAGTGGGTCCAAAGGAAAGGTCCCAAAGATGCTCAGTTCTATTTATGGGTAAGATTAACTAAAATCAGCTGTGTTTGGCAACCAACACTTTCTCTTTCTGCAGCTCAATTCCCTCTTGAGGCTTTCTTCAAAGCTACCTCCCCAAGATGAAGTGTATAATAACAGACCACAAACATGCAGCATTCAACTATCAATAAAGGAGAGAGAAATTACATCTGTTAAGCAATTTCTCTCTGCACAAACACACACAACCTACACCAAAATCTCTTGGTTTCCCCTTATAGGCAACTCCCCTCCATGAACTCTTTAGGACAATATCCTGGCTGAGTGTCTGTTTATATTTTCCCTAGGCCCTTTGTTAAAATACACTGAAAACAATCATTATTTTGATGTAAATCACTGAGAAAAGCTGTTTCTTGTTTGATATTCTGTCAACACTCATTTTATTCCTCCATTAATTCTCTGCCACATGCTTTAGAGGAGAAAAGGAAGCCACCTCTTTAAAATGCACTCCATTCTCTTGCCTGAAACAGACCATCTGCAGGAACATGTGGAGAAAAAGGAAAGGGGGGAGGGAGAAAAACCTCCCCATCTTTCATTTTACAACTCAGAATTCTTCATCTGATGAAGCTTTGTTGAGCTGAATTACCAACCTGATTCCACATGTCCCTAATCAATGTGCAGCACTGGTAGCTCAGGGAAGTGAGTGAGATACAGGCTGCTGGACTGTACTCACAATTAAGCCTTGCTGGAAGGGAGGGATTGGGCTCTCTACTCTTTGTCATTGCATAGGATTTTCTTTTTTCCAAGGTGGGTGGTTGCCAGGAAACAGTAAATACAAGTGAAGAAATGAACGGATTTGCTGCCAAGCCCACGAGCACAGCGAGGGAGCAGAACTCGCTGTGATGACTAAGCTGAGGAGAAGGTGCAGAGATCCACATTTGTTCAGGTGATTACTGAGCAAGCTACACACGAGAATTTGCTTGCACATCCTTCCCTACCCTGTGTCCATCCTTTGCTCCCCCCCCCCAAAAAAAAAAAGGATGAGGGGAGGAGGACTAGCAGCCTCAATGAGGCTTTGAGGGCACCCAAGAAGCATCTCTTGTGGGGACCTTAGGGGAAAGGAGGTACCTGGCAGTACTGGTCAGGCACTAAGGTGTTCCCCACAATCCAGGCTCTGCTCCCAACCTCTCTGATTCCTCTCCTTCCCACCTTGTTTTTACCTCCTCCTTCCATGGAAGTAACACCACGTTTGCTTTCAGCTCTGCTTCCACAACATCATCTCCCATACATGTGTTTCATCCTAACTGAAAGCTGCTGGATCCAGAGTCCATATCCTTCTTGGGGTTCTGTGGGTGGGCTTTTTAATTACTTTTTTTTGTTCTGGTCCAATCAAGCCCTATTCTTGCTAGTTTCTGTGCATCATCACTGGAATTAATGTAAATAATAACAATATGCCCAAATTCTCCCCAGTTAACAGATTCTGGGGTGAGATGCTCAGCTCTCTGGGATCCACTCCTCTTCCAAGAAGTCTGCACTCTTACAGTAATGTTAAATCATTGAACTGATAAGTCTCTCAAAGCAGGTAAAGTTATAACTCTTGTTGATCTCTCTATCTCCATCCTCAAGGAGATCAACATCTTTTCTGGACTGGCCAGTAGAGTAATTAGGACAAGACTCACCCAGAAAATCCTGGTCTAAGACAATTCCATGGGAATGTCACTGAGAACTCTGTTTTCCTTATTATTATTTCTATTGGTTATTTATAAGGTCCAGATGTCTTCTAAAAACAATGTTTAGTAGATATTTGGAACAGGAAAGATGTTTCCTTCTAGAGAATATAAGTCATCCACACCTGCACTGAGAATTACATTTCATTCCCTGCTTCCTGATGTTGCTCTGGATTACAGATGGATCCATAAATAAGTGTAAACAAGTCTGAATGAGAGGATAGAGAGCTGAGCTCCTCCAGAGTAGCTGACAGCACCTTTAACTCTTCCTGACTCTGTAAAGGATGAGGAAAAGGTGACAATTGTCAGGAGCTCTGCAGCACCTTGTTAAACACACAATGTGCTCCCTGCCAGGAGCCTCTGCAGTTTAACCTCAAAATGTCAAGAAGCCCAAGTTTCCTGCTCACCCCTTTTCCCAGGGAAGCCTGTTCCTAGCAGAAGGGTTTAAAGTCTGCAGGAAAATGTGTCTGGGGATAAAGATTGTGCTTGCCAAAGCTCAGTTATTGGCTCCCATACACTGATTTTTATAGCCCTGTGTTATGATTAGCAGTGATCTTTGGGCCATTAAGCATAAGAACACTGAAACTTAAAACACAGATAGTTGCCAAAAGGTAAGCTTATGGATGGAATATAGGATATTTCTTATCCAAGATCTGACATAAAAGAGCTGGATTTGGGGAGTGATTTTGTGGCAAAAGCACAAAGTGTACACTTCATATCCAAAACCTGCATCCTGGTTTCAACTCAGACATCTCAGCAGCTCGAGACAATTTCCTAGTTAGTCTTCTTCAAGTGTAGCCAAGAGATGAAGCATTCATCCCAAACTCAGATCCAGGGGGAAACAAGGCTGGCAGGCACTAGTGCTGCTTCAGGGGCTTCTTTTGGCTGCTTATTTCTGTCCTTAGCCATGAGATTAGCTCTGCTTTCTGCTCAGCCTTCAGCACACAGGTGACACTTCAGCTCCTGACAGCTTGGAAGAGTCAGAGCTGCAAGAGCTAGCTTCCCAGGGGTCAGCCCACAAGTTCTTCTGCATAAGGGCCTCATGGCAGAGAAAGGGAATGGGATGAGAGAGAGAGAGAATGGGAACGGGATGAGAGCGAGAAAGGGAATGGGAAGAGAGAAGAAAAGAGAAAGGGAATGGGAAGAGAGAAGAGAAGAGAAAGGGAATGGGAAGAGAGAAGAGAGAAGAGAAAGGGAATGGGAAGAGAGAAGAGAAAGGGAATGGGAAGAGAGACAGAAGAGAAAGGGAATGGGAAGAGAGAAGAGAAAGGGAATGGGAAGAGAGAGAGAAGAGAAAGGGAATGGGATGAGAGAGAGAAGAGAAAAGGAATGGGAAGAGAGAGAGAAGAGAAAAGGAATGGGAAGAGAGAGAGAAGAGAAAAGGAATGGACATTCCAAGAGCTGCAACAGCTTTTGTAGGCTTTGCCAACATTAAACAAATACACAGTATTCTATTATTCCACGGAAAAAAGAATATGTGGGAAGAGTTTGCCTTTGCTCACCTCTCACGTACAAGCTCTGAGCTCTAAACCTGGCAGCAAGAGAGGTGACTGCAGACAAAAGGTTTGCATTTCTCTCCTGCAAACCTAAGAGGGAACCGAGGCAAATCTAAGCAGCATCTCTCTAAGCAGTTTTGTACCATAGAGCTAAGCTTTCTTCTTTGCTCTACACTAGGAACCAGCCTGCAATGGAAAAATAAACCCTGAAATCCCTGCACTTGCACAGTTTTACACTAGCTGGGAATAGCTACCAGTTTGGATGATGCTGGCAACTTGAGAGCTTGCAGCATCTCCCTTTTATGCTGGAATTTAGGTCATCTTACAAAGGCAACTAAACTGATTTTTTGGGGTAGGGTTTTTGCATATTTTTTCCCCTCTGAGAGAGTTGTAGACTGATGGCTGATACACTAAATAGCTTTCTTATTAACATATTGTTAATGATCATAGCTGTACCATCACTGTACCATCTTTAGATATATATATATGGTTATACATGTATTTGCTTTTCTATATATATATATACACACACACACATATATTTGCTTTTCTATATATATATACACATATGTATATTTTACACATTAAGGTGTATATATGTATATATATTTATATTTATATATATATTTATANATTACATGTTGACAGCATTGATTTACAGCAGGCAACCTGATATAAATGTTTAAAGAAATGTGTTATTTATGATGAAGACAGCCAGTGAGATCCTTATTTATCCTGGAATTTATATTTGGTATTTGAGTTCAATGACTTCTAATATAAGGCAAAGAAATGCATCTATCTGGCTAAGACTAAGCATTTGTGGTAGTGCTAATATTTTAAAGGTCTCACCCACTCAACTGTTCACTGACTCCCAATTTGCATCTAGTTCCACTTGTCTCTTAAAAGATACAAGCCACAGATGTTAAGGGATGATTTCTTGTCCATTGTTGATGCTTTTAGTCAGAAAACACTATAACAGAATTGGAAATATTGCAGTTATAGTTAGGAAAAAATAAGTTCTGAAAGCTAAAAGAAAAACAGCTTTGGTGCTGTTTTCCCCTTGGAATAGTAAAGCTGGAATCCCTGACTATTACTTTATAATTGGAAATGGATTACTTAGAAGCTGAAGGAGTCTGTTACTGCCTTGCTGTGCAAGTGGAGTTCCTGTAAATAGAAACTTCTGCTGAGCATATTTCCAAGGGAGAACAGATTCTTCTTCCTTGGAGTGGTTGAGCAAATGACCTCCAGCAGCATGCACCAACACTGACAGCACAAGGGAAGGAAACCCACACATTGAAGCTTACAGGTGAAGCTGCAGAAATCACACGAGCTCAAAGGTGCAATTTATGTGCATAACTCATCCTTGCTCTTGAAGTGAGAGTTTGTCATGCTCTTGCCCAGACTCCTGCTAAGCAAGGTGGCTCGGCTGCAGCTTAACTCCTAGCAGCACTACTCTGTGCTCGTATGCACTGCACTCCTGCCAGCTCCTTTTCTAGCAGTTCAAAGCTGACATCAGCCTTTCTTGATCAAAGATTCTCTACTGGATTCTTACATGTGCCATATTTTCCACCCTTTCTGACCCTATACTCTTGATCTGCCTTCCACAGCAGGAGACTGGTGGGAAGTGAGTTTTACCTTGAGTTAGTCCCTTCTGGTATCAAGGGATGTTAACCTCGCTACACTCCACTCTCAGAACATACTCATCTTTCTACACATGCATGCTTCCACAATGTTGACACCCAGGGCCAAATTTCAGGCCATGCTTTCCTAGTTCCAGCTTCTCTTTCCTGTTGGCACCTTGCTTAACCTTCACTCATGAATCCAGCTCCTGTCTACGAGCTCTTGTGCATGAGGTGATCAACTCCATCCATTGAGTTCCCTTCCTTCATCACACAGCTCTACTTAACTTGGAAGAAACAACCCACAGCTCATCCATGGGTGAAAAGGTGATATACAAAGTGCTAGGTAAAAGAGCTTGCAGCTTTCCTTATAATAATGCACTTCATTATTGACCAAGGATAAACCACATTCTGTTATCTTCCCTAAGGACCAGGGACTAATGTCTCACATGAATCTGTACACTGCAAAAAGAAGGTAGATAGAAAGCCAGGACTTTTAGCCTGTTTCACAGAATCATTCAGGTTGGCAGAGACCTCTAAGATCATCAAGTCCAAGCATCCCTAGCACTCCCAGGACACTAACCCATGGCCCTAAGGAGAGCAGCTAGATGTTTCTTCAGCNGCTTTTCTATATATATATACACATATGTATATTTTACACATTAAGGTGTATATATGTATATATATTTATATTTATATATATATTTATATCTCTATATATGTATATTTACTGTGTATATATGTATATTTATATCTGTATATATGTATATTTACTGTGATACTGTGATAGTTGTACCATCACTAATGCATTTGGAAACGTGTGTCTATTTACCTACACACAAAAATATATAGAAATATACAAGAACAAGCAGCAATTCCAAGCCTTGAGGCCATGCTGCTGAGAACGCAGCTGCCTTGGGCAGCTCACGGCTCCAGGATGAAGAACTCCTGCCTGCCTAAGCTCATGCTCTCTGGGCAACTTGCCCCTGGCTGTGG
>VWZO01008470.1:367792-401425 GCA_013396975.1 Bucco capensis
TATATATATTATATATTATATTATATATTATATATTATATTAATATATAATTAATATTATATTAATATATAATTAATATATAGATCTAGGCTTAAATCAAAATATCTCTTCAAGGATGGGAAAAGAACTGGATTCAGTCCACTGCCCACCTTTCATTAATTCTTCCAACAACCAGGGGAGGTTTAGTTTGGATATTAGGAAGNAGAATATCAAGGAAACTGCAGTAAATCCATTTAGAATAGCTGATGGAAATGTGCTTTACAAAGATAGGAGCTCCACTGAAAATCTGGGAAGTCTTACAAGAATACTCTGGCTTTAAGAGTCAAGGGATGAAGAGAGTGAAATAAAGTCAAGATTCCTAAAAAGATGACTCCTCTCTTCCCTCTTGATATCCCCTGAAATAAGAGTATGCAAGTGGTGAAAAAGCTGCTGAAGGCTCTGGAATTCTTAATTGGATATTTAATCCCTAGAAGTGACATTGATTATTACTAATTTTGTTGTTGGTAGCAAGTGCACTGATCTCAGACACATGACTGCATACTCTCTCTCACTTTCTCTCTATATATGTTTTTTATATATATAATATACATTATATATAATTTAATAACTATATTAATATAGTATATAGTTACAGTATAATATTAACACCTTATCAATATATTATAATTAATTATATATAAATTATTTTAATTATAATACAATTTTATAGATGTTCTTTATNGTTGTTCAGTCTTGTCCCAGGCTGCCCAGGGAAGTGCTGGAGTCACCATCCCTGCAGGGGTTCAAACAACATCTAGCTGTGCTGCTTAGGGCCATGGCTTAGTGGCATGAGGGTGACAAGTTGCTGGTTGGACTTGATGAGCTCAGAGGTCTCTTCCAACCTTGATGATTGTATGATTCTGTACCAAAAGCTTCTCCTCACAGCTATGAAAGACTTTCTGGTGACATAGCTGGGTTGTTACTTTTCTCCACACTAATTGGAATGCTTTTTACCTCTCTTTATTTTTTTCACTTGTTTTCAAAGTGGGTGGAAGGGAAAAGGATTTAAAAAAAAAAACAACCAACAACTCTCTTTTTTCTTAAACTGCAAAATTAGTCATTGCCATTCCTTAACTTCTCTGTAAACTCATAAATTATCAGCACATTGCCACTTTTGAAATACCATCCACTATGAATTTAGATTTAGTTGTGTCACTCTCAGCTCAATTACCATTCCTTCTTCTGAGTCACTGGTGTGCCAAAGCTGTTTTGAACCTCTTTGAGTGCACAAGGTTCTCTCACTGGAAGTAAAGATCAAGTAAGTGATGGAGTTAAGCTGAAGGCAGCATATCAGTGGGTTAGAAAACTATTTATCCAGCTGCCTTTCACCCCTTTCAAGTTTCCACTTGCCACAGATTAATTATTGGACATTAATGGGCAGCACAAACTTCTGCAATCCTCAGAAGTAGAACTCTGCATCTCCTAGGAGCTGTTTCCTAGCCTTCAAACCATGGGCTGTTTGCTTCTCAACTGGGTTAACTCCTCAGGAAAGATCTGTTCACTTTTCAGCTGCATCTGCTGAAGCACAGTTATCTCCTACATTGAACAGCACAATCAGAATTTCATCCCTTTGCTTCTTAACTAAATAGCAAGAATCAAACAAGTATTACAAAACTCACAATTAGTCAAGCACCTTTTCTTGTTTATGAATAAATGTAGGAAGGCCTACAAAAGTAGCCATGCTTTCAAAGCACCTCTTGCCCTCTACTGTATGCAATAAAGAGAGGGTTCTCTTCTCACCACGTAGTAGTTATCAATGTGGTTGTTGTATGAGGAGGAGCAGAGGGTTCAGATTCCTATTCTTACATGAGGGAATTCCTAACTGTCTCAGCAAGAATCTTGGATCATGGGTCTGCTTCTCCCTCCCTCATTTCCTTACCCTAGACAAAGTTAACAAAACCTGCTCTATTCCTCTCAAAAAGCCAGCAGGTTGACAGATTAGACTCTTTCCCACAAAAGCTTCTGGATCATAAATGAAGTTTACAGCCCATCTTAGGTTTGATCCCTGAAGCATCTCTGATGAATGGCTTGAAAACAAGTGTGTGTCAAACTTCTTTTTCATTAGAAAGAAACTCAAGTTAAGTGAAGCAACTGATTCTGAAGCTGCATTAAAAAAAAAACCCACTGTTTAACTTCAGAAGCATCTTTCAGCTGCAGAGATATTGATCCTGCTCAGAAAGGAAGGGCCTGAAGTCACATTCCATGTCTATCAGATTGGAGCTACACTGAAGAACTACTGAACAATTTATCTTGTGGTAATGAACCTGAGAGCCACCACAATCACTCACCCAGCTGGGAACTAGCCAGAAAAATCATGTTTGGACATCAAACCACCTACTTCCAGACTCCTCTGCCTAAGCTTTAGTTCTTTATGGCCATGTGAGATATCAATTTGCTCCATGCAAAGTTCTCTTATTTGAAGAGATCAGTCCCTTGTTAGAATTTAACACAGGGAATGAAGAAAAGATTCAGCCAAACTGGACATCAAAACAGCACCAATCTGGAAAGAATAAAATGGACCTGCCTCCAAATCCACCAAGTTAGAAAAATAATCATTCCAAAGATCTGTTTGTCTCTGTAGTCTCAAATTATTTATTGATTTATAAATGGTGGTAATGAAAAATACTTTTACTTTCTTAGAGGCAAATGGTGCTGTAAGGAGTTTGCAGCTCACAAAACAAATGTATTGGCTGGACACTTCCTGCAAGGGCAAAAATTGACAGGGAAAATTCACTTATCTGTCTAGGCTGAGGGATCTACATTGAATAAGAAATATTCCTAAAGATTTTGATTGCAGTCAAACTGACTTTCTGAGGAGGAAAAGCCCTTTCTGGTCTCCCTAGGGTTTAAGATAACACAATGAGATTGTGTTTATGCACTTAGGCCTTGCTTAGGAAAAAAAAATGACTGACAGGTGCCTGGAAGATATGACAACTCGAGCACAGGATTAAAGAAGGGAAATAATTCATGACTATGTTAAGGTAAAACATTCCCACACTTGGAAATCAAAGGAAAGCAAAGAGATGGAGCTCTTGATTTGCAGCCCACACCACTTGTTTGAATTCACCTCCAAAGATCCTTCACCTTTGAGCTTGCTTCTAGAAGCTAAGAGAATTCTTCATCACTCTTCCCTGCTGATTTTCTGAGCCTGGCTTTCCTTTTTCTCCTCTCTTCTTCCTGCAATTGTGTGCAGAAGTGAATGACCTTGGGTGTCAAGGCATCTTTGTCAAAGGAGGGCTAGTAAGTCTGTTGCAGGAGAAAGCTGAACCTTCTCTCACTGCCTTGGCCCTGACACCTGCTCTTTTCCCAACAGCTTTGAAAAGGAATGAAAACAAGAAGTTTTCATTCAGTAGGTCTCCACTTCACAAGTGGGCTCTTGAAATCAAGCCCTGGATGGTTGGAAAGGCATCATCCTTCAGGAGGTGGCAATAGTTAGGGATCCCAGGTCATGGAGAACAGGAGGAAAAGCTAGAACTGCAGTACCTTGGAAAACACTGGTGTATGCTTGCAGCTTCTTTGGGTTTGGGTTTGGGTTGTTTGGTTTTTTTTCAGCAGAGATGTCTGTAAAAGAAATAATGGAATAGCAATAGTCTACAGTAGGTTGCAGCCAAATTAATCATGTGCAGCCTGAACCTGCAGCCTGGAAACATTCCTAAACATAGTCACTGCCCACGTGAATAGGATTGAGAGCTCTGAGATGCCTCAGAGCCATTGGGAACAGAGCAAAACCTCAGCAATGCAAAGAGGTTTGGTTTTCCTCCTTTATTTCTCCTAACATACCTATAGAGCTAGGTGTTTAGCTCTATCACTAGAGAAGTCACTGCCTTTTGAACATAAAAAAGGGAATTCTTGAGACTTGTAACAGCCTCCCATCTCATTTCTCAGGTACAAGCAGCTCAGTTCTCATTCACAAGGGTAGCATCTAAAATCAGGCATGCAATGAATTGCCCTGGAAGAACTCCTGAGGGGAAGCAGCCTGGATGTGGCCTGAATCAAGCACTTGCAGCTGAGGGCAGCTACACCTAAGGATGCTAAAGGTACCTGCCTGAAGCCACAGGCTTTATGACTGCAGATGACTTGCCTAATGGCACTTCATTAGCACCATGACTGATGGAAGATCAGCTTTTATCTGCTGAAATGTTCCTAGGTCAAAAAAAAACACCAAACCCTGACTTTTCTTTCAGTTTATGGCTTTCACATTGTTGGCTTCTTCCTAGAGATAAAAAAAAAACCAACCTTTAATTGCAAGGCCATTAAATGGCAGCTTTTTGGAAGCCTTGCAGTGGTCAGGGTGCAATAGCTTTGGGCGTAGAAATGAAGAGGTTTTCCTTCTCATACCTAATCCTTTCTTCCTATGTTTTTCCCAAATCATAGTTACAATCTTTAATATTTTTTTTGCATAAGAAAATTCTTCTTCATGAACTATATAATGCATTAACTAGAATAGTAGCACTTAGAGACAATGGTGACTTCCAGGTCTCTTCCAGCTGTAACTGTGCTGTGACTAATAAAGACAACATCATCATGCAAAGGTTTCAATGCTGCACAGGGAGAAAAAGAGTCATTGCCAAAAATATGGTCTTAGAAGGGGAAAAGAATCTTTCCAAGAAGCCTTTTAAAATGTTTTAAACTTGTGATTGCCAACAGACTGAACACTGGAGGAGAAGAGCAACTGCAGCCAGGTGCTGAGGTTTTCCTTAGCTGCTCATGTCTAATTGAATCTCATGTGGACACTTCTGCTACACCCATGGCTTCAGAAATTAAGTATATATTATATATTATTCTTTTTCTTTCCTTCCTGTTACTTTTCTTGAACACACAGTGACATTTCCAAGGGAAAAAGCACAAACAATCAAAATGCTGTCACCTCACAGCTGCTAATGGAGCCTTGAAACACAAAGAGAACCAAAGAGCAAATGTAGTTAAAAGTATGAAGTGAAATATCAGCCAAACACCCTAACAGGATTGGTCTCTGTGTGGCAGATTTTGATCTTACCAAAAAGAAAGAATAAAGCAAGACTTTGATCCTAAAAGACTTTTTTGTTATAGGGACAGAATTCCTCCTTCTTCCCCCCAAACCCTAAAAGATCCAAAACACAAAAAGACAAATACTAAAGGATCTAAAATGTCCAAATAGTGGGGGTTTTCCCCCCTCTCTTGCATAAAGTTCCTCTGCATTACACCATTGTTTCTGTATAAAAATAATCCCTAAAGGAAGAAAATGGAAATGAGATTTTTCCATGTAGGTCTCTAAAGATGTCATGCTCTCTTCTCACATTATTCCCTTCACCTATTCTCTTTCCTTTCCTTCTCTAGGTTAAACTACAGACTATATGAAGGGGGAAGTATCCTAAGCTTATGCTCTCTGTAACTAAACCAAATACATGTTTTCTTAACAACTACTCCATTATTCTTACTGCTTGACCCCCATAAAATCTCATTTATCCTGTCTGATTAATCAGGGATACTACATTTCCTCCTTCAGCTTCACTTTCATGCTTGCCTGTTGAATTTGAGTGTTTCCTAGCATTTATTTTCCACAATCATGAACATTTTCCCCCCTGGAATTGATCATTAATTTCCACTTTTGGTCTCTTATCCTGGGCCAGCTCTAGATTGCACATCCAAGGGACTGGAGGGCATTTTCCCATGTTTAAAACTATTTACTGTACGCTGATTTTAGGATGAATCTGTCCCTGCCTTGCTTTTCTTATTCTCTCCTTTTTTTTTTTGAGGGGCAGACAGTTCTGGGAAATACTGCAGCTTTGATCACAGATTCTAGATACTCTATTTCCTAATTATATATATAATGGTGACATTTCCAAGTCAGATTCCTCAGCCTCTGAGGAAGCCTTGGAAAGGGAAGATGCCTCTGGGCACCCTGACCACTGCAAGGCTTCCAAAAAGCTGCCATTTAATGGCCTTGCAATTAAAGGTTGGTTTTTTTTTTTCCCCCTACAATTTCCTGCATTTTTCCAGCAAATCAGACTGTTTCTTAATGGATAAGAAATGTGTGCTATTGATCTGTGCAGAAAGCAGAACTCATTGTGCATCCTTTGCATGTTCAAAGTGCATAACCTACTCTGCTGGAGAAATGGAATGATGCCAGGGAGATTATCCCATGTTCCCATCCTACTTTTAAAGTATCAGGTGGATTCAAGCTATCAGAAATAAGTAATTAAGCAAAGACTCTACCAGGCACAACTTGTCAAGAATTGGTTGTTCCCACACATATTGCTTTTAAATACTTGATAGAAGTAGAATTGAAACTCATGATAGATGATTTTTAATCAAACTCTCTCTTACTAGCTTATTTTTCTTTAAATATAATGTAAAAAATACTGTTGCAAGCCATATAAAGTGGGAAAAAAAATGCTACACCTTCCCTCAGAAGGCATCAGGCACTTAAGTGAATAAATAGCTTTTCATCAACTGTTTGGACATTAGTCAATTATTTGGAAATGACTTAAATGCATGTTCAACAACTTCCCAATGATTTTAAAGGCCTCTTCCTAGCTGTCAGAACTGATGAATTTCTAACCTACTGCCTAAAATGTAGAGTTACACTTTATTATTCAATAACAATCCATTTCCAGCTGAATGGGAAGCAAATTGCCATATGGGAGAACAATGTACAGATGCAATATCAAAGTGATGAGAGACATTAGTTGTTTTACTCTGCTTATAATCAGCTGCAAGGCTTCAGATTTTCCATCCTAGTAATTAACCATACACACTTGTTTTCTGCTTAAAATATTCATTGAAACATCAGGCCATGCATCTCTGGATAAATACAAGTGTGAAAGTTGAAATAGATCTTCGTGGTGGTGTTTAAATCAAAAAGAGCAATCCTTTTCAGGAGAGATAATCAATATTAAGGATATTATTGGAATCAAAATACCTTGACTGGAAGTAATGGATTTGGTATGGTTAGACTTGATGATCTTAGAGGATTCTTCCAACCCCACAAGAACATTTTAAATCATTCCCCCCAATAAAAAAATAAAAGCCCAAAGCTTTTGTAGATGATTATGGCTAAAAGACCTAAGCAAAAATAGTTTCATATTTTGGTACAGTTAATTTCTAACAGATCATCTTCATTTGACCAAAATGCTGTATTTTATTTAGCAGAACTTGGACAAATGGAATGCAAAACCCAGCCAGTAAATGTAAGCAGAAAGCTGATGAATGAAGCTGGCACATCACATGTCTTCAGCTATTAGATCCTTTCAGCTCTGTCATTTGTGTGTGAACAAATCTCTGGGTGCACACTAGAAAGAGCTAAATGGGAAAGAGCAGCAACCACTTCATTCCTCATCTGAAAACTCTGCCCCAGTCAATTAAACCAAATCACGATTGTCTGCTTGAATCAAGAAGCCTTTCTCCTCGACCTGACCCAAAGAAAGGTGGTAGAACAGATGAAAAGAGCTACAAGGGGTGGAAAAATAAAAGAGGTGTCCAAGATAATTGCTATCTTATTGTTTGCAGCTGGATAATGCAGTCTTGTATCTTGTCTCAGGAGACACAAGCCCAAAGTGGCATGAAAATAGGATTGTCACTCAATAGCACCTGGAACATGTCTGCTTCTCCTCCTCAGCATGCAAAACTTCAAGGTGCTCACCCCTAGCTAATCAGAACAAAAGAAAGAGCAACAGGATATTTTTGTCAATCCCATGCTTCAGGTTGGAAAATGAAATTGTTTGCATGTAACATAAAAGCACCAGAAAATTAAACCAAAGGATGTGCCTGCTCAGAATTGTAAGGGAAAAGCAGAAATGAAAGCTAGGACTTAACAGAGAAAGAAAAAATAGTCACTTCTAGAGTGTATAATCATAGAAACCTAGACTGGTTTGGGTTGGAAGGGACCTCTGGAGCTCATCTAGTCCAACCCCCCTGCAGTGGGCAGGGACATCCCCAACTAGAGCAGCTTGCCCAGAGCCCTGGCAAGCCTCACCTGCAATGCCTCCAGGGATGGCAACTCAACCACCTCCCTGGGCAACCTGGGCCAGTGTTCCACCACCCTCATGGGGAGCAACTTGTTTGTATGGATTTAATTTCTCCATGTTTGATACTTATTAAACATTTCTTGTCCACAAATCCTAAAATGAATCTTGCTCAATGCCCTGCAGGATGACTCTCTCTTAAATAATGATTTGTTGGAACTCATGTGAAAGGAAAGTATACAGAAAATGCTAAGATTTCTGGATAATGAAAGAAAACAGAAGGACTTTTGCACAAGGAATAAGTGGAATTTTTTTCCAAGGCATCTATCTCACTGTTTTTTTGACATGAACTCTAATAGTTCAAGTCCCAGTCTAATCTATTCTGTGATAATTCTAGATTGCTTTGGTAAAGAAGCACACAATTCTCCTCCAAGATAGTGACAGAAAGCTTGTGGCATTGTGCCCAAAGCCCTCATACAACTTTGTCTTGTGTCCCACAGGCTGAAATTCCTCTGCAAGTGATGAGGTTTCTACACTATATCAGAACTACTCCATAGCAGAACACTCAGTGACCCAGACATGTGTCTGCACAGCCATGTAAATAGAGTTCTCTATGAGCAAAGAGAGAATATTCTTCCCATTCAGACTCTTGAGAGATGACATGAATCAGTGCTAAAACCACATTTAATCACCTTCTACTTTGCTGTCACTGACAGAGCAAATGTGACAGGGATCAGCCCTCCCAATGTGTTAAAGAGGCTCTCGAGTTGCCACTGAAATGGAGGATTCTGGCTCCATTTTGCTGAAACAGCACAATTAGTTCTCTCCAGAAGAGTGTACAATTGAAAAGAGCAAAGTCTGCCTTTGATCACCACTTTGAAAGCTTCATTAGCACAATTTTAGTGCAAGCTGCAGCTGGTAGCAACTAATCAATCCAACTGCAAACTTGTCCCTCCTCAAAGGCCACAAAGCAGCAGCCAAGCAGCAGTGTATTTTTGGTGTGGCTTTCAAGCAGAATCTGCAATTCTCTTTCTCCTAAAGACACTATTCACAGGCATGACAGTTAATTAGCAATTAAAACACAAAAGTAAATATTTGGCAAGATTACAAGGTGTAAGAAAAAGGAGTCTAAATGAACCACTGGGGCAAGAAACAGCTGTTTCCATGTTGTGTACCTGACAGGAGGGCTTTTTAAATGAGGTCAGTGACAAATCTGTTTAAATCATGAGGGGTTTTTGTTTTCATTCAGGTCAGCAAGGATTACTAACTTCTCCCCTGTGAGAGCCTGTAATTTATTAACTGGAAGCTGCTCTGGAGTTGTTGGGTTTTATCTCTTGACTGCCTCAGGCTATAGGGATAATGGAGACTGCCAAACCCCACAATGAACTGGAAGGAAGTTGTGAAGAAATTTGCTTTTCCACCAGCAAATGTTTATGCACTAGCTTGACAAAAAATATCTAGTGTGATATTGGTTAGACAAAATTGGCTTCAATCACTTCTAAGGAAGGTGATCACAGGGATCTTAGATCTTAGGGATCTAAGGTCAGGGACCTTAGAGCTCCTGTAGCCCCAACCCCTGTGCCTGCCATGGGCAGGGACAGCTGGCACTAGAGCAGCTTGCTCCCAGCCCCAGCCAGCCTGGCCTGCAACACTGCCAGGGCTGGGGCTGCCACCACCTCTCTGGGCAACCTGGCACAGTGGCTCAGCACCCTCCTGGCCAACAACTTCTGCCTAACAGCCAACCTACATCTCCCCTCCTCTAGCTTGGATCCATTCCCCTAGTCCTAGCACTGCCTGACATCCTAACAAGTCCTTCCCCAGCTCTCATAGCCCCTGCAGATGCTGGCAGGCCACATGAATGGGGGGCTGGTGATTTAATTAACAATACAAATGGAGACTCTTCCTGGTTCTGCATGATTAAGTTCACAGACTAATCAAGATTAACACTTCACATTTGCTTGTTTTAACAATGCTCCATGGGCCTGTAGAGCTGCAGGAGGACAGCATTTTCTTCTGCAAGAGCAGACAGCATCTTCTTCTGCACAGAAATCACAGTATCACAGAATCACTTAGCATTGGCATTAAACATCTTTAGAAGTCTTTGGAGAATTTTGGTTTAGATTTCATGTGGGGAAAAAAAAACACCAACCCAAACCCTAAACCAGTCAGGTTTTTGTTGTTATCCTCCCCATAACATACACATTTTCTTGTTACTACTTTCATTAAAGTAGTTAAAGTTTCCTTTCCAATCCCCAAGTCTCTCTCTTCTCTTAATTTCCCCTTTTCCTTCCTGGAGTAGGGGAAAAGGGGATAATAGAGAGTATCTATCCCTGGGTTGGTGGTTGGCTCAGCCCTAACTCTTGCCATCATCTTACTACCAAAGTCACAAGCCAATCTAGCAAGAAAAAGAACTGAGTATTCAAAAAATGATGAGAAAAAAAAACAACGAACTGAGTATTCTAAAAGTGATGAGAAAAAAAAAATGCTATGAAAAAGCCAAATTCCTGTATGAAAACCTGAAAGCAGTTTCACTGCCTGCAACATTTAACAACCACAGAGGGCCCAACACTAAAAGCTACAACCAAATGAACCCTCTCTACAGATGATTTTGATCTTGCATTCCTTTAATTAAGTGTTAGTGAGTGAGGGGGGAAAAATGGATAGCTCAAAGCAATGTTCAGAAAGGTGATTAGAGGAACAAGCTAACATGTTAGAGAATGCAGACCCCATAGAGACTTGTATCTGCTAAGTATCTTACACAAAATTAGACCTTTATCTTTCTCTCAGCTTCCCCAGGAAATAAATAACCAGAAGAACACTTGTTAAAATTTAAAGCAGCTGTGGAAAGATGAGGAAACATCTTCTGAGACTATGGTGGTGGTCTACATTTGGAAGATGGCTACATCTGCCCTGTGTCTTCTTTAGGATAAGTTGAGAGGTTTGCTTTTAGTTCTGCACTGGTAAAAACTACTCAAGTATCAAAGAAAGCAAAGCAACAGCCCAGGCCTGCCCAAGACTTCACACCTCCTTGTTTAGTCCTGAGGAAACCATGGATTTCATGATACAAAGCTTAATTAGTCCAGCTCAGCACAACCAGGTACAACAGCATCCATCCAGAAGAACAGCCACAATAATGCCAAAGGCCATCTGCTTAGCCACCATGAGGAGAAGACATCCCAGCATCCCAGGATGCCAGGGGTTGGAAGGGCCCTAGGAACATCATCTAGTGCAACCCCCCTGCCAGAGCAGGAGCACCTAGACCAGCTCACACAGCAATGTGTCCAGGCAGCTCTGCAATGGCTCCAGACAAGGAGACTCCACAGGCTCCTGGGCAGCCTGGGCCAGTGCTCTGGCACATCTTGCACACTTCCTCCCTGATGCCCTGAGAGATCAGCTCTGTTCTGGTATCTCCAGGCACCTGTGGTAGTTGCCTGGCAGCTAGCACAGTCACAGCATCAGGAAGCTTGGAAGGGATCTCTAAGCTCATCCAGTCCAAGCATCCCTAGCACCCCCAGGACACTAAGCCATGGCCCTGAGGAGAGCAGCTAGATGTTTCTTAACCCCTGCAGGGATGGAGACTCCAGCACCTCCCTGGGCAGCCTGGGCCAAGACTGAACAACCTTTTCTGGGAAGAAATTCCTCCTGACATCCAATCTAAACCTCCCCTGGTGCAACTTGAGGCCATTTCCTCTCCTCCTCTCACTGTTCACTCAGGAGAAGATCCCTACCCCCATCTCTCATACTACTGAGAATTAAAGCCAATCTTTCATCTTGTCTCTTTTTCTGTGGCTTGTTTTCAGAAGACAAATATGCTCCATGCTGTAGCTTAACCTAAGCATGCTACAGTAAATATAGAAATAGAGGACAAAGCAAAACTTTCTAGATTCTGCCTGTGAGGATTTAAAATGATGGAAAAACTTAATTCAAGAAATCTTATAATCTTGATTTGTATTCCTATTGTTTTCTTGTCCTACAAAGACACGAACCATAAAAACAAATGGGTCATGCTTTGATGATCACCTGAAGTTGGTTTTTATTGCATTATCCCTCTTTGCATGTTGACGAGTTTCCTGAGACATTAAATCAGCCAACAGTGAGCACCCAATGGAATGTCAAAGAAAAGGAAATTATTGAAGAGAGATACAGGTTTGTTAACAGCACCAACAACAGAAAACTCACTCTACATGTTAACTACTCATTAAAAATGGATTTTTGCCTCTTTGTTGACTATTAAACCTTTTCCTTTGCATTGCATAGTCACTCCTCCACATCAACAGAGGATGCTGGCCCATTTACAATCCACACTGTACTAAAATCTACTCACATTTTAACTAAGGAGGATACAATTTTAACAAAACCACAGAGAACTCTTCTGCAAACCTATGAGTATTTTTAATTCCTGAGACAATCAGCGATTTGATTCTATATAAAAGATGATAACTCCAAAGTGCTGAGGATGGAAAGCCTGGATGCTGGCAGTGCAAGTCTATTTTGCAATCAATTCTCATTCTTGTTTCATTGGAGATAAGGAGATAAATGGCTAATAATTGTGAATTTCCACCCAGAATTTTGGAAGGAAAAAAGGTGAAGTGCAAAGATACATTACAAAATACACACAAAAAACCCCCTCTGCCTTATTAATAGGAGTGATCACTCAATATCCCTGTTGTAGCTAGCTGTGCCTATTATTATTGCTAATATCACTAAAATATCATGATTTCAGTTAATTTATTTACAAGAAATTAAATTCTATTAATTGGGGAATAATATGGACTGGATCTTGAATAAATACAATGAATAATTGATGCCAAAAGACATCAGTGACTTGATCTGTCTCATGATAAGCTGCACTGTCCCAGAAGTGACTGCAGAGAGCATGTTCCAGATTGGATCTGTTCCCCAAGTGATCAACTCTGACATCAAGACTATGTTAGCAGCAAACTCTACACTCATTTTTCTGAAGGTCATTGCAGACATCAGCAACCAGAAAAATCACAAAAAGCAATTAGAATTCTATTTTGCAAGCCAACAAACATTTTTGCTAATGATTAAATGTTTCTAGTGAATATTAACTTCAACTACTTAACGAGAAATACTCTCCCTCCAGGGATGAAAAACAACATACTCCGTTTTACCAAAAGGGAATGAAAACTCAAGTGTACATTTTAGTTTCTACCATACTTGGAAAGTCTTAACATTCCAACTTGATGAACTTGGGAGGAGGTTTGTTGTTTTTTTGTGTGCAGTTTTCTGGTTGAATCCAATCAAGCTCTGAGCCAGGAGCAGATGTGGAATGCTGCAGTGGCACTGGGAGCAGGGGAGCTGAGAAGTCACATTATTTCAGCCTCTGCACAAGCAAAACCACTAAGAATCAAGTCTTTCACTGCCTGCAGTACTCCCTCAGAATTTTCAGGGCTAATTAGTTACCAAATGATGTAAGAAGTGCCTCAGACATTAGGCTGCACACCACATTCATAACTCAAGCATGGAAGAAAGGAAAACATCTAGAAATGAGAAAGATGTCTAAGTAACAACAGCACAGTTTCAACTTGATTCCATCAACATGTGGGGGTTTCTGTGTACATGTAGGATTCCACATGCAGGGAAATACAACAGTGCTCATTAAAACAGCACTACAAAAATAGTGCAACTCTTGGGTTTGAGGCAGTAGCTGAGTTGAATTTCTAACATGTCTTTTAGCTAAACAACTATTTCCAGGCAGTCTTGGCCCACACCTGGGCTCCTTTAGCATGGAAAGGACTAAAGAGAAATGAAACTTTTCCAGCCTTTCCCAGGTTTAATTTTCTCTTTTTTCCTGATGGGTTTCTTCTAAGTTTCCAATCTGAAACACAGACTTTGTAGGTTAGACTCACTCCTGGACTTTCTGCAGTAGTTTTTCTGCCCTATCTACCTTTAAAAGAGCAGAAAGGCAGCAGGCAGTAATACTTCCATTACTTGCCCATATTCCTGTGCTCCTGAGAAAGCTTTTCTGGCTCCCATTAACCTTTCCTCTCCCAGTGTGGGGATTAAGCCCTCAATCTCTTTCATTCTCAATCATATTGATTCTGCTCTGAAAAACCCAAATGCTGCAACCTTATTATTTAATATCTTTTCCTTAAACATTTACTAACAGCAAAATCAAGAAAATATAGCCATGGAAAAGGTTTTAACTAGCTGGGTTTAAAGTGATTTGTACATCCCATCTTTATCTTCTGGAGGTGTAAAGCTTATAATAAAGCAGGGTTGGTAAAATGCTGAGGTTACAAACTCTTTAGGATAACTTGGTATAGAGGATGCATTTTGCCTTCACACCTTGTAAACAGCTCCCATGCTGACTCATTGGTCTTTTTGGGTCTGAATTTCATATTTGGGGGGAAAAAAAAACCCCAACAAATCCCAAACCCAACATTTCAGTAATCATATGTTCTCTGAGATCCTCTCCAAAATAAATGTTGAATTAATCTGCTAGAAGAGTACAGTGAAGGAAAAGGAAATAAAGCAAGGTAAGCTCTGCTCTGCCTGTGCTTTCCAAGCATTAAATTCTCATGGACAGAAGCACAAAGGTTGGAAGAGACCTCTAAGATCATCAAGTCCAACTATACCTAGCACTAACCCATGGCCAAACCATTTAGGGCACAAACAGTTCTGAACCAGCCACACAGTTGGCATTTCTTCTAGTCTGTGTTCCATCAATTCCTCCAGGATTAGGAAAGCTCCACAAGAGGTTCAAGAATCCCTCTATTAGAATATGCTTTCCTGAATTTCTTGCACCTTGGAAAGTGTCTCCACTACTCTTCATTAATTACTTCATTTCCATTTAAGCTGGTGTTATTTACATCATCAGGATACAGAGATGCAAATACTGAGGGAAAACCTCTTCCTCCTAAAATCTTTGCATGACAAACCACTGAATATTTACAGAGGCCAGCCAAAGCTCAACAATATTAATATTCATTAACAATGAATACCTGTTCACATTCCCCAATTCAGAGCCTTTCCAGGAAACAAAGTCTCACATAATATATGTGAGATTCATATATGAGCATAGTTGAATATATAATGGCCAGATAGGAATATATAGGGAATATATTCACGAGTATACCCCCCACATCTACAGAATATATATCCCTCAACTAATTCCAAACTTCATCTTTCAGCTCACATAAAGAGAAATATTTACATCATGATTACTGTCCAAACCACCACTGCCACCAAAGGAGACACAATGGCATACAGAGAGGAAAAAAAAAAAGACATTTTCCTTTAGTAATTTACTACTGAAAGGTCAAATGAAGTGCACATCCAAGTGTGGAACTGAAGAATATGGGATATGTTGCTCCATTTATCACAGTGAGTGCCTCACAATGGCCTTGTTTAAATGATGTATTCTTCCTTTGGTTAAAAAAAACAAGTGTTTCTTAAAAAAAAAAAAAAAGACATTCTATGATCTTTTCTTTCAAGGGTTCCAGTTCAGAGAACATGAATGGTACTAAATTCATCAGTGCCTCCCTATCATCTTTAAGCAGTTGGATTACAGCAAAGGAATGTTTTGGGGTTGGTTTTGATTCTTCTTGTGCCTTATCTGCAGTCTCCCAGGGAGAGGACTATATGGCAACCTAATTACATTCACCAGGAACTCAGAGGGAAATGGTTCAGAGGTGAAATTTTCATTAAAACAATTACTGCTATCTCCATATGCTAATTCCTGTACAGATGCTGAACTGGAGAGTGAGGAGTTGCTAAAAAATGGCTCAGCTGCATTGGAGTGTTAATGAGCTTTCTGAATACTTTGTCAGGAGGAGTCATGTATTCAGCAAGTTGATAAATCCCAGGGATAGAGAGCAGCAAACCCATCCAGGCAGTGAACCTTCACAGGAGAGTCAAAGCATGCCATTTTCCTCTAGAACACATCTGATTTACCCATTAAGCAAGGCAAGGGGAAAGCAATCTGACACCAAATGTCATCAGCAACATGCTGAAAGGTCATTTGCTTGTTAATATTACACTCACTCAGGCAACACACGATGCCATTGCTTCTGTTCCATGCCACAAGAAGGGGCTTTAAAGACAGTTGTGTTCCTAGAACAACAAAGCATCCCTTGTGGAGAGTTGTGAGTGTTTAATAGTACAAAAGGAACAAGAATTCATTGTCCTTCACATTCAGAAGTTAAAATATCACTCAATTTTTGACCCTAAACCCTCCTGCAACTTGAAGTTAAAAATGTGTTTGCATTTTCCTCAAGGTTATCTTGAAGAGCCCTCAGTGCTATCTAATATTGCATGGCAGCAGATATATATGTATTCCTCACATTTGAAGCTCAGGCCTAATAGTTCCTTCTCATTGACATAACTAGGCCATTACAAACTTTATCATCTCTCTTCAAATCAAGTAATCCCTTCAGCCTGGTTGATAATGGAAAAGCTGCTCCAGGCATTTTCTTTTTAGCACCAGAAATGAGTCAGTGTTTAGCTTTGTTACTCTCTCAGTGCTGCCTCTGAAAGTGAGGACCAATTTTAACCCTTGCTGAAACAAAGGGATGCTAAAAAGCTTATAGTTCACCTCAAGAAAAGTGCAAAGTGGTGCATCTATTTCTAGATATTCACTCAGATTAGAAGTGCTTACAAAACCACAAATGTCTGAGGGAGATCAAAGAAGCATTAAAGATGTCCTTAGCTGTATCTTAGCATTAGGTGACCCAAAGGAAGAGAAGTAATTTGTTCCTTCAGTTTAAAAGGTTTTAGTTATTGTCAAAGGCATATAAAATTATTGAAAATAAAAAAAAAATCTGCCATTTCTTTGTAATCCAAATGATGGTTTGTAAGTTTATTTCTGGTATAGCCACTTGGCTTCAAACCTTCCAATGCAATTGGCATCTAATGTTAAAACTCAGTGTAAGGAACTAGTAAATATAGGAGCACCTCAATACCTTTGGGGATCTGAGTCATGGCAAATAGTAACAAAAAAACCAACCCAAAACTATAAAAACTATTAGAATACTCTATTATTTCTTGCTCTGTATGGTGGAGAAACAATCCACATCCTGGAAAGGTAACAGATTTCCAGTTCATTTAACAGGATGGTATCAACTGCCACAAATGACCAAGATCTCTCCAGTTCCTGAGGCAGAATTGCATTTTGCATTCTACTCAATTCATTTACTTTTCCATAATATTCATGAGAAGGAACTGTAAGGATTCTGTAACAATTTACTTATTAAAGGAGTCTCCTTTCTCCTCACAAAATCTTAAAATCCCAGGAGTAGATCCATCATTTTCCTATTGACTCAGGATAGTGTTTTTAATCAAGTTAATGCAAGTTTTCTGTCCTCTGGTAATATGAAGCACTCACTTTAATAAGGAAACTAGATCATCTGGCTTCTTTTTTTGCTTTGGAACTTCCTTTGCCATACATACAAAAAGGGAAAGAAATTTTTCAAGCCATGAAAGTCTTTTCATTTGGCCTTTTAGCATCATTTCTATTGCTTGGGTTTATTTTGCTGAATTAAGTAGCATTTTTCAGAATTGCTGTTTGCAAAAGACAGGGCAGAAAAAGAGAAAACAATCAATAATCATCAAGGCTGGAAGAGACCTCTAAGATTATCAAGCCCAACCATACTACTCAATCACAACAAACTTCACCTAACTTGATTTTTCCTGAAGGTGTCCCAGTAGCTCCTCAGAAAACTGAATTTGCTCATGAAAGTCTAGATTTTAAAGAGAAAAAAAAAAGACAAAGCAAGCACATGCAACCCACACAAAGGAATGAACCTATTTCTATTTAAATTAGCTGTGCACAATGCAATTTTTGCCCTTTGCTGAGTTATTCATCAGTGACTTTTTGAATTCTGAATGCTAGCTTGAAACATCCCCCCCCCCAAAAAAACCCTAATGGAATTATTTTGAAGGAACAAAACACCTGGGGGGAAAAAAAAAATCAAACTAGGAGTTTCAGCAATGCTTTGGCACTGCATGGAGAGATCCATGCTCAGCCACAGGCTGTGGCTCCTCTCTTTCTCCGCTGGGGCTGGGGATCACACCTTGGAGCACAGGAGGTTTAGTATTAAGCTGAGGAGGAACTTGTTTGCAGTTCAGGTGCCAGAGCACTGGCCCAGGCTGCCCAGGAGCCTGTGGAGTCTCCTTGTCTGGAGCCATTGCAGAGCTGCCTGGACACATTGCTGTGTGAGCTGGTCTAGGTGCTCCTGCTCTGGCAGGGGGGTTGCACTAGATGAGCTTTNTGCCACTGAAGCATCATCTTGGAAGCAACTCCAAGAGCCAAAATGCATTGCTGGCCTGTGCTTTCCAAGAAGAGGCTTGGCAAAGTGAGAGAGGTCTGTTTTGGTCATCAACATCCCAAACTGTGTCAGATTCAGGGGGTGGTACCTTAGCATAGGTATGGATGCTCTAAAGCAGCAGGCACAAAGCTGCAGAGGAAGCAGGAGGTGTTCATGGTGAGGAACAGCTGCTTCCTGTGCTGCTATGGAAGAGACAAGCTTTCCTGGCAAAGGTATGTGACAACAACATAAAAATCACATCTCTCCTCAGGTTCTTTACCCAGCTGGGCATTCATGTCACTTAACAGCCACATTAATAATGCCCTGCTAGAAGAGACATGCAAGGAGAGAAGTAGTTGTTCAACATAGATTTACCATCTCCACACTGCAAGATCATAACTCATCTACTTACTAATAAAATAGTTATTCTGTTTACTGCAGCTCTCAAAGCAAAAGCTTTGCTTTAAGGGGGCTCCATTTATTTTAGGTTTAGTTTTCAGTTGTACTCAGAATAGTGAAAGACAAAAGGAAAGCTTTCAGTTGTCTTGTAACCACAATCATCCCTGTCAGAGGGAGCAGAGAAAGGCAAAGGCTCCACTCTGTCTTAGATAGGAAGCTCAGTCTAGTCTAGCTGCCAAAATGAATCCAAGCAGGAATATTTCACTAAAGCCTCCTATATTTATTTCGCACAATGCATGCTGTTTTTCCAGCCTAAGGAAACTTAAATACCATGAAAAGCAATAATTGTCATGTAGTTGTGGACATGATGGCTTAGAGAAAACAAGGTAGAAGCAATATATTTGATTAGACCAGCTGGTATATTAAGCCCCTGAGAACTGAAGACAGCCTTGTACACCCAAAAGCTTGCTTATTTTGTTTCAGCTGTACATCTCAGTCTAAAACAACAAAACCCACCAAATAACATTTCTATTATAGATTTGTCATGCCTGCTTCAAAAACACTGTCATTAATTTCTGGACTTGTTTTATAACAACAAAATATTACTTGTGGAGACAGCTTAGCATTTCCAAAGATTAGAGAGAGAACAACTGTGCAACTTTAAAGCAAGATTCATATCATTTGAGATGCTTAGGTTATAAATCTACATTTGATTTTGCCATCTAAAGCTCCTTTGATAGTCACGAGATGGAAGTGGCACTTTGTAGAGCACAACTCATCTGGTGTTTAATGCATTGGCATTAGGAGGAGAGAAGTCCTGGCATGGAATTACAAGTAGCTCCTATGCAGAGGGGTTGAAGTCTTGAAGTTACAGTATCACAGAATGTCAGGGGTTGGCAGGGCCCTAGAAAGATCATCTAGTGCAACCCCCCTGCCAGAGCAGGATCACCTAGACCAGCTCACACAGCAATGTGTCCAGGCAGCTCTGCAATGGCTCCAGACAAGGAGACTCCACAGGCTCCTGGGCAGCCTGGGCCAATGCTCTGGCACCTGAACTGCAAACAAGTTCCTCCTCAGCTTAATACTAAACCTCCTGTGCTCCAACTTGCTCCCATTCCCTCTTGTCCTACCATTGGATGCCATGGAGCAGAGCCTGGCTCTCTCCTCCTCACACTCACCCTTCCCATATTTCTAAGCATTGCTGAGGTCTCCTCTCAGTCTCCTCTTGTCCAGGCTGCAGAGACCCAGCTCTCTCAGCCTGTCCTCCTAGGGCACATGCTCCACTCCTTTCAGGATCTTGCTGGCCCTGGGCTGGACTCTCTCCAGCAGCTCCCTATCCTTCTGGAGCTGAGGGGCCCACAACTGGACACAGCATTCCAGGGGAGGCCTCCCCAGGGCACAGGAGAGGGGAGAAGAACCTCTCTGGCTCTGCTGGCCACGCTCCTCTTCATGCATCCTAGGATGCCATTGGCCTCTTGGCCACAAGGGCACATTGCTGCCTCATGGGCATCCTCCTAGCCACCAGCACTCCTAGAGCTTTTTCCCCAGGGCTCTTCTCCAACACATCAGTTCCCAGGCTGTACTGATCCATGGGCTTGTTCTTTCCCACATGCAGTACTTTACACTTCCCCTTGTTCAATGTCATTAAGTCTCTCCCTGCCCATGTCTCTAGCCTGTCCAGGTCACTCTGGATGGCAGCACAGCTCCTGGTGTGCCAGCCACTGCTCCAAGCTTGGAGTTGAGAGAAAAGAACTTTACCTCTAGACAAAAAAACCCCTCACACACCAGAGCATACACTCAACATAAATAAACCTCCTCACAGCTTGAGCAGAGTGATGCTGTGGGCCTGGTGATGTCCAAAAGGGCTTACTGAGGACTGAAAATGTTTCTTGTCATAGCCTGGGGAACTATCATCATCTTGCTTAGCATGGGAAGGACAAACAGAATGAGCTGGAAAGGGAGAGAGCTCCCAGGCATCTCTTTACTGTAGTTCCTCCCTCTCCACTTGCAGAATATGAAGCAAATCCACTGATTTCTATCACTCCTCAAACTTGTTTCTATTGAGTTCTCTCTCATATGGTTAAATTAATGCAGTTCTGGCTGTGAATATAATGCTCCAAAGTGAAAAGGGGGAAAAAAACTGCATTACAGAAATGAAAAATGCCACTGCTAGTTCCAATTTCTTTCTCATGTTCAAACAATTACTGAGTGTTATCAACTTCCCACAGGAAAAAAAATAGGTTGGTGAAATTGTTTTCCTATATTAAGCTCTCACACAGATAAGTAAAACATCAGAAGTTAAATTATGATATCATTTGGATTTATTAATTCCTGTTCCTTTCCACATATCTCAAGCTGCTCAGATAAAACACCCTAAAATAGAAATATTCTTCTCTTGACTGCTTCATTTTAGCCCTTTACTTTTGGCAGTAAGGCAGGAGGTGTTTTACCCATACTGATTCCAGTAAGAGTTGGATCAAAGTAGTCCAAAAAGTGAGTAAATTAGGAACAACTACAGTTTCAGAGCCAAAATATAAAGCTGTATTTTAAAGTCATGTAGAAATAGATGAGTTTCCCTATTTTATTATGGTCATGTAGAAATAGATGAGGAAGTTTCCCATAATAAAATAATTATAGTCAACGAAGATTTCATGTGTGTTCCTTCTCTTTTGGTTGTTCATCCCTTTCTCCCTCTTATTAAAACCTGATGAAAGTAGTTTTAAATTTCTTGTTAAAGAGTAATTGATTACTTAACTGAAAGGAATAGTGAGAGAGAATAACCAATAAAACACCAAAGTGATTGAATTCTGAGTTTTCCTAACAAAAAAAGCCCAAGGATGAAATATTTGCTCTGTTAAGTCTTCTCTAAGCAAAGTTTCTCTATAATAACATTTGCAGTGATTTCAGATACATGGAATTTCCCAATGAATTTATGGACTATCAATATTGTTTCACTTAGCAGCTCTGAGTCAAGAATTTGACTAAGTACTGAAAACAAGGGGAAATTGTTCTGCCTTAGAGAGCTAAATCTTGTGTTGTTGTCATTGTGTACAATGAAGGATGTGTACAGATGGTTGTCAGGGATAAAGGCAACACAAGGTCCATATGCTACCACAGTTACACAATTTCTACTCTAGTTTATTAAAACACAATCCTGCAAGACTCCACTGTACACAGCTGTAAAAAAGCCTTCAAGGAAAAGCTAGGGAAATGATGAAGTTTTGGTGAGGACAATCTTGTTGGATTGAACATGCTCGAGGGGAAGATAAAAGGCAAATGAACTCTTCTGATTCCATAACAATAATGTGAAACATTAACATTAATGTCATTTAACTACATTTTAGAAGGTTGCTTAACAAGCATCTTGGGTGCCTTAAGAACAGATTTATTTCACTTTTTTTTCTAACCTCTTATTGAACTGAGAGGGTTTAGAAGTCTTTTAGCTTACAGTTTGGGGATAAATATTTTTCTCTCTCTCCAAAGGAGCTCCTCTGAACAACTTCCAGCACACTCAGCTCAAACAATAGGAAGCAGCTCCATGGTAATAACATCCACTCAACATGTTTATATTTCAATATTCAGGTGTGACTCATGAAGACAGAGGAGATGACTCACACAAACTCAGCTCACACCAGGAAATGTCATTTCCCTAAGATTTTTTTCCTCAAAAAAACCCCAAACCACATTGGGTTGGAGTTGATTTGTTGGGGGAGAGGAGGGTTAATCTTAATTTTTAACCTTATAGAGAGGACTCAGAGGGAGTGCAGAACTCCAGCAGAAGTCAAGACTGCACCATCAATTACTTCATTTCGTAGCACTTGAAATCAAGAGCAGCATGGCCAGCAGGGGCAGGGAGGTGATTCTCCTCCTCTATTGCACCTGCTGAGACCTCACCTGGAGTACTGCATCCAGTTCTGGAGCTCCAAGCACAAGAAAGAGCTGGAGAGGCTGGAAGGTGTCCAGAGCAGGGCCAGGAGGATGCTCAGAGGCTGGAGAGCACCTCTGCTATGAGGACAGGCTGAGAGAGTTGGGATTAAGTCTGGAGAAGAGAAGGCTCCCAGGAGAGCTTCTTGTGGCCTTCCAGGATCTGCAGGGGCTACAAGAGAGCTGGGAAAGGACTTGTTAGGATGTCAGGCAGTGCTAGGACTAGGAGAATGGATCCACACTAGAGGAAGGGAGATTTGGGTTGGCTGTTAGGCAGAAGTTGTTGCCCAGGAGGGTGCTGAGCCACTGTGCCAGGTTGCCCAGAGAGGTGGTGGCAGCCCCAGCCCTGGCAGTGTTGCAGGCCAGGCTGGTTGGGGCTGGGAGCAAGCTGCTCTAGTGCCAGCTGTCCCTGCCCATGTTGGAGCTAGAGGAGCTGGAAGGTCTCTTCCAGCCCTGACAATCCTATGTTTCTATGATTTGCCCAAGTAACTGTCACAAGTCATACATATTTTTTTTCCCCTTTCTTAATATTGCATGAGATAAGCAGAGGCATCAATAGGCACGACAGAGTGAAAAAGGATCATTAAAGTAAGAGTTTAAATACTGAAAAATATACTTTAACATACTAAATCCAAAATGTTCTAATGTATCTTAGGGTTTTTTAACTAATGTTGGGGTTTTTTTCCTATTATTCATACCAAAAGCCACTGAAATTGATCTCTTCTCCCCATCTGAAGATACACTACCAGGCAGTGAGGAACACCTAGGTTATAGCAAGGGATGTGTAGAATGTGCACTTGTGTAATAAAACATTCCTAAAATCTGAATATTCAGCAATATTGGCCACGTCCTGGAGGAGTCTTTGATAAGCAACAGGAAAAGATAGCAATTGGGAAGGAGAGAATGTTACAGAAGCTATATTAGACATGAATTAGGACCTCATCCATGATGATAACATGTAAACTTATCACCCCAAAGGATTAGATCTTCATTAGATCTAATTTTAGGCAGAGGAAAGTAAAGTAAGTAAATAAAGTAAGTCCTGACCACCCAGCTCAAATTAATAGTTTGCAATAAACCAGAAATATGGCAAATTCATACAGAATGTTTTAATCAAACCCCTATATCCTGATTCTTATTGCTCAAATGCACACAGGAGATTAATTTAGGCCCTTGTTTTCAGCCCTACAGTAGAGAAGAAGATCATTTCTAATGAAGTAAAACCATCTAGCCCACTCTTCAGTCATGGATTTGTTAACCCTACAGGATAGGATCTAGTCTAAAAAATGCTAGGTTGGTTATTTTGCACATGCTGCTTTCCTAAGGAGGCTATTGTTTGCTTTCTGGTTTCTTAGTCTTTGCACAGAATAATGGTAAATAGAATTTCTCTCTGAGTATGTTCTGGAGTTGAATTCAATTCCTGAGGAACAAAAGGGCTGAGCACCAGCTCTGATCAATCCTGGGATCAGCTGAAGCCAGGAGAGGCTGGATGCCTGCAGAATGGTTCATTCCTCTCATTAACTCCAGAAAGCAAGCAGAGGCTGTTCTCAAGCTCTAAATGCCTAGAAAATAACCTCTTTTGTTCTTTAACACTTCTCTCACTCAGCACTTGCTAAAAATAAAAGAGCTACAAGCTTATTGCAGCACCTTTCTGCCTTCCAATGCACTGCAGAGCAGCAGGAGGGCAAAGAAAGAACTAAACCCAACATGTTGGAGATAAAAAAAGGTGTACTTTTTGTCTTAGAATACTTAAAACAGGCTAAAACCGTCAAAGGTACCCTCCCCCTTTTTTTTTTTTGTTTCTTCACAGACCATTCATGGTTGGAAAGGACCTCTCAGATCACCATGTCCAACCAAAAATATGCTGTATAGAAGATCCAAATAGAGTGAGCTGTGAGGCTAGGTGTATCATTTAATTATAATGACTTCTTCATACTCTCTTTTTTACCCTCAGCACTAAAAATACATGTGAAGATAAAGCCATTGAAGATTTTCTACTAAGCTAATGAAGACTAATTTTGTCAGAAAGGAAAAGAAACCAAGCTTATGCAACAAATCCCAACCTTTACACTGCACCAAGAGTCAACTACTGCAGAACAATGAAACAGATGAATGGAATGGAATGGAATGGAATGGAATGGAATGGAATGGAATGGAATGGAATGGAATGGAATGGAATCCCTTGCTGGTCACTTTAGGGTCACCTGAAGTGTCTGCTCCTCTCCTACAGGTACCCAGTGTGGTACACAACATTTAGCAGTGACTTAGAGAAGCTTTAGCTGGAAAGTGAAATCCCTGAGCAGAATTAGTTCTGTTCTAACTCAAATCAGGATATAAGGTGAGTTCAGCATTGTCTGGAATGTTGAGCTGATAAATTTGGTTGGAAAAGACCTCTAAGCTCATCAAGTCCAAGCATCCCTAGCACTCCCATACCCTTTGCTCCCCAATGTGGTACACAACATTTAGCAGTGACTTTGAGGAGCTTTAGCTGGGAAGTGGGATGACTGAACAGAATTAGTGCTGTTCTAACTCAAACCAAGGCAGAAAGCTACACACACATCTCTTAAATATCAGCAGGAGCTTCCAGTTCCTCTGCAAGTCACTGTACTTTCACCAGGCTAACAGGACACATTCCTCAGCTGGAGTGTTGTGTGGATTGTCTGAGGCAAACTGGTAACTCTTCCTCATATTTTTGTACTTCTTTTATTCTAACTATAAGCTAAGTTTGGCAGAGAAATGTCAAATGTCTTAGATGTAATTTTTTCACTGCCTGTGGAGCTGAGATTTATGGAGGGGATTTGTTCTTAGGAATGTCATCATTTCTTGATGCTGCCTGGAGAGCTGTTGGAGACTCTCCATCAGAAAGACACAGCATTTCTTGCTTTCAATTAATGATGTTTTCATTAATAAAGCAATCAACCCTCCATTTATTTTTCTGCTTTTAATCTCACACTTGCCAAATTTATTTCTCCATTTCTGAATTACGGTTTAATTCCTTTTTGAATACAAATAAACCCCCTCTTCTCCTCCTCATTTATTCTATATATTCCTCAATGGATGTGTGAAAACACAAACTGTTTTCAGCTCCCAGAGAAAACATAAGACAGGCACCTAAAGTATCAATGTCTTCCTATAAAACATTGATTAAAAGTCTTACCAACACAGATGTAACCTAAAATTAGTAGTATTATGTATTATTAGTAGTATTAGTATATATTATGTATTATTACTATTATGTATATTAGTATTAGTATATATTATGAGTAGATCTGTTGAGTCCTATAATATTCTAAGATGATATGAAGACCTCCAGCACTACTCAGCACTCTACTTGTGTGGAGGTTGTCCTAACATCTGCCAGGGTTTGCAGAGGTGGAAACTGAATATTTCCTTCCCTGTGTATTCATTCATTTTGTTAGCACATCAGAACCAGCCAAGTCTCTTGCTGTCTCTGCCTAGTCAAACATTAACTCCTGAACTCCAGCACAAGTGATGAATTACTGCCTTTTATAAACTATAACCACAAATAGTAACATGCAGCTGGTTTCAATGCCTTTTTTCCCCCCCCTGCTTTCTCCTTTCTGTCAGTCTGGAGTAGGTTTGAAATGCACAGTGGAACTCCAACCTTGGGGACAGAAGGGACCACTGAAGGACTGAGGGGATATGTCCTCTTAGAGCACATCCATCACCTCTTGCAAATGCTAACTGACAACCTCCTGCTGCTACAAATCAACTCCTTGATGGCTCTGTCTCTGCCTTCTTCATCTGAGAGTCAATCTGAGAGAGTTTATGAATGTTTACTGTAAGGTTAATCACTAGGCAGTAATTGCCTCTCTCCACTGATCAAATAAATCAATTCCATCCTCAATAAAATTTATGAAGAGATCCTGGCTATTGAGCTTCAAGAAATATGATTGATTACTTGAATCCTCTCAAAACAACAGAGAAAATAGGATTTCCAGACCAATCTACTAGAAAAAAAGCTCCAAAGAAGAATTCACTCTAATGTCTGATAATGTGGAAAGCAAATGGGAGACATCAAAACAAAAAAAACTGAACTCACCTCTTCCTTGACCCACTTTCCATTCAAAAATAAACCCTACCCCCAAACTTTTGCACTAGAGTCAATCTCAGCCTTGTTCCAAACATGAAGCATGCAGGAGAGCTTTAAAGGCTCAGTGATTCGTATGCAGGCACATGGCTCTGTGCACAAGGGGTTCTGCAGCTACACTGACTCAAATAACCACAATATTCAGTTTTATTTCTAAGCATAAGAGAGTAATAGCCTGTAGTTACCTGTAACTGTTAATTCTGTGGTTCTCCTGACAACAAAGAATCCATACTTTAGCTCACAGGTGTAGTTGCCAATGTCATCCTCTCGAACTTCCCGAATCACCAGAGTGTCCTTCTTGAACACAATGCTTGATCTCCAGGTTTTTGCCTTGCATTCCTGTTGACAGAGAAGCAAGCACTTCAGTCAGTGCCTTCTCACACTTCAGCTGGACACTGCTGACCATGCCCAGAGCTCAGGCTAATTATCAACTTTGCATACACTAAAGATCTAAAAATCCTGTTCAGTATTGATTAAAAAGCAGAAAGACTATATCATTTTATCAAGTGACTTAATATTTGCCCTCTGACAGGATAAAGAAGAGAAGTTGATACCTTTTGTGGCAAAGAATTGGTTCTATACCTCCCATCTTCTTAGACATGCTGCCAGTTAATTCAGCTAAAATAGTTCTAGGCCATAAGTTTTTAACTATTAGATATCATAATCTTGGGTACCATATTTAAAAGCATTTATGTTATCAGGTAGATTATCAGACTTTTAATAGATAGAATGCATCCTAGTGAATACTTAAAGACTTCCTTTATACACAGACATCTGAGGATAAAATAAAGAGAAGTTCAATTTGAGATTTGAGGACTCTCAGTTGGGTTTGTTACATACTGAGTATTTCCTGCAGATGGTAGGAAACCCAGAACTCAAGCAGATGTTCATGGAAATTCTACTTGGCACTGAAGTAATGATCTCATAATCAGTACACAATATTGCAATAAAGTTATTGATATAAAAAACCAATGAAATTAGATTTGCTAATGTGTCAAGACTAAATTTTGGGGAGTCTTTGCAAAATTTGTGCTGCAAAATTCAGCCATTCTTTCAGAGAATAGCAAGGACAGCTATCCTAGTTATATTATATACTCTTCAGGCTGGGATAGCAGAAGCTGTTGCTGTGGAATCAGCTCACATGGCTTTACCTCAGCTTATCAAACCAGCCCAGACCTTTTTCTGTTGTAGTCCTCTTGCTAGCAGAAAGCTGCCAGTTCTTTGAGATAGCCCTAACTGGATAGAAAGAAAAACAAGTCTAAAGTTTACCAAAGGAATTTCTCTCTCTTAGTTAGTTGTTTTCTATCCTTGATACTATTTAGAAACAAGTCAAGCTTCACATCATATTTTGATCATGGAAGTCATAAGAATATTGAATAACAACTTGTCGAAGGTGAAAAATCTTGTGCATTCCTTACCTTATACCACAGAATTTCAGGCTCTCTAAATGGAAACAAAAAATCCTCAATTTCAGGGCATGAGATTTCCTTGCTTTTACTCAGTTCAGCTTTCTCAAAGTATTTCATCTTGGAGTTGTAGCAGAGCCCAGTGTCGTTTTCCCCCACTGTCAGCGCAATGGACACTTTCATACAGTACGTTGAGTTTCTGTAAGGCAAGACAAATAGAAATAAAAGGCTGATATGAAAAAAGTAATATTAAATGCCAATGTATTCAAGTCAAAAAATCAGACATTGTACTTTTCTCTGTATTTGATAGCTTTTTATGAGGATTTTCCTTCTTTCTCAGCCTAGAAGGCTTTGGTTGGTTTTACTCAATGATGAAAGGTTTACCTCTGCCTTTCATCAAACCTTTTCTAACCCTACTGACCTCACTGTGCATCTGATAACAATTTCCCCTAAATTAGCTGCCCAATAAAAGCTCCCTATATTTACCAGTGAACCTAGACAACCACCTTGCTCAGGGGTGAACAGATCAGGTTGTAGTACTACAGGCAAATAGCAAACTGGACCTCAAGCACCACACCAAGAGCCAGCAGATCTAAGCATGCTTTAAAGTGGAAGCATAACCTTTTTACAGTCTTTAATTAAGTTAAAGAGTCTTATAGCCCTTGTAATGACAAAGTAAAGGCTGTTTTAGTGTAACAGACTGCTAGCTTGTTTACCTTAGCCTTCAATCCTCATGCTCCCAGTCCAAACTGTTGCTTCTGCACAACCAACAGCCTTCACTACTTTGGGGAATCTCTCCTGCAACTTGTTTCTTTCTCTGCTGCTGGATGTTGATATGCCAGGCAGCCAGAGACTAGAGAACATTGTCTTCCTTCCCACATTCACCTATGAATATTAAATTAGGCTCAAAGACAAAATGACTTGAAGTGATGGATTTGAGTTTCCAGGTGGGCAGCAAGTGAGTGTGTCAAGCTGAGTACTGCCCAGGAACACACTGGGACAATGCAAGAGCTCTCTCCTACTGCTTTATAAATGCATTGGATGGCTACATTCTCTCTTTCTTTTTAGCTTTCTTAATATCTTTACGAAATTTCTAATAAAAAAGAGAACTATTTAATATTTCTTAATATTTTTTCTAGTTCAAGAGGAGACAGAAATGTTTAAGGACAAAGAATAAGAGGTTATTTCATTTAAAGAACCCTCTAGTCTAATTCTCTAGAGAAAATGTAAACCTGGAAAGGAAGATATTCTGATATATGTAAAATTCTGGAACAGAATGATCCTTAGCTACTCAGTTAATTCATGGCCTTGTAAGGAAAATAAACACAAACCCACTCCCTTCTAATGAAGCTGTAAGTACAAGTTATTACCCTGCTCAAGAAGCTGGCTGGATAAAGCAAATAAAGTTGTATAGACTTCATGCAAAGTCAAGAATGCATCCACTCTGGCAGCTTTTAAGCTATTTCAAAGGCAATTATCTTGCTCACCTCTACATGCAATTTAAAATCATCCAGTATTTTAAAGAACACATTTTCCTAACTCTACATTATGTTATTCCTCCATTAAATTACTACTTGGAATATTTATTTACTATGTGACCTGAAAGTAACAGGAAAAGTTAGCTAAGTCAGGTTTTTTTAACAGTGATAAAAATCATTTTCTTCTGGAAAATCCTATCCCTTGGATATATGAAGAAGGACTAAAGAATCCATCAAGTTCTGAGGGTCAAGAGGCCAGCAAGTAGAGGAGAGGATTCCTTTATTGGATGATAGAGAGCAATACACAGGGAGGTACTGGATATTTAATTTCACAGAATAATTAAGGTTGGAAGAGACATCTAAAGCTCATCAAGTCCAACCATCCCTAGCACTCCCATACCACTAACCCATGGCCCTAAGAACCACATCTAAATGTTTTTTAACCCCCTGCAGGGATGGAGACTCCAGCACCTCCCTGGGCAGCCTGGGCCAAGACTTAACAACCCTTGCAGGGAAGAAATTCCTCCTTAGATCTAATCTAATTTGCACATTTAAATATTCCTTTCCACATTATACATGTTACTGAATCTCATGATTTAAACATTTCAGGAAGAAGCTGGGAAGAGGGAAACAACCTCCAAACAATCACAAACCCACAAAAAACTCTTAACTGTCATCCCATTCTCTGAAGAAGCAAGCTAAGTAGAATTGCCATCTATGTTTTATTGTCTTCCTTCAGCAGTCAAAGTGAATTATGTGAAATTGTTAGATGTATTTTAATGTCTCCCTTCAGTATTCAAAGTGAATTGGCAAAAAAACCCAACCTGATTGATGTTTTGTCTGTGTCCTGCAAGAGTGGCAATGGCAAATAAGGCACAGGCAAGCTTCCACCTCAACAGTAGAACCTCCATCAGGTGCAGCTGACTCTTCCTGCTCCATTCTGAACCACCTCAGAATACTTAAAGCCCCTTGTTTGGGGAGGAGGTTGGTATTTAATGCTTCAGAGTTGTGCATTGAAGCCATATGGACAGAAACCTCCTGCAGACAGAAGCACAAATTGCCTGGGCTTCGAGGTCATGATGCTCTTGGCTCTCAGGTACAAGGTACTGAAACTTCTTGGGTGCATACTTCATCAGTTCCCTGACAGAATTTCCTCTCAGAAGCCCAAAGCCTCATCAAAAGAAGCTAAAGCTCCAGATGCCCTCCAGTGACACAGATTTTCTTCCTGTGACTCTAAACACTCACTGCACTGTCAATCTGAATGATCTTCTACTCTCTGTGTCAAAAACCAAGGCTCTCAAAAAGAATGCTATCAAAGGCAGAGCAACACAAACAGTCAGGAGCAAAGGAAACCAAGCTAATGGGCTCACAGAGCAGAAAAGGAGAAAGAAAATTCAACAGTCCCCAGGTGGGAATGGAAGAACAGGAAGGAGGAGGTGAGTTTGCTGATTACAGCTGGAGTGTGATGGATATAGGAGATGTGGAGCCCCTAAGCTAGCAGAAAAAGTAGCAGTCAGCAGAACCCTCCTCCAAAAACACATACTGCAAAGGATAAAACAATGTTCACCTGCTAGAACTAAGAACATTTTCCATGTGTCTCTTCCTGGAGGCCCCAGATCAAAGAAAAACCCGGAATTCTTATTTCCCTGTGGAAACTCAATGTTATCTTCATTATGAAGAGCAAAAACTACAAATAGTTGCTTCTCCTTTTGTTCTCCAGTGTGGTCCAAACTGTGGGATTTGATTACCAGGCAGATGCACTTTAAAGCAGAAAGACTGTGTGGAAAAGTGTGGGACTGTCCTGCTAAAGTATCTGGCTCCATTGTTATTCCTGGCTAGCAAATCAAAGACTCTTGTGAAGTTTATCCCAAAATAGCTATGAAACCAACAGTGCCCAAAGGTCTACAAACAACCAGAATGCACAGGTAAAATACTCTAAATGTTTCCAAAGTCTTAGCTTTTGAGGTTTAGGGTTGTTTTTTCATACCTAGAAAGGCAAAGATGTATATATTTTACATCTTTTGTTCAAGCACTGTGATTGTAGAATAGAATAGAATATAGGCTAGACTTTTGGTCACTCTCAACTCTGAGCTGCTGCAAGAACCATGAATGGTGAAGGGACCTGCAAACACAGAACTTCCACTGAGCAATATAAGGCTGAGCTCTTGTCTCTACAAGTACTTGTGAAGTGGCTTCTGACTGAGTATAAACGATAAAAGCTTACAAATGATAAAAGGAGGCATCAGAAAATCTTATTTCCAATGGTTTGAGGTTTGTTTTGTCTTTTATTTAAATGAAGAAAGGGAAAAGTCTCTACTGTAACCTAAAATATCCCTGAATGGACATAGATCAACTTGTCAACCTTCAGGCAGAAGTCTATTCAAAGGAGAGCTTTGAGAAGCTTACAGAAGGAGGAACTTGAGGAGTAGAAAGCTTGGAGAATGAGTTTGCTTTAGGAAGATCAGATTCTCTTTGTTGGTTGTTACAATTTGTTCAGTGTTCCAAGAGCTCTGAATTCACAAAGGCATGACAAAAACATCCTGCTGCTTCAGAAAACAAGCTTATCAGTCTTCTCCTCCCAAGACTAAACAGGGTAACACATAATATTACTACACTCTTAGAAGCAAACTAATTTGAGGAACAAATAAGACAGGACATTGGAAAACTCTTTGCAGCAGCCTGTGAAGAACAATTTCACACACAGCTGAAAAGCAACTTTGTCTTGTTCTGCCCCAGGTGAAAAAACACCCATTAACCCTATTTTCCTAGAAAAACAGGAAATTTATCTTGAGGTGGTTTTCCCCCCAAACTCTGGGATGACTGACTCCCACTCTCCCTAGCTCTGATAGCACAGATTGCCTTCCCCACCAAGCTTCCAGAGCCAACTCAGGTACTGGCACAGTGCTGCAGGAGTTGAGAGAAGAAAAAGAGCCAGCTGGAATTTTTCCCTGTGCCTTAGAAATGATTATCTCCTGCTTGCACATCCCTAGGGGACAACCTAGTTTGTAAAGCACTTTTTGACCTCGATGGGCTTGCATAAGCAGTGATTTCTCTTCCCTCCAGGGTCACCTAATGAAGTGTGTGAGGCTCTGACATCACCCAGCAGCCTGCGGGGCTCATGGAGTAGCAGTGCTCTGCAAGATACTTGCCTCTAATCAGCTTGGAATTAGTCACAGCAGAAAATATTGGTTCCTTTTAGTGCCTGCTTCCATCCTTGGAAGCCAAAATGTTCATATATTAACTTGTTTTGCCTTACAGAGGTGGAACTTTCCCTTTCTCCTCTCCAAACCTAGCAGAGGAGAATGTCAAAGTGCTAGTGAGCCCTTGGTTCTGTTAGAGAGAGCTGCTGACTGGTGGCAAAAGGCTTTTGTGGAGCTTCTGGCCAACAAAACAAAGGAAATACACATTAGCCTTTAGAAAAGGAACTGAATTTTCTCATCCTTGTAATACCTTAAAGCTTCTTTTGGGAGTAAGCTAGGAAAAATACATGTATGAGCACAATTTGCTGTCATCATTGACTTTTCTGAGTGATCTCTGCCTTTTTCAAAGCCCAAGTGAATCTGACACTGATCTCTGTGTTTTAATAAAACCTCACTTTCTTATGACAAAATACCTTAAATTATGACAATAATCTTAATTACAAACTTGTACTGGCAATGACATGCAAGGCAAAATGGGATAAAATTAACTAATTTGCCCATAAGCCATTTTCTTCAGAATGAAAGCTTCCTTTCAGTTAAAAATTAACAAAAGATATCCATACACTTACAGTTCAGGAAGACCTAAATATTCACTATATTATATACTATATATGTAATATATTATAGTATAGATATTAGTATATATAGTATATGATATAATATAGTAGGTATATTAGTATATATAGTATATAATATAATATAGTAGGTATATTAGAATATATAGTATACTCTATAATATATGGTAGATATATTAGTATATAATGTATATTATATAGCATATTATATATTAGCATATATAGTATACCATATAGTATATTTATATATACTAGCATATACAGTATATTATATTAGCATATACAGT
>VWZO01008470.1:411172-432693 GCA_013396975.1 Bucco capensis
TTCTGAATCACCAATGATGATATGAGGATGATGGAAAACTTCCTGAGGTGCAGGCTGATATAAAACTTCTGTTTTCTTTAAGCTAACTTGCAGCCCCAAAAGCTCAGCAGTGGCTGCAAAGCAGGACGTTAAACGCTGCAGAGCTACTTGTGTCTGGGCAACAAGGGCAGCGTCAGCAGCATAAAGCAGCTCCTGGACAAGATGCTTTATGGGCTTAGTATGGGCCTGCAAACCCCTTAGGGTAAATAGACATCCATCAGTACAATATCTAAAGCCCCTGGACTGCTTTGCCACTAGCCCACTTTCTAATGCTTTAGAGTGTGGGAGGAGCAGCCCTATCACTGGCAGCAGAAGGTGGATGTAAAATAAGATGCCATTTATTTTCATGCCAGGGAAATGGTTACATGGAAATTCCTAGCTTGTTGAGGGTTTTTGTTGTTGTTGTTGTAATATATGAAACAGAATAATTAACATTGCTGTGTCAATGCATCATATTCCTTTCATATGCACACTTCATAGGATACAACACTGTCCGTGGAGAAGCAGCCTGGATGTCTTTCAAATGAATTTCCATGAGTATAAGCACTGAAAAACCACATTCCAGTCCCATGACATGAGCACAGGTGGGGGAAAGACACTTCATTTGCCAGTAGACAGGTTTCTATGTCTTCTTTTGGGTTGTTTTCTCATGGCTTCAACTCCTCCTCACTTCCAAGTGGAAAGAAGCCATTACAATTGCTGCTGCTGCTCTGAGAGCACTGGGAGTCCTGCAGCATGTCTGGTTAGTGATGTTTGTCACACATTCTGCAGTTTAATCATTCAGGTGAAGCTTGAATACCTTTCAGGTAACAGCAACTTCACTCCTTGCCAAAGGGCAGCAACTGCCTAAGAGTAGAGTGGGAGAGCAGCAGGATGCAGGCAGGAAGCAGAACTAAGCTGATGGAACTTCAACAGAGGAGAAAACACAGCAGGGCCATGACAAAGGGGTAGGGGCAGATAATTGCCATGATGTCTAGCATCAGTGTTTTTATTTCTGCCATAAATTACATTTCAATTGCAGTGATATGCTGTTCTCTCATTAAGAACAGCACTAGCCTTTCTGAGCCATAAGCATGCAGCACAGACTGGGGAGAGCATGGATGAGCAGAAGGCTCTTGGGATCAACATCTGCCTGCACAATAAATAAGATTTCATTACCTTGTTATTAAATAAATCCTATACATATGACTGAAGAACTATTCCTCTGGAATTCTTTGAAATACTACCTAAGTGTAAGAGAAATGTATTAACATCTAAATAGCCACACACTCACCAACCCCTCAATCCTAGAAATAAATCTGTCTCAATGACATCTTAAATCCTTTCAGAAATGGTTACACTGCAGCTGGTAAATGACACTCAAGAGTGTTTCAGTACTTAAGGATCATCATGTCCTTTGGGATGGAGCACTTGAAGGTTATTTAACTTATTCTGACTTGGAGATTATTTAACTTATTCTGCAGCTATGTTTCCTTCAGCCCAGGTTAAGCTAAAAACAAATAGTGTTTCTTTACAAGATAGAAAATAGAAATATAGTCCCCAAACAGAGAGATTTAGAGGACTGAAAAGACAATTAGACATAGGTCTACCTTGTACTATTGGAAATTCCAAACAATCCTTTCATTTTTTACCTGACAATCCAGGCAGAAATGCTTCCCAGTGCCATGGCTCAGGATATTGTTGCTCTGCAGTCCAGTATCTTAATGTTCCTGTCATTAGTAATGTCTATTGTGCAGATGAACACAGCTTTTCATAGCTTCATCTTTAAAGTTGTTCAGACTCTAGATCAAATTTTCAGGTCTTTCTAGCCATAAATTTCTACCTGTAGATAGAATGTTGCCTCCTCATTCAAGCTTTAGAAGTCAGCATCAGAGAATCATCACAGAATCATGGAACTGTCAGGGTTGGAAGGGACCTTAGAGCTCCTCTAGGTCCATGGGCAGGGACAGCTGGCACTAGAGCAGCTTGCTCCCAGCCCCAGCCAGCCTGGCCTGCAACACTGCCAGGGCTGGGGCTGCCACCACCTCTCTGGGCAACCTGGCACAGTGGCTCAGCACCCTCCTGGCCAACAACTTCTACTAACAGCTATCTGTGTCCATTCCCCTAGTCCTAGCACTGCCTGACATCCTAACAAGTCCTTCCCCAGCTCTCTTGTGGCCCCTGCAGATGCTGGCAGGCCACAAGAAGCTCTCCTGGGAGCCTTCTCTTTTCCAGACTCAACAATCCCAACTCTCTCAGCCTGTCCTCATAGCAGAGGTGCTCCAGCCTCTGAGCATCCTCATGGCTCTGCTCTGGACACCTTCCAGCCCCTCCAGACCTCTCTTGTCCTGGGAGCTCCAGAACTGGATGCAGTACTCCAGGTGAGGTCTCAGCAGGTGGAATAGAGGAGGAGAATCACCTCCCTGGCCCTGCTGCTCTTGATTTTCTCTGATAACGTGCAATCATTGAGTGGTCAAAGAACAGTAAAGTAAATACCACAGCTTGGGGACTTTTAAAGAGTCAATAAAGAGGTTAAGACTCACATTCTCACCAAGGCAATACAAAAAACTCACTCTGAAACCCTGCAAAATTCAACTTATTTACCCTAGTCCCTTCAGAGCTTTGCTCTCAATGCCTCCACTGACTGCCCAGGCAATGCCCTTGCAAAACTATAGAGACATCACTATTTGCATGCTTTTTGAGAGCCATTTTCCTGCAGCATTATGACTGAAATAAAACAAACCCACAATTAAAATTCAGGTCTTCAGAGAGCCAGTGGCAATGCTGTCACAATGCAATTGGAGACAATTCAATTGAGATGCAGCAGCTGCTTTTTCGATGAGATTTTGCTGTTTACCCAATTTTGCTGCTGGGTTAATTGAGTCATATTGAGGTCAAGTGGCTTGTCTGCCAGCACCCAGATATAAGCTCAGGGAGAATTACAGCTCAGGACTATCACAGCTATCAAACCTCTCTTTCTTTCCAAGAGGGCAAAAAAATACAAACAGGAATAAAATAATCAATGAAACACTCTCAGGAGAAAACTATGGCAGCTGCCACAGCTGAGGATTACCTGGGCTGCTTGTATTAATAATAACCATTAAGGGGAAGAAAAGATATCAACATATGAAAATGAAACATTATGCCATGAAAATGACAATAAAAGAAGAGCGAAATACTTTAGAATTTATCTCAAATTAACAAACTGCCTTATTTTGAGACATATGCCAACTTGAGTCAGAACAGAAGCACTAGAGCTTAACTAAAATCCCTTCCTTTTGCCCCAGGACAAAGCAGTTTCTTACTGAACTCATGACATAAACTTGACTGCTGCTCTGAAGGTAATACCCAACATTGGAGACAGTGTGAAAAAACACAACCTGAGCTTCTCAAACTTGCTGAATTCAGTTCAGCTGAAACTATCCTGGGAGAAGCTGTCACAGAAAATGGTCTTGTCTGCAGCTGCAGAAGTAAGTAATTAAAAAATGCTACGTTTTACAGTGTCACACATAAATAATAACAAAATTGGTGTATTTTCTCTATTGGATACCATATTCCTCTCCAAAAATCATATTTTTAACTGTTAAATAACCCTAATTTGGAACTTACCCATCCATGATTAAGCTGCAAGTCACAGTATGCATTACTAGAGACAGGAGCTTGGAGAGAGGTTTGGAGTAATAGGGAGAGACTTTGAATGAGTTCCAGGACAAAACTGATGGCTCAATTAATAGAAAATGGGATGGACAGAACCCTGCTAAAATGTGGAAGGTGAGAGAAGCAGAAGTGGTTTATTATTTAGAGGAAGGAAAGATAAGCAGATGATGGTGTCAGAGGCATAGCAGCAGCAGCTTTGCTCTACAGCAAACCCTACAGCTCTGCATTGCTTGCAGTCAGATCAAATCCTTCAGGGCATTCAGGAGGAGTTAGAACATAGCTTAATAGTTTAGTAGTTAGAACATGAATTGCTGAATCTTAAACAGCATGGCTAGTACTGAAAAGGGTCTGAAAATGTTCTGACCATTGATTCAAAATAGAGGTTTTAACTGTTAGAAGCATTTGACCTTGTTGCCCAGACAGAAGTAGCTCTGCAGCATTTAACGTCCTGCTTTGCAGCCACTGCTCAGCTTTTTGGGCTGGAAGGTAGTTTAAAGAAAACAGAAGCTTTATATCAACCTGCACCTCAGGACGTTTTTCATCATCCTCATATCATCATTGGCAATTCAGAGCTTAAATCAGTCCAACAGTTTAATTCCCTAGGCAGCCTCATCTCCTCGCATGGTAAGATTGACAGAGAGATAGACAATAGGCTAGCAAAGGCATAGAGTGCTTTGGGAAAACTCTATCCAAGAGTCTGGTGAAATAAACACNATTCACTAAGCCTGTCCATGGTGATGATGATGAGTTAGAACATAGTTTAATGTGGGGAAAACTACAGAAAAGCAAGACAAAATTCTTTGCAACTTGGGGTGAACATCATCCTTGTAAAAACCAGAACAGGAGAGCTATTCACTCTAATCATCAATAGATTAATTTACAATCATCATTTTATGTTGACCTTTAGAGGTCATCAAATCCAAACTGAAATGGAATAATGGGCAAATTTGCCAGGATTTGACCAGCTCATTTATTTCTAAGTGCAACTGAAGCTTTTCAGCCCATGGTATCCTGGTTTTCCAGGAATAATGTTCATGCCATGTAATTTATCAGCTTATCACACATCTATATCTACATTCCTCAACACTCCTTGAAAACTATGGGGTTTATTTCTTTTTGAAGACAAAAAAAAAATCCATCTTGCTTGGAACAATCATCTAATCATCCCAAAGCTATTTCCACCTGCATATTTCTCTAAAAAATAACTGGAAATGTACAAGGAAAAAAGAAGTTTCTCCCAAAAAAAAAATCCATCGCCAGCCTTGAATTACAAAGACAATGATGTTGTTATTTCCCACTCTGCTTGAACAGTCCTTGGCACTGCAGCTGAATCATTAAGTAATGCTATTCCTTAGAGGCCTAGCTGGAACACTGAGAAGTTGGAAGAGCAATTATATTTTGACATAACACCACCTACTTTTGCCTTGTTGCAAATCAATAGTTAATAGAGTGAGAAATGCAAAACTATGCTCAAGAGGCAAGGCACAAACTAAGAAAGCAGCAGAAATCAACACTGCCACTGCCTAGATTATGCTTTCACACATAAACCTTACCACCACGTTCCTGGAGTTCAAGAGTGGTTACCAAGAAGATGAAGAGTCCCTTATTAATATGGAGTCACATGGAAAAGAAAAGGAGCAATGGATACAAGTTAGAAGCCTTGAGAAGCCTGGTCTTGTGGAAGGTGTCCTTGCCCATGGAAACAAGGTCCCTTCCAACCCAAACCATTCTATCATTCTGCTTGGCCTCAAAAGGAAGCTTTTTCACAGAGAAAGTAATCAACCACTGAAATAATGTCCCCAGGGAAGTGCTGGATTGCCCAACACTGGCTCCACTTGGAAAATCCCACTGGCCAGGCTGCTGGGCCATCTTGTTATTGACAAAATGACAATAACTGACAATTATTGACAATAACTGTGTTATTGACAAGAAAGGTTGGTCCAGATGATCCTTGAGGTCTCCTCAACCTGCTTTTCTCTGATCCTAGGAAGGAGAAATGTCTTGTACCTGAGGAGGAACAATCTCATGACACCAAGATGTGCTGGGAGACACACAGCTGGGAAGCAGCTAAGTAGGAAAGGACCAGAGGCTCTTGGGGAACAAGCTGAGGCAGCAATGCACCAGGGTCATTTCAGTGATGCCTAGTCCCAGGGGGTTCTGCCTGAACATCAGCAAACACTTTTAGTGTAAGGGATGTCCAGGGAGCTTGTGGAATCTCCATCCTTGGAGATATTCCTAAGCCATCTAGACATGTTCCTGGGCAAGCAGCTCTAGGTAGCCTTGCTTGAGCAGGGGAGTTAGACCAGATAACCTCCAGAGGTTCCTCCAACCTCAGGCATTCTCTGATGCTGTATGTAATTCAGTTAGTCTGTGATCTAACCTAAACTGATGTCTCATCAGAGGTAGGAAAAACACACACCAAAAAAGCCTGCATTGCCAGACATGCTCTTAGGAGCCAGCAGAACATCTACCCTCTGTTAACAGAACATGAACTTCCCTTTTCTGGTCCAATTACACCACTTATCTCTAGGATATGAAGCTGCATCAGGATTCACAAACCCTGGCCTCCATTAATCCTCCTCCACCTGCTCTCTGACAAGGTGGAAGTCTGTGGTTTACTCTTAATGCTAACCTTTTCTCTAGCTCATTTGTTATGTCCCCTGCTCTTGAGCTCCAGGCTGTCACCAGGAGTCAAGTCCCCATTTGGGATGTCAGCTGCCACTGTGCTTAAAACCTTTTGCTTACAAACAGCTTCAAGTCAGTAGTTTATAAGTGCAAGAGAAACAAAGCCTAGCATTAACTACTTGTTCTAACACATCACATACATTGATTTCCATGATATGTGCTTTACTTTTTTGGGGGGGTACAGTTGAATCAATTCAGTTATTCTGGATGAGAGAGGAGAAGCTGCTATTTCATTTCATTTTTTTTTGCCCTTTCACTTGTGTTGCTGATGCCTCAAGACTTGGATGGTTGCCCCTTTCTTTTGTCATGGAAATGAATTCCTTAATTCCTGTGGCAGAAGAACCAGTTTCAACCAGAAGATGCAATAAATAACAATTTGGAAAGACAAAATGTAATAGAAAATGGAGTGGAAAGCTTTATCATTGTGACCTTGTGAGTGAATCATGAAAATCATGCTCAAATGGATCTTGAAGGAAAAGTGTTAGAGAGTGCAAAGTTCTACTAATATTTGAATGGAACTTTTCAATTAAAATGAGAAATATGATAACAGCAGTGGTGCTCTCAAAGAGAACAATTTGCTTTCTTGATGCCTTATGCTAACAGAATCTTATCTTCACTTTTATGTACACAGACAGATGTCTGTACACACAGACAATACTAAAACACTTGAGTTTGTTTAGAAGCTTGGTTTATGTGTGCTGGTAAGGTGAAAAGATAATATTCATCTTGCTTGGGCCTACTAGGTAATAAATTGTTCTGGAAGTTGATTAAATACTAGACCAAAGGCAAGGCATTTAATCAATGCATAAAGCCTTTTGTTGCCTGCACATTCCATCCTCAGGAATTTTACTGCTACTCTGATAAAAAATAAAATACTTATGGACAACAAGCTCTTATAAAGCTCTCTCACTTGAGAAGCTCCCTTTCTTCTTTCACAAAGCTTTAAATATGATGTGATAGGGACACAATTCATCCTCTGCAATCCAATGTATGAATCTATCTGCATATATCACATTTATTAACTGATTTCATATTATTCTTGTCACATGTGGAAGAAAAAAAAAAAGTAAGGCACATTTCCAGCTAAAATCCCAATGGATCAGCCTCATTCATGCCATCCACATTACTTGTTTCATTTCAAATATCTATAGGCTACCTTGGCTGCTCTCCATTCATTCCAGGGAAGCATCTTGTTAAAATCACCTTTGCAGTTTTGCCTTTTTATGTGTAAGATGAATTATGTTCAGATTACAAATAACACCCAGGATGTGGGAAATAGCTGCAAGAATCTGCTGTAAAACTCCTCAAGTTGTTCAAATGATGGATGGGAATGTATTGCATGGCCTGAAATCCTTTGGAACCTTTTCTTTTGGCTGTTTATGATTTCTTTGTTTAGTTTTCCCCATCTTGCATGACTGGATATTTACCTGTGGTCACACCTACCTCCTGTCCTCCTTCACTACATCATCCAAAAAAGGTTTGAATGAAAGAACAAAGAACAAATGACAAAGAATGAATGTTCATTTTGTCCATGCAATTGTATCTTACTTTTTTTTCCCACTGACAGGCTGTAACTACCAGGAAAGCTGCTGCTAGACACATTTTCAGACCATATCAAGTCCACAGAAAGAGGATTTGGTGATGGAAGTGATCTCTGGAGATGATCTAGTCCAATCCCTCTGCAAGATCAGGAAAACCTAGAGCAGCTTGCACAGGATGGACTCCAGGTGGCTTTGGAACATCTCCATAATAACTTCTCTTGTCTGTCTTATTTATTTTGAATATAAGCATGTTAGGAAAAAAAAAATGGAGAGGAAAAAAATTTCCAAACACTTCTATTTTAGCTGCTTTAATTTCATTTGACCTTCACCACTTTTCCTCATGCACTGAACACCCAGAAGCTTTGGAGATGTGTGGGAGGACTCTTTCCCTCCTAAAGAATAGGAAAATACAGCTCCCAAGTACCACTCCACACAAATTGTACATTATTACATACACTGCTGGTTTATTGCTCTAATTAACAACTAGGTATTTTCACTCTGGGGAACAATGGGAGAGGTTAACAAAATCCCTAGTTTCATTCATCCCCTGTTGAAGACTCACTGGGATCAGAAAAGCCTGATGCTGGGAGCTGTGTGCTTGTGGGATGATTCTGTAAATAGAGTTGCTCAAATAAAAATAAAAAAAAAAGATGAAAATAGACTAAAAAAATGAAAATTAAAAAACTCAGAAATCTATTCTGATTAAAAAAAACCCTATTCATTGTGGAAAAAATGACCAGGGCAATATTCCAGGCCAGGTAACTGTTCTCACATAGCATCCCTTGAATAATCACAGAATCATGAAGGTTGGAAGAGATCTCTAAACTCATCAAGTCCAAGCATCCCTAGCACTCCTATGCCACTAACCCATGGCCCTAAGGAGAGCAGCTAGATGTTGAACCCCTGCAGGGATGGTGACTCCAGCACCTCCCTGGGCAGCCTGGGACAAGATTTAACAACCCTTGCAGGGAAGAAATTTCTCCTTATATCCAATCTAAACCTCCCCTGGTGCAACGTGAGACCATTTCCTCTTGTCCTGTCACTGTTAACCCTGGAGAAGATCCCTACCCCATCTCACTGCAACCTCCTGTCAGGGAGCTGCAGAGAGAGCTCAGCTCTGCCCTGAGCCTCCTCTGCTCCACACTAAGCAAGCCCAGAGCCCTCAGCTGCTCCTCAGCACACTTGTGCTCCAGAGCCCTCCCTAGGCTCCTTGTCCTTCTCTGCACACATTCTTATGAACAGACCTGAGCTGCAGAAGGTGTTCCTGGGGCCCATAAAGAGTCTGCACTCTGGTTTGGCTTCAGCACTTGAGAGCCAAAGGGAGAAATTAGTAACTTCAGTAGTACCAATGGAGTATTTCCTGTCAGTGTATCCTAACAGTCCAGGAGAGCTCACATTTACCCAAGGCCATTCTTCTTCTCATTTCAAATGGTCAATGGATCAATGCAACCTTGCTGTCAGCAAGAAAGGGCACTACAGCTTTCCCAACCTGAAAGCAATGCTACTGTGTCCAGTTGTGGGCCCCTCAGCTCCNAAAGGCTTTTGGCACGTAGCAGCCAGTGAGGAGCTCAGAGGTGCCCTCAGTGGCAGCACTGGTGTTGAGGATGCATGCCCAGAGACATTGGTCCTACTCAATCCTTTGTGGGGACCTAAGGCAATGATGCAGCAAGGAAAAGGGAAAGCTGAGTGTGTCACTATGACATCTCCTCATCACCTCAGAGAAGACTTAGAGAACGATGAAGACTCAATATAACTTTTGCATAACATTAAATCTACACAGTTTGTTCACAACTTTTCTACCTCCATTGCTGCAGAGCCTGAGGTAAAACTCACAGGACAGAAGAGTCAGAGTTAACATATTCATTTTAACAAGGTATATATATACCCCCCCTCCCCAATTAAAATTAAAACCATACAGTTCCACAATCTGTAGATTTAAAATGCATGAACCAAAAATGGGACATAAAAGAAGAAAAACAATCAGATGTAAAGGAATGCAGTAATTAAAGTTTCCTTAATCCTGCCACCCTGTGTGTCTGTATGACAATGTTATCTTTAAATAGCATCAGCACATTCCTTTTCCCTCAGTCTTTCCTCCACTCAGTCACTTCCTCTTCTCATTTGGTACTCTGGCTGTACAATGGATGTACAATCCCAGCTAAATGGGCTCTGATCTCATCTTTCTTTCTCTCTCACCACTCAGTATGCAGGTTCTGCTCTTGCTCACTGCATAGCCTGAGCTGAATACAAAGGATTGCATTTCCTTATCAGCTCAGAGGTACTTTTATCACTGCACCATCCAAGTTTTTCATTAACCTCTCACCTTTCAAATGAGAAGATTTGACTGCATTCTCCAGGAGAAATGATTTGTCCTTTTTCTACCTCATCCTAAAAACCTGAGCCAGGAAATTTCATACAGAGCTAGTTGATTTCACTGGAGAATTAGCTGAACTTTCCTATTCTTCCATTAACTCCTCTCCTAAAAAGCCTTGGCTAAGTGAACATGACCATTAAATGACTTGGAATCACTACCTGAGCAGCTGAAAGATCTTAGTTTATTCCACATATCACTTGAATATATAAATTGCATAACTCCTAACATACAAATTGCATGCAGACCCAATTCCTGCATCCTAGGTGCTTAACCAAGTACCTCTACCCTCAAGACTCTCTGAGGTTAACATGGACATCCCCAGCAACACTTGAATTATACTGCAAAGGAAAACACAGTATAGTGATGAGAGAAGGAAATCATTCACCTTTTCATTTGTAAGTTTTTGCTGGAAATGACCTAAATTGATTAAAAAACCCCAAACTATTCAAGGCATTCAACAGTGATTCCTACTTAAGCATGAAACACTTCAGGGAAGAGAATACCAAGAGGAGAAGAAAAAAGGAATACACTTAGAAAACACCTTTTTTTGGCACAAATGTCTCAATACTGAGTCTTGTTTCTAATGACTGAATTAAAATACAGTATCTAATGAATTCAAATACAGTATCTTAAACTTGAGTACCTTATCACACATGCATAGAGCCCGCTGTCTTGGACCAAGGTCGGTCGGAACCAAATGGAGTCTTCTTCTTTGCTCATTCTAGTTCCATCAAAAGCTATAGGTTCCTCAAAATCTCCAGGGCCAGAGCTTTTGTACCACATCAAACTAAGTCCAGCACTTTGGGCTAAGGAGTAATTAGCTCTAATATATCCATAAAAGAGTGCACATTTGATCCGAACAGGTTCTCCCACTAGAACTTGATATTTCTTGTAATCCACAGACCAGTCAGTGCATCCATCAGCTACAAGAGAAGAGAAAAGGACAAGAGATTATCAAAGGCTCCAGAGAGCACTCTTCACCCAGCAGCTGGTACTGTAGGCAAGCAGTGGATGTGGGAAAAGGTCCATTGAGTAGCCAGCAGTGTTCTTTTTGATCCCTGAACAACAAACTGCATTTTCACACCATTAATGTTTGATGTTCTCTAGGCAGAACAGTAATCATGAGGTTGTGTGTTAAATGTTGATAATTCCTGAGATAACTGAGCAATTCTCTTTTGTGGGACACCAGAAGAAATTACTGGAGTGAAGTTAGTTATAGACAGAGCCCATGTGGCACACGGTGTCATGATCTGTGATTTACATCCATCACATCCTATGTAAATAAAAGAAGGTATTGCTCAGTCTCCAAAGTCATTAGGACAAGGAGCAGTAGCCTGAACCAAAGAGTGTGAAAGGCTGGGTTACAGTTGGTTGGATACTGAATTTCATGGAGAATTTAAGCTGCTGTGCAAGATGAAGTTGTTGTATTGGCACTTTAAACATGGGCAATGTTTTCATCTCTTAATTGGGAGAAAAGCACTGTTGAGATTTACCTTTGGATAACACCACAGTACTTGCTGCAGAGAGCAAAATAAGACACAAACATCTGCACACATCACTGTGTAAATCATAACCTAAGGCAATAGAACACTGAATGATGGAGAGAAAAAAACAAACAAACCAAACCCCCAAACTAAACCACTTCAGGATCTATTTGCATTGTGAACAGAATTCACACAGAGAAATAGTTCATAGAGCTTTGGATTGTTTCCTACTGCGTTTAGTTTACTTTTAAGATTAGGAAAGGGACAATAATATGTCCCTGTTCCAATTTTCCTACTCAAAACTCCCTAAAAATTAGTAACCTTTAGAAGACACAGGAGTACTCTTGCAGAACTTGAATGAACAGAGACAAGCTACACTAGCACCTTCCCTGTAGGAATTAAGAAACCACCTCCCATTTATTCATGTCAGAATCCATTTCCATCTTTGCCACTTTTAGTTTCTACCTTCCTGAAAGAGCATTCTCTCTGATCTCTTCCCATTTCCCTCTCCTTCTAAATCCCCATGCCAAAAATGAATTCCCAGGCCCATCTCAGCAATGTTAATCCCATTAGATAAGTTACCAAGCAATAGCTGCTTCATCATACTTCATTATCAAAGTGTAATCTTGCCTAATGAAGTTAGTACTCTTTGATTTATAGCATTAGGCTGCAGGTTGTGTTTGCTCTCTCAGAATATTCAGTTCTAAGGATCCCAGGTCCTTAAGCTTGGTGGATTCAGGAGAAGATAGTGCAGAGTCACACCAACTCTGTGTCAAGCATTCACACTGAGTGGAGGATTAACTTTGTAGAGTAAATAGCCATGAAGGACAAGGGGCAGTGGTTTTAAATTGGAGAGGAGTAGATTTAAACTGGACATTAGAAAGAAGTTGCTCCCCACGAGGGGGGTGGAACACTGGCCCAGGTTGCCCAGGGAGGTGGTTGAGTTGCCATCCCTGGAGGCATTGCAGGTGAGGCTTGCCAGGGCTCTGGGCAAGCTGCTCTAGTTGGGGATGTCCCTGCCCACTGCAGGGGGGTTGGACTAGATGAGCTCCAGAGCTCCCTTCCAACCCAAACCAGTCTAGGATTCTATTTCAGCATGCTACTCCTCACCAAAAAAAGGGCTAAGGATCACCTGCAGTAAGCTTACACAAAGCTATTCTATACTGACATGCAAAAGCAGAGGTTACCACAGAAAGGACAAGAGGAAATGGCCTCAAGTTGCACCAGGGGAGGTTTAGNGTCATATCTACTGTATTGGTAGCTCAAAAAGTGAAGAACAGAGGAAAAAAACCACAACTGAAAACCACCAGACAAACAAAAGAAAAAAAATCACAACAAAACAGACAGAAAAGCAGCAAACAACTACTCCAAGTGATGCAGAGGCACTCACCCAACACCTCCAGAAGCAGACCAAAGCCCAGCTAATCTCTGAGCAACAGCTCCTTTGAAAGCCAAAGCACTTTTATTGCTGAGCAAGACATCATTTGGGGTGGAGCATCCCTTTGGCCAATTTGGGTAAGGGATTCCAGCTGGTTCCTCTCCCAATCTGTTGCCCCTCACCCCTAGTCCCTCAAGCCTACAGTGTGTTATCAACACTGCTCTAGCCATAAATCCCAAACCTGGCACTATCATAGAATCATCCTAGAATCCTAGAACGGTTTGGGTTGGAAGAGACCTCTGGAGCTCATCTAGTCCAACCCCCCTGCAGTGGCCAGGGACATCCCCAACTAGAGCAGCTTGCCCAGAGCCCTGGCAAGCCTCACCTGCAATGCCTCCAGGGATGGCAACTCAACCACCTCCCTGGGCAACCTGGGCCAGTGTTCCACCACCCTCGTGGGGAGCAACTTCTTTCTAATGTCCAGTTTAAATCTACTCTTCTCCAATTTAAAACCATTGCCCCTTGTCCTTTCCCTGCAGGCCTTTGCAAACAGGCCCTCTGCAGCCTGCTTGGAAGTTCCCTTTAGGTCCTGGAAGGTCACTAGTAGTTCCCCTGAAGCCTTCTCTTCTCCAGGCTGAACAATCCCAGCTCCCTCAGCCTGTCCTCAGAGCAGAGGTGTTGCAGCCCCTGAGCATTCTCATGGCCTCCTCTGCACCTGCTCCATCAACTAGACAGGCTGCTAGCAATAAAAATAAACCCAGCCCAAACCCAGCACACAGGTCTCTAATCTTTTCTGTGCTCCTCTCTACTCATTCTCAGCCAGAGGCCATTTGCACATTTACACTTACAGCACTGAAATGGCAATAATAATGTCCTCAACAGCTGCAAAACACAAGGCTTTGTTTACTAGATTAATTTCCAAAGCCTGCTATCCAACTGGGATAATGATCAATGCCTATCTGAAATAGATTGGGTCTTGTTTGTTGGATTTACTATACATATTTTATTTGTTGCTTTGAGAACAGTTCTGCATCCTCTGTTTCTTATGTGGCTACAGCAGAGTTATCTGCATTATTTTTGGACCTTAAAAATATGCCTTTTCCCCCCTGCTCCCCAAATATACTAATTTGGAAAGATAACTTCTACTTAGTGTCACTGTCACACAAGTTCTATTGTTGATGACATGATTTAGATATGGGATCCCAGCAGGTTAAGGGTTGGAAGGGACCTCTAGAGCTCATCTAGTCCAATCCCCTGCCAGAGCAGGAGAACCTAGAGCACAGGATGTGTGCAGCTGGGGTTGGGATGTCTCCAGAGATGGAGACTCCAGCAGCTCCCTGGGCTAGTGCTCCAGCATCCTCAAAGCAAAGAAGTTCCTCTTCATGTTTAGATGGATTTTTGGTGTACTACTGTGGGTAGATGTATACAAGCACCTAAGGTTCAGAACAGGGCACATTTTCCTCCTCTTTTGCATTTCTTTTCAATCCCAAGAGCCCTTTAAAATGTTCCATGTGAATGACTCAATGGTAAAATAAATCCTTGACATGACTCTGAAGCTTGCTACCAGCACCACAATAGTTAGAAACTACTAACTACCCACATTAAGAAGCTCAGCCATTGTCAGCTTGGAATTGGTTAACTAGAGAAAAATCTCCTTTTACATTAAAATTGCTGCTATGGAATGACTACCAAAAGTAGAATGTAACAGAAAGGGAAAAAAAATTATTAATAAATCAAAAAGAAGAAAAAAGTATGCTTCCACACAACTAGAAGAAAAGCTTCCATATTGTGTGTAAAATACTGTATTTTTGATGTACTGTATGATTGATTTCTCATCAAACTGCTAAAGAAAGAAGACACTTGCTTATAAAACAGAAATAAATCTTTAATTGCAGAAGGTTTTATGATCTGTGCTCTTTTCCTGCTTACCAAGCCCAAACCCATGGTAGTCTAAAACCAATAGGAACCTCCTAGAAGACTTAGCAAAGAACAATACTCACTGAACTTTAAAGAGAAAATATTAACTACAGTAAATCTGCACTCCATGGATTACAAAAAGTCATTATAAATCTGTTTATACACCTTTTTTTTTTTGCTGTTTTAGAAGAACTGATATTATGATAGCATCTGGCATTTTCCTTCCTTTTTTTTTTGGTCCATATTAAGTCTAGAAGCTAAAGCTTCTGAGAGGTATTACAGTTGGTAAATCTTTGCTCCCCTGTTTGACATTTCCTCTGCTCCCATCTGCCACAGGTTTGCCACCCTTGAGGCAGCTTACAAAGAGAAAAGAGGTCACCAGAGGAGAAAGTTCACTCCTCTAATCTCATTAGGCAAAGGAAATGAAAATCATTACTGTTGGGAGTTGGAGAAGAAAACTTTGCTCCTTATTTCTAAAGCTTAGCTGCAATGTTTTGGTTTCAGCAAATCTAAAGTAACAGAATGGATTTAATTGATTGAAGGAAGCCAAATCCCACAAGACTCAGACAAAAAGAAAGCTTCCTTAGGTGCATGTGTGGATCAGGTCAGCACATTGATGTGTGCATTGAATTTCAGAGATGGAATGAAAACATCAGAGCTTTTCACTTCCCCTCCTTATGCTATTGCCTAGAATACATCCAAACCCAAATTAAGACTTGTTAGATAAAACAACTTGCACTATCTCTCCTAGCAGTTGCTAATCATCAAGAGGACAAAGGGAAGGATCTTCTAGCTAACCGTAGACAGGGGGAACACAGAGGAAGAAACCCAGGTATATCTCTAGAGTAAAGTCCTGCAGATACCTCTTCGTGTGCCAAAATTGAGATTCAATTCATACATAAAATTGGCATCAAGACATCAATTTCACATGAAGGCTGGGGGATCTTTGTGTTCTTGCTGTCAGTTTTGTTTATGCTGTGTGACATGGTTCACTTCATCAACAAGCAGCAACAACAATTGCAACGTGTTGTAATTGTTTTCACTAAGAATTCATTCAATTTTTCCTCTTATACCTCCTTTGCTTCGAAGAAATTGAATTGCCTGGTTTCTTCCCTAAAAGGTTTGTTCAGTCTTGGCCCAGGCTACCCAGGGAGGTGCTGGAGTCTCCATCCCTGCAGGGGTTAAGAAACATCTAGCTGCTCTCCTTAGGGCCATGGGTTAGTGTCCTGGGGGTGATAGGGATGCTTGGACTTGATAAGCTTAGAGATCTCTTCCAACCTTAGTGATTCTCCCTTATGTTTAGTGTCCTGAGGGTTATAGGAATGGTTGGACTTGATGAGCTTAGAGATCTCTTCCAACCTTGATGATTCTGTGATTCTCTTCTATGGACTAGAGCAATTCCTCAGCTGACTTCTAACTACATTCTATGACACATTAGTCTGCCCTTTCCTAGTCATTACATGGATCCTAATGGGATATATCATTCCAAGACCAGAGCAACAGGACTAGGAATTGCAGCATCATATAGAATGGTAGTGATTCCCTCCCCAAACCCACTAACCACCTGCCAGCTTTGAGTGTCATCACTCTTCCTTCACCATTAAGAATGAATATGTGTATTTAAGTGTGTGTCTATGTGCAGAGGAGGAGAGTGACAATAGACAGAAGGTGAATTACCCACTGAATTGAGCAATCCTTGAAGAAAGTGTGAGTTAACCGCAGATCAAAATCTGTTTCAGCCCTGTGACCTTCTCTTGAAAAAGATACTAACATTTTCTTTACCTCAGCGCATTGGAGGCATCAAACAGATCAAACAGAGTGAAGCATCACTCAATAAAAGTTAGTCTCAGTGGAATATTTGGGTTATAAGGTGCTCTCACAACCATTTCATTGCATTCCTGTATAAAAAGGATCATTCCTTCAGTAACTGGAAAGGTCTAGTATGAGTTTGTGTGTATATATTTTATATTTAAAACAGGCATTTCTATTTCAGTCATTTCACTAGTGGCTTTTTAAGCATGTTCAGAGAAAATGTTCACTTATTAGATGTAGCTCAGTTCCTCATGTAACTCAAGTATGAGCATGTGCTGTACAATTAACTCAAAAAAGAGAGAGTAAGACATTTCACAGAATCATTAAGGTTGGAACAGACCTCTAAGCTCATCAAGCCCAAGCTTCTATCACCAACAGGAGACTAACCCATGGCCCTAAGGAGCACAGCTAGATGTTGTTTGAACCCCTGCAGGGATGGAGACTCCAGCACCTCCCTGGGCAGCCTGGGCCAAGACTGAACAACCCTTGCAGGGAAGAAATTCCTCCTTAGATCCAATCTAAACCTCCCCTGGTGCAACTTGAGGCCATTTCCTCTTGTCCTCTCCCTGTTAACCCTGGAGAAGAGCCCTACCCCCAGCTCACTCCAACCTCCTTTCATCCTCAAGAGCCTTGTTGTCTGTTCCCTCCAGAAGTGATTTAGGAACTGGTGACAGAAGAAAGAAGGAAATGCTATTTTTTAATTGGCGGAATCGAAGAGTCTTGTAATTAATTTGCAACACTTCACATCATTATTTATGACCTCAGAGGATATGATGTTTTTGATGGTTATAAAAATGTGATTAGTAACTCCACATTGAGATTTGCACTGCAAGCAGGATTACAACCCTTTTATTTCACTCCTCATTGACTTAATCTCTTTTCCAGAGTTAACACAGTACCTTCATCTTCAGAACAGAACTAATTTATTATTATTATACTCTCCTTCAGAGAAAAAGAATATTGACTTTCCAGGACCTAAAGGGAACTTCCAAGCAGGCTGCAGAGGGCCTGTTTGCAAAGGCCTGCAGGGAAAGGACAAGGGGCAATGGTTTTAGATTGGAGAGGAGCAGATTTAAACTGGATATTAGAAAGAAGTTGCTCCCCACGAGGGTGGTGGAACACTGGCCCAGGTTGCCCAGGGAGGTGGTTGAGTTGCCATCCCTGGAGGCATTGCAGGTGAGGCTTGCCAGGGCTCTGGGCAAGCTGCTCTAGTTGGGGATGTCCCTGGCCACTGCAGGGGGGTTGGACTAGATGAGCTCCAGAGCTCCCTTCCAACCCAAACCAGGCTAGGATTCTAGGATCCTAACCTGATGTTTTCTTTTCCACCTTCTAGATGCCTGCTGTTTTTCCTGCCCAAACCAACAGTGACCCGGTTGAACCTCCCATTAGCTCTGCATGAGACACAGCCACATTTCAGACAGACATTATTTATTTTTAATATTATATATTTACTATATTATTTAGTAGCATTTATTATATTTACTTAATAATAATTTTTATACTAATATTTCTTTATGTTTAATTCATATTAAAATATTAATACTAGGCTTGAAATTTCCTCTCTTTTGTTTGTCACAAATGGTGAAACTTTGTTACTCACAACCTATCCAGATTTTTACTGCAATTTTTCCTACTGACAAGAAAATGAATAAATGTATAAGCTTTTTTCTTCCTCTTGGCCTTCCCTTCCTAAGGGATTTTTATGCTTGTTTTTTCCTCCCCTTCCCTCCAGATATGCAACAGATCACTAGTAAGTTACTAAAGATCATCTGCAACGAGCAAAATTCATTGGAATATCAACTAATTCCTATTGCAACCCAAATCATTCTCTTGATGAGGAAAGAGGCAGCCAGTTGTTAGAACTAACAGTGTGATGTGCCAGGTAGTTTGTTTCCAGCTTGAAATATCCTGCAGATCTCTTGTGGAGAAGATGTTTAAAAGAGCTATTTGAATATCTGCTCCCATCAAGGCATTTGGACAGGAAGATTTATTGATTCCTTTGTGAACTAAGCCCTCCTGAAAAGCTCTTACCTCATGGAACAGGGAGAGAAGCAAGCACTGCACACAAAAGACACTGCACTGAAACTCTCCAATGTTAGAATGAGAAAAGCTAGCTAGTAAACATATGCTAATGAAAAATCAGCCCCAAAAATAAAGAAGAAACTGAAGATTTCATAAATTAATTCTCTAATCTCTCTTGAGCTGCTTAGCTTTTAATTTCATCTGCATATAAATGCATTTTGCTGTCTTTTAGTAGACAATTCTTGATATCCTAAAGATCCATTTCACCAAAAATGAATGTGTAGAGATAGGGGAGGTTAATGAAAATAACCTTCCACGAGAAAGATATGTATTATCTCATTGAATACTCAATAAAATGAAGTATATACAAATGAAAATGAAATCCATCCTGTTGTATCAGAGAGTAAAATTACTCCTAGACACTACCGTAAATTATATCCACTAGGGACAGATTATGATAGATGGGAAAAAAAAAGCCAACTTATTCCTTAATGAAACAACTCACTGTTTTTAATAATAAGACTGGGCAAGGTCTTCTGGGTCAATGGTTCTAGTTGTCCATCAGCTCAATCAGTGGAGGAAACACATTCATATAGCAATTTTTATCTCAGGACCACTTCAAAGATATTTTTTCTGAAAGTCCTGCTGGAAATTGCTTCCTCATCTCCTTCCTCTAGTGTGTAGAAACTACTTGGTAATTCACAGCAGCAGTTTAACTCATCCCTTGCATTTCTTTGTGCTCAGTCTGTAGTTGTACACTTCTTTGTGCAAGTTTAACTCCTTCATTTTCTCTTCTTTTTGGATTAGCAATGTGGAAAAAGTCCTACAACTACCTTAGGGTTATCTCTTAGGCTTCTCTGAAATGCTGAGGGGAGGAAAAAACCCAATTTGATTCATCTTATTCACTGGAGGAAAATGAACACTCCTGGTGGAACAAGTGGGATAATACTAATAGTACCAAGAAACATGTTTAGAGCATAAAATTATATGAACAAGACTATGTTTTATCTTTTGATCTATTAAAAATCCTGGAATATGGGTACCTTAAAGATGAAATTGCAAGACAGCAGCAGTGAAAATAATTGTTACAGCTATAAAAAAAAGAATTGGTTAAAGGATGAAGGATACACTGTTGAAGTAGTAATAAAAGGACTCAAAACCTCACCACTTTGCCTTATTCCCTGCACTAAACCTCCTAATTCTGTTTGTTTTCTGCAGGTTCACCAACCTCTAAGCTGAGCACTTCGAACCTTTCCCTTTCCACATCTTTTTTACTTAAAGCTAAGTGACCACTTGCAGCTTGAGCTACTTACTGGAGGTTTAAACAACAACCAAAAATTAACAATGCATGTAAACAAGCTTTTGTCTGTATTCAGTTCCCCTTCTACACAGGAACAATTAGCTCAATTTCCTTAATTTCAGATGACAAGCTGTCAAAAAACTTGCTTTTTTCCCCCCCTGTCCTGATTTAGCTTGAAAAAAGCACTACATCTCTCCTATTCAATTATGCAAAATCACTAACTAGAATATTTAGTATGCTCCTTAAAAAATAATCAAGAAGAAAGCAAACATGCAGTACTGCAAGATAAAGCTGTGTGTGATGTCCATGAGTTTACCCCAAAATGCTCTTTTTCCTTGTCCCAGGCATCAGCTCAAGTGCTGCAGAGAGATGTCAGGATTCTCAGAGAGCATCTATGGAGAATAGATCAATAAATGTTTAAAACCCCCAAGTATTGATTTCTAAATCCAGGAAATCTATTCCTTGAAATAATTCTGAGCTTGCTTCATTCCACACATGTCCTAAAAAAGTAATTTTAGATATTAGATGAGACACTGTATGATGCTGATATTCATGTAGGGAAAAACAACTTCAGCTGTACTCTGCTGGTGGCACACAAAATACTTGAGTTTCATGGCTATTTTCCTCTCCAAATGTCTTTCTTTTCACTAGAAAGTGTGTTTCTTCTTATTGGGTTCTGCTTTTAAATATCTATAGCCTTTTATTAATGTCTGTAGCCTGAATCTGCCACTGAAGGCTTTGCTAAGGCCTCTGCCAGTTGGATCTGAAGCTGACACAGAAAGAGGAAGGAGAGATGGATGCAGAGCTGTCAGTGAATGCCATAGAATCACAGAACAGTTGCAGCTGGAAGAGACCTTGGAGATCATCAGTGCAGCCTTTGTCCTAGCCCTAGCAACCTGCTAAATGATGCTCCCCAAGGCAACATCTCCCTGGCTCTTAAACTCCTCCAGGGATGGGGACTCAAGCACCTCCCTGGGCAGCCTGTGCCAATGGCTCACAACCCTTGCAGCAAAGAAATTCCTCCTCATGGCTAGCCTGAACCTCCCCTGGGGCAATTTCCATCCATTTCCCCTTGTCCTAGCACTCTCCACTAAGGAGAACAGAGCAGTCCCTGCCTCTCTACAACCTCCCTTCAGGGAGTTAGAGAGAGCCAGGAGGTCTCCCCTCAACCTTCTATTTTCCAGGCTCAACAGGCCCAGATCCCTCAGGCTTTCCTCATAGTCATGGTCTTCTCTAGATATTAAAGCCTGGATCATAAAACACCCACACACAAGCTTATTGGAAAGCAACTGAATGGCTAAAGTAAGACCTTCCCTGTGCTGAGGGTTATTCA
>VWZO01008470.1:432940-483133 GCA_013396975.1 Bucco capensis
CCTAATTCACTTTAAAGCTACAAACACATTAAATTTGCAGGTGGATGTTACAATTCTCTACCGTTTTTCTCTGCTATATATATTATTTGTGAGTATATAAATGTAAAGTATGAAGTGTTAGGGATGCTTCTGATCTGCTAACAATGACTCTTCAAGCTAGCAGAGCTTTTCTATTCTATTTACTCCCTAATTTTAAAGGTGGTCTCCTCTCCTCAGTGTTTGTTCTATGAAGAATTTTCCTTGTTGCTCTTTGAACAATCACATAGACAAAATAAAACCCAAAACAAACAAACAAAAACCAAACCAAACCAAACCCCCACCAGGTCTGAGATTCAGAAATTTAAGAAAAAATATATATAATACAATAAAACAAATAAACCACAAGATCATGACATGGAAAACAGTTCCTCATGTAGCATCTTTTCCTTTCTTATTGCTGGGTTTATGACTTGGGATGAAGCAAACACACACATAGCCCTCAACTCCATCCTTGCCTCTCCTATTCCAGCTCAACTGTGCTTCATTTTGTACTATTAATCAGTGATGAAAAATCCTCAAAAGTCTCAAATTCTAAGAAAAAATGGTCAAAGAGAGAAGAAAAAGCTCCTTGGGCTTTAAATGATTGATTGATCCAACCTGTCCAGCATCTTTTGTCAGATATATTAGAGGTAGCAACAGCACACTCAATGCTGCATTGAGCTGTGCACTTACTGCAGGATTCAAACTCTCCCATTTCATCCTTCAGTGATTAAAATTAGATTCTAAATGATGCAGCAACTCTTTTGAAAAGATAAGTATGTACCAGGCAATTTACAGATGAACATTTGAAAATCATTCTCTTATTAAACATTTCCCCCAAGAGTCTTTACTGTGCTGGCATCACCTTCGTATCTCACACAAATGGAATGATTTTTCACCAATATCCTCTAGTCAGAGAAACTTCCCTATTCAAAATGCTTTTTTAGCTAAGCATTTAAACATTGGTATGGAGCTTATTTCTCTTTTTAGCTTGTGCAAGTCAACCAAGATCATGTGCTGAACCTTGCAGCTGGGCTTAGGCATGGAAATACCTCTGTGCTGTAGCTGCACTTGTGCCTGGTCATCTCCAGAGCTCTCACTCGAGTTTTTCACAGGATCACAGAATGTTAGGGGTTGGCAGGGCCCTAGAAAGATCATCTAGTGCAACCCCCCTGCCAGAGCAGGAGCACCTAGACCAGCTCACACAGCAATGTGTCCAGGCAGCTCTGCAATGGCTCCAGACAAGGAGACTCCACAGGCTCCTGGGCAGCCTGGGCCAGTGCTCTGGCACCTGAACTGCAAACAAGTTCCTCCTCAGATTAATACTAAACCTCCTGTGCTCCAACTTGCTCCCATTGCCTCTTGTCCTACCATTGGATGCCACGGAGCAGAGCCTGGCTCTCTCCTCCTCACACTCACCCTTCCCATATTTCTAAGCATTGCTGAGGTCTCCTCTCAGTCTCCTCTTGTCCAGGCTGAAGAGACCCAGCTCTCTCAGCCTGTCCTCCTAGGGCACATGCTCCACTCCTTTCCTGCTCTTGCTGGCCCTGGGCTGGACTCTCTCCAGCAGCTCCCTAGCCTTCTGGAGCTGAGGGGCCCACAACTGGACACAGCATTCCAGGGGAGGCCTCCCCAGGGCACAGGAGAGGGGAGAAGAACCTCTCTGGCTCTGCTGGCCACGCTCCTCTTAATGCATCCTAGGATGCCATTGGCCTCTTGGCCACAAGGGCACATTGCTGCCTCATGGGCATCCTCCTAGCCACCAGCACTCCGAGAGCTTTTTCCCCAGGGCTCTTCTCCAACACATCAGTTCCTAGATTTTACTAGAGTCTTGCTCCAGATTGCTTCTGACAAGAAGAAAGTCATGTCAGCATGGAGAAGTTCTGAGATATTCCCCAAATGTTGGGGTTTTTTTAGTGGAAAATGCAGAAAACTCAGGCATTTCCTTAAGTGAAGGAAAAAAATCATCATGATAGACAATTTTCACTTAAAAGTAAGAGTTGTGCATTTTGTCTTGCCTTCCTCTTCCTCTCTTGGCTGGAGGATGTTCTGAGTTGTGCACAGAAGGGCTGGGATAGCCCAGTGGGACCTGCAGGCATCACAAATCCCAGAACCAGTGCAATTCACCTCAACCACCTGCTCATCTATTTCCCATGTAACCAGCATCACTTTATTGAATTTACTACTGATTTGTGACCTGTAAAGGTAGTAGGATCACCTCTTTATCTAAGGTAAAGTTCTCTGAGTATAAATCAGTTGGAAATCCATGCCAATCTTTGCAAGGAGTTTTAAGTTTGCCATGCTCTAGGCCTGCTTAAGCTTTGCATTACCACAGAGCAGCTAAAAATTCCAATTTTAAGCAACAGCCTTATATTCCCTTAAAATACATGGGTTCAAGAACAGGAACAGTCACTCCCTCAAAACCACCAAGTATGCAATATATATATATTACCTGAAAAGCTCTGCTTCATTTCAGAAGCATAAGTTTCCCTTTATGAAATGTTTGACATGGAATACATGAGAGAAGAGCTTCCTTATTGTGGAGTTTAGGAGATAAACAAGGTCACTCTATAAATCAGAGCATAAAGATGTGGTTTCTGATAGGGGGAAAAAAAACACCCAACCTTGAGTCTTAGTGCCATGCTATCAAGTTAATTGGACTGCTGGGAAAAGCTATTTCAGGTAAGTAGCTCCAGCAGATATTTCTTTACTATCATGGATAGATATTTTCCTCTGAATCCATCAGTTTGGTTACATTTTCTCTAAGGGAGCAATTTAAATTATGCATCAAGCTCCTCTCTAACCTATTTTATCCTCCTATCAATATGAGATGCAAATCTCTAGCAAGATGCTCTTGCTGAGAGATGAAGTTCAGGTCTTGACAACTCCTTGTAAACTTAGCTTTTTGCTGTGAAAGGTTTTTGTTTTCTGGCCCTGTTCTTCTGAGCCCTGAGCACTTCAATCTTTCTTGGCTTTCCAGATGCATGCTGGCCAGGACACCTGCTGGCTTGGAATGTTTTCCACTTATTCTAAGCAGCTATTCAGAGGTTACAACTATCTCAGGCAAGCCTGGAGCAAGTGCTCCTCCTTTACTAGGTTCAATATTAATAATATCTCACTTTAAGGAGAACTATTGATGATTTGGTAAAGCTGCAAACAGAGGAAGAGTTAACTCAAGCTAAGAAGCTAGGTGACTGAGCCTTACCAGCTAGGATTAATCCATGGCTGAATTTACAGTATGACTCTGATGTTTCTTAGGATGCAGAAATGTTTATGCTGGGGACACAAAGCCAAACTTTATAGTTCCTTTAGCCTGCAGTTAATCTGCCCTTAGCCTTAGCTAGCTTGTTTAACTTGCCAGCCTCCAGAGGGAAATAACCTCCTGAAGAATGAGAGGAAACATAAGCTTGGTGTTTCCAGCAGAGTAAAGCAGAAGATGGATACAAGGATAAGAAACTTTACATGTGCAGTAAGAGAACAGCAAGGATAAATTACTCAAAGGGCATTTTATTTCCAAAGCACTTAGAGCTTTTGCCAAGCTATACCCTTGAGCAGGGTTACTAACACTAATCCTATCCTTTCAGAGAGCATGCAACAATCAGCACAAACACAAGGAGATGGCATGTGTGCAGCAGTTCTAGTGCTAGCTGTTTCAACTGGATTTTTCAGTGATATTTTTGGTATCATGTTATGAGGTACAATCTAGAACAAAAAGAACAACTCTAAGAGTAGAGAGATTTCATTGCAAAGTATTTCCAGCTGGCAGTGCTTTGTTTTCAGTGACTCCTTGCTAATGCAATGTAAATTAAAGGCCAGCTTGTGTAACACAACTTGATCCTAGTTCATTGGTATTCAAAAGTATTGGTTTTTCAGTTCATTTTGTACTAAAAATGAAAAAGAAAAAAAATCTTTTTCAATACAAAAATTCCTGTCCAGAAAAGCTCTGAGGTAAGCATTTTCTTTTAGGCAAACACAATCATCCATCCTCACAGCCATAAACATCAAAGAGGAAAACTACAGATGGTAGTAAGGGGTAAAGATTTCACTGACATTCCATTTTCTACACACAGATCATTTTATAGAGGAGATGTGTGCACAGAGAACAGTCTCTTTACATCCTCCCAGTTGTTTCCTCTCTCTTCATTCAATATGACACCTTTCATTGCTAAGACTGAGAGCTCAGGCAGTGAAGGTCTAGCTCTACCCTAGAATTGTCACACATGAAACCCACAGGTGAGCTGCAAACATCTTCTGGGGGAATAATCATCACTGTCTACCTCTGACCTTCTCATCTGCATCACAACCATCAATGTAGCTCCCCCTTCTCCAATTATTTTAACAATACCAACCTCTCTGCCCTCTATTACCAAGCTATTTTGCTTTTTCTCTTGCAAATGTTGATTTTAGTGGGGTTTTTCCCCCACCAGTTGCCATGAATGTGAGATTTAAGATAGGCATCACTCCATCTTGTGCCTGAAAAACCTCCCAGAGGTTTTGCAGAGTCAGAAAAGGTTTCTTTATGCCACAGGAAAGGAGGGAGAACTTTCTAATAGGATTCACTCCAGGAGGTGAACACAAAGCAGAGGAGTTACTTCACCCTAGGTACACAAGTGTGCTGCTTTGGATGATAGAAATGTTCCTGGCACATGAAGCAATCAACTCAAAGATGGAACAACTCCTTTCCAAATTATTGGAGAATTAATTAGCTGATTACACAGAATCATTAAGGTTGGCAGAGACCTCTAAGATCATCAACCATCAACCTCTCATCACCACCTGTGCAGGCCAACTTAGGTAGAATGGAAAGGCTTTGAGAAAAACACATTTATATTTACATTTCTATTTATTTAACTATGTCAGGGAGTGACAATTACCTTTCATTCATTATTTTTTGTTTAGTTATCTTAGACTAAGACAGAATTCTTTCCCATTTGGGTAAGACAAGGGTTTAAGTCCCTGTGGATTGGGTGAGGGCCATGAGGAGCTCCCTAAAGAGGGCAAGCAGATCAGAAGTTGAGCAGCTCCGAGATGAGTGGCAAGCACTTGTTCATAGCTCAAGCTTACCAGCACTACTTTGAAGGGCAAGTTTCCTTTTCTTCTCATCAAGCTCTTCTAATCCAACCTCTTCAATGCTCAGAAGTCTCCACATGATGGCACCAGAAATATCTGAAAGTGCTTTCCTTGGCTCTGAAATAAGGCAGAAAGTCTGCTACCAATGCACTCAAGTGTTGAGGTCACTAACTCTACTAACCCACTAACTCTCTTAAGCAGCAACTCTACTCCCCAGCATTACACCCAGCTACTGGATGGAGCCTCTCTAATATCCTTTAACAGCTTTCAATGTTTCTCTTCAGTCAAAAAGCATCATCTTGCTCATGCTTTTATCTTCTTTGACCAAAATATTTCACAAGCACAATTTTATCCCTTTCAAAGACAAACTATCTAACTTCAGGAGTTCATTGATGCTTGGATTTGATGATCTTAGAGGTCTTTTCCAACCTGAATGATTCTGTGGTTCAAAGATTTTTTTCCTTCCACCTTATGAGACCCAAGATGTGTGACAAAATGAACCAGGAACAATAGCTTGCAGGTAATGTTATTTGAATTATGCAAGAGAACTCTTTGATGCTCTTTGAGACAGAGAGGTTGCTATGAAATTTAATTCCCTCCAAATCACTGAAAAAAAAAATAGATTTGTGACTATTTCACCCCATTTGAAGAATTGGTTACCCTTCTACCTGATAATCAGGAAAACTTTGTTCACTACATTGCTTCTGATAATAAATTTGGCCTTCCCTAAGCTGTATTTAGAAGTTCCATGAGTCAGATCTTAGCTAAAGAAAAGGATTTTCTGGCCAAGTTTGAGAATTTCAATTGAGGGGAAAAAAAAACCCTAGAGGCAAGATTTTCCCAATAAAGCCTGGAAGATTCATGGATTAAAACATGCCTCAGACTACAATGAGAGAATATTGATCAAAACAATGGGAAAGGGCAACTTCCCCTGAATTAACTCTCCCCTCCTTCCTCCTCCCAAACACAGCTCACTTTCCACACTGGTCTTGGAGAAGGAGAAGGTGATTAAGTAAAGCAATTTTGTCAGATAGCACCAGTCATCAAGGATTTCTGTCCTGCTGCTGTACCAAGGGCTGGCTGCATCAGAAACAGTGTGCCATTTACTTTAATGAAATTAGAAATTGGCTTGGAAGAAATCCACGAGGTTGTTTCAATCCAATGGCAGAGGATTGGATCTTCTGATGGTCTTCAAATCCAGAAGAAAGATTTGGTTGCTTACTTGTGGCATCTCCAAAATCAACCTGCTCTGCCCTCCTCTGCCCAGCTTCAGAGCATAACTCCTCAAACCTTGTAGCCCTGTTCTGCTGTTGAATGACACAGCTGCTGCACAGGCACCTCAGCAAACAAAGCACACTCTGGTATTTAGCCTCACTGAGGCCCATGCCAGTACCAAGAGAAGGGTTCTGGGTACACCTAGCTTGTTTGGGACAACTAACCTACACTTCTTGTCCCCATCAGAGGAGCAGAGCTGTTCGAGATATAGCACTATTGCCCCCTCATTTATAACCTAACACAGGGCCTGCAAACATGAATTTCCACCCTGATATGTAGTAGCCACAACTAAACCAAGATCTGACATCTACAATGGCACAGAACTGCAATCAGCTCCCTAGTCCTACCTACAACCAAGAGAAGCTCTGTCTCTTAACTAACAACTACATCTTCCTCTCCTGAAAAGCAGGAAAGACCTTCATGCTCTTCCATGAAGTTATTCAATTGTTTTCATCACCTCTGGTGTGTGTGCAGGGCAATAAGTAATTCATTTAAATGCCTGAGATGATTTGGAAAATAAGAGGAAAAGCCAAATAGGAAATAGGCTATTCATTAACTTGTTGAATATATTTCTACCTTAAGATAAATTCGATGGGATGGGAAGTGCAGTTCTTTAACTCCATAGACAAGGCATTATCCCAATATATCAGCAGAGAAAGCACAGTGACAAAAAGTTAATGTCAGTAAACCCCAGCACAGCTCCCTGGCAATTGGGAAGAGGAGTTTAAAATAGACTCTTTCAAACACACTTGCTCTTGAGTGACTTATTTCCTTTGTGCTAATGGAACAAGGTTCAAGTGACATGATGACAAGGAGTCTCAACTTTGTAATGATGCATCCCTTCTCCTCCTCAGCCCCCATTCTAGGTACCATTTCTCTTCTCTGGCACATAGGCTGTGGCTACACTGATGGCAGCACACTGCATCTGCTGGGGTTCAGCAGTTACACATGCCCTGGGCACAGGATTAAGGAGTAGGAAGTGTGGTTTAGATGTGGAAATACAGCCTTGTTCCAGTTATGCCAGGTCTATTCCATGGTCTTCCTCCTCCTCACTGGGCCTGAAACAAGTAGAATCCNTCACCTCCCTGCTCCTGCTGCCAACACTGTTCCTGCTCCAGGCCAGGATGCCATTGTCCTCCTTGTCCCCCTGGGCACACTGCTGGCTCCTGTTCAGCTGTCACTCAGCACCCCTAGGTCCCTGTGTGCCTGGCAGCTCTGCAGCCACTGCTCCCCAAGCCTAGAGCACTGCTGGGGGTTGCTATGGCCAAGGGGCAGCTCCTGGCATTTGGCCTTAGTGAACTTCATGGCATTGGCCTTGGCCCAGCCATCCAGCCTATCCAGATCCCTCTGGAAAGCCTCCCTGCCCTCAAGCAGATCCTCACTGGCACCCAGCTTGGTGTCATCTGCAAACTTGCTCAGGCTGCACTGCATCCCCTGGGCCAAATCAGTGATGAAGATGTTGAAGTAACTAATACTCTCCTTTGGGTGGAAGCCTCCCACAGTCCTCCTTGCTAGAAGGTATACACATGAGATTATCAGCCACTTCTGTGTACAATGCCAGCATTTAATCATTATATATAGTGCAAGGACAACCCTGATTTTATATTTCAGTAAAATAGCATCTTTCCTAGCCATCTTTATTAAAGAAATAATAATTTTTTATGATTTACATCCACACACACACTTCCTCATTTCTTATTAATTTTCACAGAAATACTTCTCCTGACAATTAGTGAAAGGTATTTTTAAGTTGGAAAAAAGGTGAATTCACCCACATTTTTGTCCTTCCCCTCCAGAAGTTGAAGGAAGGAGGAAAAAGAGCATATTTACACCCTGTATTCTCCCCTCACACACTTTGGCTCCCTTGGTCCCCCTGCAGTGACAAACCACGTTCTGAAGTCATCCTTAGGGAAGCTCCTAAGTGTGTGAATGCAGAAAGTCTGGTAAGTGGTAATGGGAATGAAGTGATGCACTTTGGAGAGGCTCAGGTTCCCCAAGGCCAGTGCATTCCAACACAGGACATGAAACAGCTCTGAGCACTCAAGTAAAGGCCTGTGGAAATCCTCAGCTCCATGCCCTACAGGGATTGTGTTGCTCTTGACAGGTCACACCATGGAGCATCTTGCCAAGGCACTCTTAAAATGTCTCCTAGGATCCTGTTCTAACTTACATAAATGGGAACAATCCATGACCTAGAAAGAGCACAGATGACTGCTGTCAACCCTCACCAAGACAACTGTGAGCTTGCAGCATGCCATTGACATGTTAGCTCTTACAGTGTGTGTTCTAATGGTGTGTTTCTTGAAGCAATAGTTGCTGTTTCCTATTTCAGTTCTTTGGTGGAAATGCATTCACAGAATCACAGCAGGTTAGGGGTTGGAAGGGAACTCTGGAGCTCATCTAGTCCAGAGCAGGGTCACCTAGAGCAGCTTGCACAGGATGTGACATCCCAGGTTTGCGATGTCTCCAGAGATGGAGACTCCAGCAGCTCCCTGGGCAGCCTGGGCCAGTGTTCCAGCATCCTCAAAGGCAAGAAGTTCCTCCTCATGTTTAGATGAAACTTCTATGGTCATGTTTGTGCTTGTTACCTCTTGTTCTGTCCTTGGGCACCAAGCCTGGCCTCATCCTCCTGCCCCCCAAGTATTGCTAAGCATTGCTCAGATCTCAGTCTGCTCCTCTCCAGGCTAACCAGCCCCAGCTCTCTCAGCCATGCCCCATCAGAAGAGATATTCCATGTCCCCTAATTATTTTTCAGCCCTTCTCTGCAGCCTCTCCAGAAGTTCCCTGTCCTGCTTGAACAGGAGAGCCCAGAACTGCACCCAGTAGTCCAGATGTGGCCTCACTAGGGCAGAGCAAAGGAGAACCTCCCTCAACCTGCTGAGCACACATTCCATCACAGCTCCTCTGGAAACCATTTCATATCCCTGAGAAAGATTTGCTAAACACAATGCTATTTTCCTGCCTGGAAATCCTATCTCAACATGCAGAACTTAGCCAACTATTAGTGCTTGTCAAAGGATTGCTTGAATTCTCTTTGATCTGCTCCACAGAGAAAGGTTCCCTTCCTGTGAATCAAGGGAGCAGCCCTGGCAGTGCTTTGGGATCTCATTGCTGTGCCTCATGGGAGTTGCAGTTCAGAAGAGAGCCACACAACTCACAGCAGTTGTTTCCCAGGTGGACAAACATCTTTGCCTTTCCCGAGAGTTAGGGGAGATACACTGAATTCCAAGGCTAGAATTAAACTGAGATAGATGTCTAAGACAACAGCAAGATCAGCATAAATACATATATTAGCTTTGCTTATGTCTATATTAAACATTGTTTTTTCCCTAACCAGCCAAATTTGCATTTGATATTGTGAAACTCTGAGGATTTGCTTTATATTGGTTTCTTTTTTGTTTATCCTCATATTTTTATTACAGAAAGAAAAGTTTAGCACTGAATGTAGTTCTTTGACAAATATCACTGCAGCATTAAAAAAATCAGCTCTAATTGAAACATTTCCTAGTTTATTAAGACTTTTTATTCATCCAAATATCATAACTGAATGATTTAATTGTGATGCATAGAATAGGATGTAAAAAAAACCCACCCAATATATCATATCACTTTGGGTTCATAAATAAAAAACTCTATTTATTCCTTCTTCCAGCAATATATTTACAGCTTTCTTTTTTAAAAAAATACTATATTTGTAAAATCTTCTCCTGCAAAACAATCTTGACAGGGAAAGAGGCACCCATGACAATAGCAGTAACAGCAGTTCCACCAATGTCAACTCATTTATTAGCAGGATATATAACTTCAGTTATTTAAATTCAGATGCTCTTGACCTAGTTTCCCCCTTTAATTTTACCCTAAGTGATTTAAATATCTAGGAAAAGGCTGAAAGGTTTCTAGAAAAACCAATAAATCATAAAGATGCTGGTTTGGAAAGCAATGGAAGGAAAGAGAGGTGCAGCAGGAGTGAGTTCCAAAGAGCCCATGGCAAGACAAAATCAATCCATCCATGGAAGAGATGAGGATAACTGGGTTAGAAAGAGCTGTCAGAAGCAGGCAAGGAAAGATCTCATTTTAGGTTCTGTAGCTCATCTAACTTGTGATGGATAAGTAAAATGGACTTTGTGAGGGAAAATCCAGTTGGTTGTTGAAAACCTGTTTCATCATTTTTGAAAGCTCGTGGGCCCAAATCTCTTTGGCCTAAGGCTAAGAGAGGTTTAAAAGCAGCAAGATTTCAGCATGCCTTCAAAAGTGACTTGGTGTTCCAGCTTGCACTCAGCATGAGGAGCAGAAAACCACATTTGTCATTAGAAGGTGCACTCAGGAGTAATTAAACTGAATTTGAAGCATAGCCCTCTCTGGTCCTATAACATCTGGTTTCTATTACTCTGTAGCTGCAGCAACAGTTGGTCTTTGCTCTTTATGGCTTTCATAATGAAGTGAACCTTAAGAACTAATTCCTAAATATCACTGGTTTGGATTCTTAGAGCATGTGCAAATAGAAGCCTTTTCATGCCCAGAAAGGTTTACTGTTTTCTTATTAGGGATAAAATAGAAATATGGAATATAGTGCCACTTTTTTGGCCAAGAAATAAGGTTGTGTAAGAGAGACTCATAAGTGATTTGCACTAGCTGCAACTGTAAAGCAAGACATAAACACTTAAACATTAGCTCTCCTGTCTTTTGGTAACATGAGGTGGGAATGGGCCATGGTTTAGTGTCCTGGGGGTGATAGGTTAATGGTTGGACTTGATGAGCTTAGAGGTCTCTTCCAGCCTTAATGATTCTGTGATTGTGTAAATGAAATATCATCATCCCCATGCCACCAACCCATGGCCCTAAGGAGCACAGCTAGATGTTGTTTGAACCCCTGCAGGGATGGTGACTCCAGCACCTCCCTGGGCAGCCTGGGACAAGACTGAACAACCCTTTCAAGGAAGAAATTCCTCCTTATATCCAATCTAAACCTCCCCTGGTGCAATTTGAGGTCATTTCCTCTCCTCCTCTCACTTGTAACCCTGGAGAAGAGCCCTACCCCTAAGTCTAAACCTCCCCTGGTGCAGCAATAATATGATTTACCATTCTGCTCATTGTCATCAAGATCCAAAATGCTTCAAAGCCTTGCTAGTCGAGCCTCCTTGCTCAGATAAACCTCAAGATACATTTTATTACTTTTCATTGCCACACTTAGCAGGAAAAGCTCTAATGTAAAATGCTTCCTTCCCTCACCTTCCCCCACAATGCATTCACCAGCTCAGAAAGTGCTTTTATGACAAAAGGAGAAAACAAACTCTTTCTGCTGTCAAATAAGCTGTGCTTCAAAACATTGTCTGCCTAAGATGTCTTCAGTACAAGGGAATCAAAACATCAGTATTTTGTGAAGAAAATCTGATAAAAACCCATGTCTTCCAGAGCTAGCAAGTTTGTAGCATGTACTGTTTGGACATCTATGCTTCAGCCAACTGCCAAATAGATTACTTGAAGTTCTGAGAGAGCTGTTTTGCTTTCTTTTGTTTTTATAACGTTCTACAAAAATCTCCCCACAGGGGAGACTTCAGGCAAGAAGATCTAGAGAGCCAGAGCTCAATCCATTGTATTTGAGACACTGAAATTGCTGTGTTCAAGTCAGAGAAAGATGTCTAGAAGTGTGCTAGAGCATTTGCAGATGAGTTATGGAGAACTGTGCCAAACAACACTTCTGATATAAGTCACAGAGCTGGCAAAAAAAGGGTAAAAAATAAGAATAGCAGCCTTCTCCTGGTGGAGAGAGGCAGGAATTAGCTAATGGAGTTGCATATGGTTCTCTGTTCCAATAGGGCAGGAAAAAATCCTCCATTCAGGAGGCAAATCAGTTTCCTCAGTGAAGAGGTGAACACTTTTGCTGTCTCCATCTGCTATTCTACCACCATGGGACAAAGAGAAGGTGTTTAGTTGATTCTAATTTTTTTTTCTGCCCACCATACATTTATTTCTATGATTTCACTGGCACTTAAAATGCTCCTTCTTTCCCCTCTCATTTAGTTTGCATTCTTTCCTCTCTGTCTTCCTCTAAGCAAGTCTTTTCCAGTCTAAGCCTCTGCAGCTAGGAAGATTTCCCACACTATGTTTTCTTACTGTGAAAATATCTCTTCCCAATCACATTTTCTTCCTTTGCAACCCAAAGCTTTCCTTTAAAAGCATTAAAGCATGCTAGCACAGAGCTGAAAATAAACAAGAGTCAAAGAAAAATCAGAATGCCCTGATACCCTGGACACTTGTATGACCATATTTCCATTTCTAGATGTTCTCCCTCATGAATCTCATTATAAGAAGCAACATCAATAAGAATGTATGGTTGGACTTCAGGATCTTAAGAAGAAAGGAAATACTCCATTTTATTTGAAATTGGGCAGTGATTCCTATTGAAAATTAGAAGTTGCTAGCATCCCAGAAAATGAGGCTGCTGATTTATGTGCCAAAATAGGAGCATTTAGCTGCTGAGAGACTTGATAAATCTATCTCCAAATGACTATTTGCTAAATCGAGTACAGATTTCTAATTGGGTAAGATTATATTATTTCTCCCTGCATGAAACTAAGAATTAGAAGTTTTTTTCAGCATAGAAACAGACCCACTAGATTCAATCCAACCCATACCTTAATGCTTAAAATGCTCGAATGATAAATTCCAGCCCAAAGTTACCCAGATCTTATTTTCATATAATTGTAGAACAGTTGCAGCTGGAAGAGACCTTGCAGATCATTAGTGCAGCCTTTGTCCTAGCCCTAGCAACCTGCTAAATGATGCTCCCCAANGCCAAGGGGCAGCACCTGGCATTTGGCCTTAGGGAACTTCATGGCATTGGCCTTGGCCCAGCCATCCAGCCTCTCCAGATCCCTCTGGAAAGCCTCCCTGCCCTCAAGCAGATCCACACTGGCACCCAGCTTGGTGTCATCTGCAAACTTGCTCAGGCTGCACTGCATCCCCTGGGCCAAATCAGTGCTGAAGATGTTAAACAGGAGTGGCCCCAGCACTGAGCCCTGTGGGATCTCACTTGTGACTGGCTGCCAGTTCTCTCAAAATAGCCAAGGAATGCTTTCAGCCAACAATCAAGGAGACTATTTCATGAGGCAAGGTTTAATGTAGAGTTTAGACTTGAGAAATAATGTTAACATCAGTTTACTGTCCTTCATGCTACCCAACATTAATAACCAAGAGTATGTCAAAAGACATTCACCCTTTCACCTTTTTACTGATGAGGAAGGTGGACTTTGCATTTTAGTGTTTAAACTCCAGGTTGCTACACTTTCTCAGGGAAATTCATTTTATTCATATGCAATTTCAGATAAATGTTAGCTTTTTGTTTGTTTTTACTTTTGACTTCCATTTTCTCTACCTCTTTATCCAGTATATTGTTACAAATTAGTTAGTGATAGATATGGTTGGACTTGATGATCTTAGAGCTCTCTTCCAATCTTACTGAGGCTGTGAAATTCAATCTCCTTTGTTTCTCTTGAGAATTCTTGTCCTACTTCTAACTCCTACTTCTCCTCCTCTTCTCATTAGCTATATTACCTCTCCAGGATTCTGTGTGTTCTTATTAGATGTTATTTATGTTACTTGCAGTGTGAAGCTTTGGCTTCAAAGAGATATCTACTCCCAGTCTCCATAATCCTAGAAAGCCACTGAAAAGTAACTTAAAAACATAGTCTTGAGGATTTGAGATTCATCTGACACAGAGCAATGGCCTCAAAACTCTAATCCAGCTGAGTTTTTACTTCATTTCCTTGCATTTTATGCCTTCCAAGTTTTTCTTCCACCACCATTTCATAAGAAACAAGTTTCAACTTGACAGCCTATGAAAACACAAGGTTTTCTTAACTGTTGACCCAATTATGGCCAAAATTCTCTTTTTGAAGTGTCTTTAAAGCACTGAGCTGGTATTTCACTAATGCATCCCTGCTGCATGCAGGTATTCCAGCTCACCCTAACACCTCAGGATCTTGGAGGAGCTTAAACACCTAGGCAGCACAAGCTAGTTAATTCTTAGGGAATTAATCCTTTGAGGAAAGCCTTTCAGCTAACATTGTTTCAGTTTAAGGCTTTAAAGAATCTGGTTTGATTTAAATTAAATGAGTTTTTTAATATTTAAAGCAGTTTATCTGTTATTTTTCAGCTTTGGGGGGTGGGGAGGGGGGAATCCCAAACTTGAGGCTTTTAAAATGAAGAGTTATAAGCTGCAGAACAGGTTTAATATATAGTTTGGGTGTTTTACACTTCAAATTTTAGCCATTTTAAAGTGAAATTAAAGAAAAGTACATTTGCTCTTCTTTTCCTCCCAGGATTAGCCTGACCTTCACCCAAAAATGCAAAGCCTGTTGATGTCAGCCAGTGCCTCTGTGCCTGTGGAACAGTGCTCTGTCATCCTCAAAGGAAAGCAGCTTTTCCTTATTTAACCCCTTTCCTTGTATTTCACCCCTTTCCTTGTATTTCACCCCTTATACTATAACCCTTTTCTTATATTTAACCCCTTTCCTTATATTTTATCCCATTCCTTATATTTTACCCCTTTCCTTATATTTAACCCCTTTCCTTACATTTCACCCCTTTCCTTATATTTTCCTCATTTTCCCAAGAGAAGTGATGTGCTAGACATGATCCAAGGAGCAGCTCTGCCACTGCTTATGAAGGACTTTCCTAATGAAGTCCTGGCCTGTGCCTCACTTAATTTAACATGGGGAAACTCCATTAAGCTCTTTCAACTCAGCCAAATCCTTGAAGCAGTTGAAGGCCTTAAAATTTGCTCTAAAAGTTTCATGGGTTGTAAGGTAGTGATGCAACTCCCACAATGTCTCTTATTGACATTTGGCATTTTGCTTTTAAACAGGCCTCCCAAATTTAGGATCATCTTTTATCTACTCATTTAACTGACTAAGCTACTTTTAGTTTCTTTTCATTTCTGATGGCAATGCATAGCTAATTTGCTGGTGGGAAAAACAGCTGGAACCTCTCATGGTTTATGAATGGTAAGGCAAAACTCTGAGCTCACTTCAAGCTCTGCAGGATTCACCAATACTGACAGGAAAAGCTGGAACAGAATTTCAAGACAAGTGTTCTGCCACTGAAAAAGCATCAAGAATTTGGGTTCATTACCTATTTTTGTCACAACATGCTGAAGGAGGAATGCCACAATTTATTTCAAGTAGTACCCCTGGAAAAAAGAAATCAAACTCAGTAGACAAGTGAAGCTCCAGGAGGAGAACACTAATTTGAGTAAAAAAAACCCAATTGTCTGCATCTAGAGATAATCTTTAAGCATGATACCAGCAGTTTTAGCTTTGTACAATAACATGGATTGCAAACCAAGCCAGATCCCTGCAGGAATTCTTCTTGGTTTGTCTGCAGGGGAAAAAAGAGTTGAAAAACTTCCTAATATCAAGTGCAAATTCAAACAGCTTTGAGCTGAAAGTCAAGGAGATACAACAAATATGCTGGCCCCAAACATTCCCAATGAGGAAACACTTCCAGCTGAGAGCCACTTGTGAGCAGGAAATGCTGTGTTCAGAGCTAGAAAAGGGCTAGCTTGCATTCCAAGTCATCAGCTTCTTCTGAGGACCTAATAAAAGGTAGGACCAGAGAACTCAAAGATTTAATTCAAAACATCCAGAATGAACTACATTTCTTCAGTCATCAGTTTTACCCCTTCAAAACTCAGAATTTTCTGCTTTATTTATAATGTTTCCACTTAGAAACCTCACCTGCACCTTGTGTACTGCTCACAGGTCAATAGCTGGAGAAGACCATGAAGCTTCATGCTGATGAATAACTAAGCTGTGCTGTATCTCTCTGTTCTCCACTCTTTCCCTCTCCTCAGCCTTTTGAGAACATTCCACCCAAGTATGGAAAAGAGAGGAGTGGGGAGCTAAATGAGCAATGCACACAATTCTTTTAGTGCCATTAAGCAATTTCAGAGAGAGCCCCAGCTTGCACCAGCTCTGTTTGGAGCTGAAGAAATCCAGCAGCCAAATCCCTAACCATGCTGTTTCACATCTGCAACCTGCCACATGTCTCAAGCTCAGGAAGATCTGCAAGCCCTCCCAAAACCCACCATGGGCAGCAAAGCTCTGTGGGAAAGCTTCTTAACCATTGGCTGTCACAATTTAGGCAATGGCCAGGAGGCTTGACTAATTCTCTGAGCTGAGGCTAAGGAAAATGAGAGTGTTCCCAGGATGAACCAGCAAAGTACCAACATGATTTAATAAAGACTTACAGTGCTGAGAGGTTTAAGTCACACAATTCATCAAAGAGCTGGAGCTTTAAATCAGTTTTGCCATGTAATTTGGGGTTAGAACATGACACTGAGTGTACCCAGTGTCTTCCCAAACTTAACCACCTCCACCAAATCCTAAAGTTAGATGATATCCCCAGTTGAGAGACAATTCTCCCTGTGTCTGCTGTACCACATTCTCTGAGGGAAATTCACTATGTTAGAGGGATGTTTTTCCAGAAGCAGAAATAGAAAGGGAAGAGAGAAAAGCTTCAGCCACAGATACATTTTTTCATCTAAAAAACCCTATGTTCCTCGAAAAATGAGAGTCAGAAAACTAAATGATGCTATTTCTGAAGCCTCCAACAAATGATTGGGACCCTTAGGAACTGTATAGACTTGTGACTATGAGCTAGCATTCTACCTACCAGCTTTCCATGGTAAAAACATCAAACAAGATGCTCATGATTCAAACTCTTGCAGTAAGTATTAATCCTGTGGAAGTCTAGCAAGTCTAGTAGTAAAATAACTAGCCTAGTGAGAAGAAAGACCTAGAGTCACCCTAAATGTTAGCTTTGCACTTCTATGGTGGCATGCTGCTTCTCTCCAGGTTTACTTTATAACTCAGAGAAGCAATGCTTCAATCAAGGGTCTCATTTTCAAGCCTTGTCCCATCCTCTGTGATGGCTGAAACATCTGCAGGGACATTAAAGGAGGTTTAAGAGCTCTTTTGTACCAAGACACAATATAATTTTCACTTCTGTTGCCATGAGGAAGAATTAATTGAGATCTTTGAGGTGCCTGGCTCCTCTGGCAAGAGGAACTCCACATATTCAGAGCTAAATTGCTGCAGTAGCTAGCTTTCTCCATCTGCTATCTGCTGTGATCACACATTCCCACGTGGCATTTTAGAGGGGAAAACAAGCAGGTTAATCAGATGAACCTTGTCATGTTTCTCTTTTTGTTGACAGTTTCTCTTTGTCCAGGCTCATGTGAACAACTCTGAAAGCCTCTGGCTTATTATGCACCAGGAATTTCTACTGAGTTGCCAGGCAAAATACTTAGCATCTCATCATCTGCCTTGATAAAAATGCATTTAATATCTTCTCTGCTGCTCTCTCTTTCTTTTCTAATCTATGTCCTAAATGCTTCTTCAATTAAACATCTCAGAAACATGCTGATAGAATTTTCTGGTCTGTTTTTCAGGTCATATCAACAAAGACTTATATACATATATAAGATTTCTGCCTTTTCCTCCCAATCCAGTGAAGCAGAACAATACTTCACTGTCTTTCCTTTTGAGGCTAGGAAATACATATAATACTACCTGACAGAGCACCAGATTCCCCAGTGCCAATCCTCAATTTAATTCTACAGACAGAAAGGATTCTGGAAAGACTTGATGTGTCAGGAGCTATCAAGCTCATTAAAGCCAATCCTAGGAAACAAAATGTTGAGTCATTTACCAGAAGCTGATAAATGGCATGGCTCTTGGCCTTTATCAAACTCATTTAGAGTTAGTGCCCACTCTAACTCTGTTTATCACATACAGAATCTGCTTTGATGAAGAAAATAATCAAGCTGAAGAAGTATTTGAGTGCCTTGTGAAGAAAAGGCTCCAAGGTTCCACCCTGCACCCTAACAAGTTATTCACCAGCTTTCCTCTTTCCATCCCACACTTCCATGGGCTCATTTGACAGCAGAGCTCCCAGGGGTACAATACTTTGATTTCTGGACCAGGTGACTAACTTCTGATTCCATTTCCATAGCCAAAACTAATGCAAATCCATTCTTGATTAAGTTAAGGTCATGAAAAAGTTGTAGCTGCTGATTCCTAGTTGTGTTTCTCCAGTATATTGCCATTAAGACTATTGGAGTCACTCCTGATAGATATATATATACACACACACATATAAGATTTCTGACACCATATTAAAAGCATTAAAAAACTCCTAATTTCATGAACAAAATTTCCCACTATGGGAAACTGAGGTAATGATGCTATTAAAAATGGGTGAGAGCACATTTACACTCTCTTTGCTCTCTCTAAGGAGTTATCAAAATAAAACCCTGTAAATATAGCCTTTATTTTAAAGGCTGACTTTTTCTATATGTTTCTTTCCTATATTGCCTCTAGATTACCTTTCTCCATGCAAAGGTATTCATACAAGAAAATCAAATTACTGCTTAATTGATTTAAAAAGTTAAATAGACAGTGCCCTTTCTCAATGATATTTTCACTAGCTTTGTTGAACTTTAGGTGGGTTTGTTTATCCTCTAGTTTTCTAAATCCTTCAAGCAACCTGATGGTCTTAAATGCAGAAATATTGACCACATTTATCCTCTACAGAGACAGAAAACAGAGTGTGGATTGGACATTTTTCCTTTGCTTCAAAGTTTATTTTCAGCCTGAGGTTAAAAATGTTCTTTTCAAAATGTGTTTATCAATATATTTAGAGAAGTTACTTATGGTTGGGTTTATATCATTCCAGAATGTAATTATGTATATAGCAAAAGGATATCATTGACATGACCTAATATAATAATCACATCAATATTTTACTTCTGATAAAAAAACAAAAAACAACAAAGGTAACCTCCAGCTGGTATGATTGTTCCCTTCTTTTCTCCCTCAGTTTATCTATAATGTTTAAGTCATTAAATATCATGTCACTTGTATCTTTCAATTCAATATAAATGGACTGAGTGGGTGAGGAAATGAAGCAGCAGTTTTCAAGGGTCAAGAAAATAATCCAGGCTAACAGAGGTAATATTGACAACATCTGCTCTGCTAATGAGGATATTTAGTGATTCTTCTGCTTCCCTGGGGAAAGTGTGAAGGTGTGAGAGCAGGAGCTAAATGCCTGGCATTTCATGCCTGTCACTCCACTCTTCCATGAACTGCCTCCAGATGCTTCCCCACCTCTCCCCCTCAGAAGACAGAACCCAATGAGTCCTCTCTGCATCTCTTCAACTGGTGGAAATAAAGAGGATCCACTCAAATTCACAGTGGAAAGAAAGATTCCAACATGCTGAGTTTGACTTCTACTCTCATCCTTCCATCCTAGACTTTCTCACCAGATGAGTGTCTTTCTGAAACCAAACTGTTATGCCCTGACTAATCCCTGTTAAAGCAGAGCTTCACAACCAAATGCTGTGTTAGCATGATAAGGAGATATTCCTCTCTGCCTATTGCCTTCAACCCAAGCTGCACCCAGGAGTTAAATCAAGGAAGCAGTCTGCTACTGCTCCAATTTCTGAACCAAAACTCTATGTTCATAGAATCCTAGAATGGTTTGGGTTNTGAGCTGGACCCAGTATTGCAGATGAACACTACAGACCTAGTCTTCAGTCTGGATTATGTTCTCGTTCTTCTCATCATTCTATCCAGTGCCACACGTTGCTTAAAGAGCTTTGGGCCATCTTGGACCCCTTGACTAGAATATTACAGCTTCCCAGCAGGATAAAACATCTACATACAACTTTTTATTTCCTGAATCTTCTAGCTTAAGTAGAGATCTATTTGAATTCTACTTACCTCCCTTTTCCAAACATGGGTAAGGGAGAATATGTCTATTTATATGTCTTGTATGTTCCAGGAAAAAGTAGATACTTTAACTATCTTTTTCTTGTGATGGATTAAAGTAGATGAAAGTAGCAGCAGTAATGCTTCATTTCTTTTCTCTTAGACAATAGAACTAATTATCTGTAACAATTTCATATTGACCCATCTGCTAAACATACCAAAATGAAAGCTAAATATGAACTATATTGCTATAAATTAGTTCACACTGATCCCACATATAGATAAGAGAGATTAAAACATAATAAAAATGATCATAATAAAAGCAGGGAAGAAACTGATTTAGGCTCTATCATTATAACTGTAAACACATCGTTTACCTCCTGGAGGTGACATCTCCAGTTTGGAGATCATCATGTTCCTTCCAAATGTCCTAACCTTTTGGGTCTATTTCCTAGGAGCTCTTTAGCTGCTGCAGTAAACTTATGTAACACTGCTGCTTGATGAAGAACTTACTGATGTTCCAAAAAATGCTCAAAAAGCCAGCTAACTAAACAACTCTGATTCCATTCCACTCTCACTTAGCTATATAGAATATGTTAAAAAGAAAACTATCCTGAAAGAAGCTTCATTTGAAGATGCTTTGATAGCATTGCACATTCCCAACTGAGATTCTCCAGACAAATCCAGCTTTGAACCAACCCATGCAGTGTGTATTGCAGTTTTCTCTTTGCCACTACACTAATTTCTTGCTCTATTTATTTTTTGTCCTTCTTCATAACTGAAAGCATATTTTGTTAGGCTCCCTTTCATCTTCTCTTGCAGCCTTTAACACACAGAACATTAAAATCATCTCACAGGTAAAATGCAAAGCAAGATTAACCTTTTTCAAAGGAACAGGCTCATTCCCTAATCACAGATGACTTTATAGGCCATGAAATTAAAAATGACTAAATTATTACCAAAATCCTTAATAAGTTATCAGTGATTATTTAAGAAGAATCAACTTATAATTAGTAAATGATTAAAAATTCCTAAAGCAGGGGGATCCAGCATGATCTGAAGTTCATCCACATGCAGGTAACACTATGCATGCTCCTCACCACTTCACAGCATAAAAATCTCTTAGAGAAGGAAGTCCTTTTAAAATACAAATTCCCTTCTCATCTAGTAGAAATATTGAAGGATTCCAAGGATGATTGTATTGTTTAATAGGTAAGTTGATTGCAGCACACTCCCCAAAGGAGAGCTCTCAGCTAATTTGATCTGCCACTCAAGTTTCTTGTGAGGTCTGATAGATTTTTACCCAAATAACTAATTAATCTGTGCTGCTGATTAGGACAAACTCCTGCATCTAACCATACAATTTTCAACCTACAAGTTGTCTGCTTACAAGAAATAAGTACTGCTCTGAATAACCTGACTGAGGAATGATCTTTAGCTTCTAGAGCATGAACTCTATTACCAGGAAGCTCCCTCAGGACTCTTTGACATTTCCATTGACTGTGTTCTTTAGTTTTTCCCCTCTCCAAGAAGCTGAGGTGGTGGGTCAGGAGCTTCCCTGTGCTGTCAGGACATGCTATGTTTATTATAAAGCTATCTTCAAGAATACTTCTTTCTGGCACTAGCTTTTCCATCTTATTTTCTCAGTACACTGTGGTGAAGATGTTTGGCTTAGTCTGCTCCTGTCTGCCCAAAGCTCATCTCAGAGCTGAGGAAAACAATTCCTTATAGAATTGTGAGAAACACCTTGTTCTGGGAATTTGGCTCACATCCTGGTTTTGTCTTGCTATGTTTCTTTCCATCAAAGCTTTGCATCCTTGTTGTTTCTTTTAAGGGAAGATGGTAAAAAATGTCCCCTATGAAGCCCTTGATCAGAGAGAAGAGGTCAAATCCCAGCAACAAATGAACAACCACCCACCTCTAATTTCAGACCAAGAGCACTGCTAACCCTCATTACTTTTTCAGATGGAAATATCTGACTTTCCTTGCTTTCCTTCACTCCTCTCTCTGCCCCTTAATGTCAAGAGGAGGACATTCCCTTATCTCCCTCATTAATCATCCCTGGTGCTCAGCCAGAAGCCTTATCCACAGCAATCTTCCTGCAGCATGCTATATGCTGGGTTCACCTCACTGTAGAAGAGGACAAAGAGTCTTTGACACTGTGATCTATGACATGGTCTGGGTGCACTCTTTTGCTCTCCCAGTGTTTTTTATGTGGAGCCTTCATCACACAGGGGCTTGTCAACATCCATTACCCAAGCCTGACAAGATTAAAGGACATCAGCCTTGAGGATGACAGCCAGGAAGAACTTTCACCCTGTTGTGTGGTGACACTGAGTGATCAGAGTGCTCTAAAGGAAAATGATCAGGCTTTCCTCCAAACCATTGCAAGAGAAACCTTATTTCCTCTTTAAGTGCATATTTCAGGAATGTTTTTGTAGAACAGATACACAGCTGCTTATGTATATTTCTATGCATAAATATACATATGTATGTATGCAAATACAGGGATATTGCACAGAATCATTAAGGTTGGAAGAAACCACCAAGATCATCAAGTTCAACCATACCTAGCACTAACATACCATATTTGTGTATATAAGTATACACACAAAATATATCCTTCTATTTATGAACAAACAAAATTGTACAGATATCACCTATTGAAACTCTAACACTGCAAACAGCTTTATAGACTTAAAAATGTGGTGTGTTTCTTTTTGTCCTATACGGGGTGAAATCATGGCCAATCTCTACCCATGAATATGTCACAACTAATCCTAGAATCCTAGAATGGTTTGGGTTGGAAGGGAGCTCTGGAGCTCATCTAGTGCAACCCCCCTGCAGTGGCCAGGGACATCCCCAACTAGAGCAGCTTGCCCAGAGCCCTGGCAAGCCTCACCTGCAATGCCTCCAGGGATGGCAACTCAACCACCTCCCTGGGCAACCTGGGCCAGTGTTCCACCACCCTCGTGGGGAGCAACTTCTTTCTAATGTCCAGTTGAAATCTACTCCTCTCCAATTTAAAACCATTGCCCCTTGTCCTTTCCCTGCAGGCCTTTGCAAACAGGCCCTCTGCAGCCTGCTTGGAAGTTCCCTTTAGGTCCTGGAAGGTCACTAGTAGCTCCCCTGAAGCCTTCTCTTGTCCAGGCTGAACAATCCCAGCTCCCTCAGCCTGTCCTCAGAGCAGAGGTGTTGCAGCCCCTGAGCATTCTCGTGGCCTCCTCTGCACCTGCTCCATCAGCTCCATGGCCTTTCTGTGTTGAGGGCTCCAGAACTGGACCCAGTATTGCAGAGGAGGTGTGAGCAGAGCAGAGTGCAGTGGCAGAATCACCTCTCTGGCTCTGCTGGCCACGCTTCTCTTGCTGCAGCCCAGGATGCCATTGTGCTTCTGGGCTGCCAGCGTGCACTGTTTGCTCATGGCCAGCTTCTCAGCCACCAGCACCCCAAGGCCTTTTCTGCAGGGCTGCTCTCCATCATCTCATCCCCAAGCCTGGATTGATAGTGGGGATTGTTCTGACCCAGGTGCAGGACCCTGCACTTGGTCTTGTTGAAGCTCCTGAGGTTCCCCTGGTCCCACCTCTCCAGCTTGTCCAAGTCCTTCTGGATGACATCTCACCCCTCCAACTTATCCCCAGCACCCCATAGCTTGGTGTCATCTGCACACTTGCTGCTGGTGCACTCAATGCTGCTGGCCATAGCCTTTATACAAATATTAAACAGTGCAGGCCCCAGTACAGAGCCCTGAGGGACACCACTTGGCACTGATCTCCAGCAGCACTTGGAGCCTTTGACCACTCCCCTCTGGGTGTGACCAGCCAGCCAATTCCTTATCCACTGAACAGTCCACCCATCCAATCCATAGCTCTCTAACTTAGCCAGTAGAATGTTGTGGGCACTGTGTCAAAGGCCTTGCACAAGTCCAGCTAGATCACATATAAGTTTGAGCTAAAAATCTCCTTTGGATTGCCACAGCAAGAGAGGCATTCTTGGTCTCTGCCAACAGAAGAACGATGTGACTGATCTAAGCAACTCAGAGCCAGAATCCTAGCTGTGGCAAAGGCCAAAATCCATGCTCCTAATACCATTGACTCCACCAAAGCAAACACTGCCTATTAAACATGCTGATTAGAATTTCTGTACCAAGTGGCTTGCTTTGTTCCTGTTGCAGGGCAATACTAGTGAGCTGCTTCATTAGTCTGAATGCTTGCAGCAACAAAAGCATTCATGCCCCTGAGTGACATAGAATATTCCTTGGAAAAGAATATTCTATCCATATTGAGTGCTATTTATTTCAGGGTTACTCTAATTAGACTTAAAAAGAGGCACATCACATCAGTTCAAGATCTACTACATCAAAAGAGAATTCTGATATTTGTCTAATATAACTATCTGACTATTAAATGAGTGAAAAAAAGCAGTAAAAAGGCATTTTCCAAACACTGAAAAAGCAATTTTTCCCAGAGTATGTTCACTATTATTGTGCACAGGAAAATCTGCAAGAGGGCTTAGGATCAACAGTGAGAACTTTCCCTTGGCTATGTCCATCTGTGTACTCAATTCCTAATGGAAAACACCAATTGTTGCATCAATCAATCTATAACTAGGCACTTAAACTGAAAATATGTTTGTTTTTTTGTACAGACCTACATGTAATGGAACCATATTGACAATATTCCTAAAAGTAAAAACCAGCCTAAGTATATTTTTCCCAGGAAATACCCTTAGATATTTAATAGGATACACAAGGCAGGTGAAAATGAATATTAAATGGGTATTAATGGCATCATCTACATGGACTGAAAGGTCAAATCTCTTTTTGGTGCTTCTTGAGAAAGACATAATTGTCTTTTTGGATAAAAAAAAAAAAAGAATCTTAAATTAAGCTTTTCTTCTTTTGAGAAATAAAGTCCAAACAAAAAGAGCAGCAAAAAGAGCACCAATTATGAGCCATTTAATGATGACAATAATAAGGTCATAATCTTCCTGAAAACATTAGTTCAAAATTGACCTAAAAACTTTTATTCTCATCAAATTAAAACAACTAGCATCAAATTAATTTGACTAGTAGCCCATACTGAAAACAACCAACCACAACAACAAAACTTCATGACATCCTGTACTGGCAACGAGAGAGAAGGAAGGAAAGAAACTGTAACTCACAGTGTTGATTACTAACAACTCTATTTATCCCTTTGGAAGAAGAAAAGGCATAGTTCATAACAAATTCTGACTCATTAAGGACCTATCAACATGTCATTAACAAGAGCAAGATAAATAAAATATATGGCCCATGAGTGTTGCAGAAGAACTCCTCATGGACCAGATTAAACGTAAAAGTAAAACAGGCACAGAGAAGCTTAAAAATCCAGTTTCCCCCCTCCACCAAAGACACAGCAAAAGAAATATGTACTGCCTAAACCTGTCATGATTCCAAGCATTTCTGAAGCCTTTGTGTTTGTCAGACTGGCTGAAGTGTTGTCAGCTCCTGAAATATATTCCAGAAGCAGGCATCATTTAGGAAATATGCAGTCATTTGCAAATGGAGTGACCTATGGCATAGTGAATCATGACTATGTGACATTTGGTCTCTTTAATAATACATCCTTTGTGTAATGCTTTTGGACAGTGTCTCCAAAAAGCTATGTACACAAGGGCAGGAGTTTAAGGCTAGAAAACAAGAGAGGGTTTAAACTATAAGCTGTTCTTACAGAGGCTAGCAAATAATGATGAAGAAAAGGATGGGGACAAGTGTCATCTATGCTGAAGATTTTATTGCCTGTAATACAGAGATATACAAATCTATTAGAATCTGTTTACCAAACAGAAAAATATAGGAATGAAAACAATCCATTAATATTGAGAATAAGAAGTGACAAGAATATAAGGTTCAGACTTCACTTCTGTGCTTGAGCTACAGAAACAGAGTTCAAGAGTCTTTAATTCCAACAGGTCAGACCAAACTTTCTCTCCAGTTAATATTTTGATGTTGAATGATGCTTATGGGCAATAAAATCCTCTGTAACATTAGCAACTTGTATTTCACAGTCATAGATTACTCCATGCTTTCAAATCTTTCTCAAATGCTCTGCACATTAATCAGTTGACATGAGCAGACCAAGGACCATGGTGCAGCTAGCAGATATCCTCAGAAACATCTTGCCTCTGTTGGTCTAGTTTAGACCAAAAGAGCCATTCCCAAATGCCACAGTCCCTCAGAAATTTATCTAGGTTCAAAGAGAACCTTTAATAACTCAGTAAAAAAGCAGTTTTGTACACTTTTTTTTTTCCCCAGCATTAAACTGATCTTGTTCCTTTACCTAGATCAATGTAAAGTGTTTACATTACTATATCTTAATATTTTCCATGTGCTGCTGGTAACAGTGATGAAAGAAGTGTGAATCATGTTGCAGACATCAGGAAGATGTCATTTAAATATCAGCAGGGTTTCTTTTTTTTAACCAGAGAGCTGCATTTCCCAGAAAATGGAAGCAGAAGAAAAATTCAGTGAAGTTTAATGCATGAGTCATCTAAAGAAATTAACTATTTCTTCTGTATATAAAACATTACTCACTTCCAGCCATAAATATATCATTAAAAAAGATAACAGTCTACAAATAGAAGTGCAAACACACACTTCAAGTTTTCTCTGAGAGCTCCAACATCTTCCCTTAAGCTTTGCAGCAAGTCACTTCAGTATTTCAAAGGCTGGTTTTGTGTATGTTAATGACTGGATAGAAATCTAGTCAGGGTAGAAGAAATCAAAGAACCCCAAGAAAGCACTTGTGTTGTGTTTCACTAGGAAAAGGGAATTCTGCAGCAATAAAAGGAATCTTACACTAACATCCCCTGAGCTATGAAACCATTAAGAAGGTTGGAAACCATCAGCCCCTTTCATATGTCAAGGGTTAGGCTTGGGCCAACCACTAACCCAGGGACAGATATTCTCTATTATCCCCTTTTCCACCACTCCAGAAAGGAAAAAAAAAGGGGGAATGAATGAAACTTAAACTAATGAAAATAATAATAAGAAAAGAAGGTGAAAAATTCCCACTAAGGAGAGTTTCACTCTAAAAGGCACTACTATTCCATGCTCTCTGTAAACCAACCCACACCAGGGAAATGGTGCCTGAGGCTTGTTAAAGAAACTCTATTTGAACAGCTTGATTGCTCTTATGAACCTTGCAGTGGGAGTTGGGCTTTGAGGAGAAGTGCAAGCAAGCATGGTGTGCTCTGATTTATGCACATAAGCTATTTCCCCACAGTAAAAGAGGAAACATTGCATAAAGTAGATATGACCATGAAGCACCAAGCACCTCCTTGCAGTGCCTAGTGCTTCTGCATGAACCTCAGTGTTGATTGGGTTTTGAGACCAAAAAAAGTCTCTCAATAAACTGCTGTGGGTACAGAAAGAGTGAGTATATTTGGGCTGTAAACGTGGCAGGCAAGAAAACATAAAATGTGTCTCTGTTTCCTGGGTGAACAGTGAGAAGATAAGAGGAAATGGCCTCAAGTTGTACCAGGGCAGGTTTAGATTGGATATAAGGAGGAATTTCTTTCCTGAAAGGGTTGTTCAGTCTTGTCCCAGGCTGCCCAGGGAGGTGCTGGAGTCACCAGCCCTGGAGGGGTTCAAACAATATCTAGCTGCTCTCCTTAGGGCCATGGCTTAGCGTCCTGGGGGTGCTAGGGATGCTTGGACTTGATGAGCTTAGAGGTCTCTGCCAACCTTCGTGATTCTGTGATCTGGTTGCAACTTAATCAAAATACCAAGTGCTGATGAGGGGAATAAACAGAGCACGTTTATTCAGTCTGGAGATGCAGGGGCACATGTACAGAAAGACTTTTATGCTGGGAAAGAGCCAAAACTGTGTGCAGAGAGTGCTGCTCATGCTACAACACAAGAGCTTGGCCAGAGAGAATTGCCTGGGGGACTGAAGGAAGCTGTGAACACACATCCACAACTGCACGTGGTTTCCAAGTGAGTTAGGAACCTAGTGAGCATCTAGTCAACCTTTGGGTGGCTAAATATCTGACCAAGTCTGTTCCATCCTATCAGACAAACAAACAAAAACCAGGTAACTACTATGTATTTCATATCTAGCTCTAAGATGATGGAAACCTTCCCATCCCTGACACAGAGGATAAGCCTGCTGGGCTTTGCCAGTGGCCTCCTGTCCCGAACCAGGACACCTACAAAGGCTTCTTCAAAAAGGCTGTTCACAAAGGATGAAGAGACTCAAACAGCTGTAGGATCAATCATTCCCTGTTCCATCTTGTACCTCTGTGTCACCTTTCCCTTTTCCTTGACTTATATTTACTACACAAGCTTCTTTTCTTCATCTTCTGCCTTGTTCTTCTTCCATAGCATCAAATGGCTGACAAGAAACAGGTCACTGAGTCCATTCTGGTGGCTCAGCCACCCCTGTGGGTCAATTTTTCTCCCTTTAACTCCTTTTCATGAATACTTTTTCTTCCTTTTCTAGATTGACTGGGCAATTTTACAGCTTTCCAAACCATACCAAAAGCTTTTCAATCACTTGTCTGCATATTACCAAAAACAAAAAAACCCACTGAAAAACTAGCTCTTTGCACTCAGCTATCTATCCAGTTTTTAACCCAATTAAAGTAAATGCTTTACTTGGACCCCATATGTTAAAAAATGACAGCAAAGCCAAGATTTTTAGGTTATTCCCCCTCCCCAGATCCTACAGACATGCTTGACAGTGTCTCAGTACAACATATTGTTGTCCATCCCACCTCCATTCCAGGCACTTTGGCAGGGTTCTGCTGCCACAGCTTTGAGATGTTTCTTACAGAGGAGTCAAACTTTAATAAACCTTAATCTAATCATCTCTGAGGAATCAATCTTTTTCTCTTCTTCTCTTTTTTTTTTTCTTTTCCTAGCTAATTTACTTTCATTCTGGTTTTTAGAACATGATCCTATAAAACCCTGTGCTTTCAAATATCAGGTGAAACAATGCATCCCTTTTCCTGGCTTTAAAAATACATATAAAATATAAGATGAGCTGCTTAGGTGCTAGCAGTTTGTTGGAGAACATGAATAGGTCATCTCTGCCAAAAAAAAAAAAAGAATATTAAATTTCCTATCAGGTTTTTGCTGCCCAAAGTAATTGCTTTTTGATTAGAGGTTGTCTGGTGAATTGGCTACTTATATATATATATATATATTTCCATTCTGAACATTAGGAAAAAATATGCAACTATTTGGTTTAATTTTCAGCTCCTATTTCATGAATTATTCATGGCTGGATGCAGCTGCTGAAGTACTGCAGAAGTTGGCAAGTTGGCAATTATTATTTTGGGGGAATATGGCTTTTAATTGAAATCCCTCTGTGACTGATGTGCTCTGACATGCTGAGAGGACAGCAGAGAAGTTTAATCAACAAATGGTCCTCCTCAATAATGTGGATGGCAAAAAGTTCTACTCAATTTCATGTCACTTTCTTCATCCTAAAAATGAATTTCCATTCTTCTCCAGCTCGTTGACATTCAACATGTTGCTCTTTTTCATCACAAAACATCTTAAAACACTGAGGGAGCATGGAGAGAAATGCAAAGAGGAAACAGATTGTGATAATATTTAATGTTTTGTCTGAGTTTCACAGAATTACAGAATCATCAAGGTTGGCAGAGACCTCTGAGCTCATCAAGTCCAAGCATCCCTAGCACTCCCAGGACACTAACCCATGGCCCTAAGGAGAGCAGCTAGATGTTTCTAAACCCCTGCAGGGATGGTGACTCCAGCACCTCCCTGGGCAGCCTGGGACAACACTTAACAACCCTTGCAGGGAAGAAATTCCTCCTTGTATCCAATCTAACCCTCCTCTGTTTCAACTTGAGGCCATTTCCTCTCCTCCTCTCCCTGTTAACCCTGGAGAAGAGCCCTACCCACATCTCACTGCAAGCTCCTGTCAGGGAGCTGCAGAGAGAGCTCAGCTCTGCCCTGAGCCTCCTCTGATCCACACTAAGCAAGCCCAGAGCCCTCAGGAGAGAAATCCTATGGCATATCTCTTTCAAGATACCATGGCAGTAAGAAACAAGCTCTTAATTAGGTGTATATTGCCATGGAAACATAGAAGTGACAAACATCTTCCACATGAAATTGGACATACTCTTGATTACTGCAAGCTAAAACTCAAGTCCCTTGAAAAGCAGGGCAGAAAATAGAGGTAGGATTCTGTTTCCTAGCTCAAGGTCTAGGAAAGGTGGAAATCCATGCATGAACTTCACATATGGAACATTACCTCCAGCACAAACATTATGCTGTCCTTTATAACATTGGTTGGCAGCTTCTTGCTCCTCATTTCAGAGTCAATTCTGTATGTTCCCAACATAGTTTTCTGTACTCTAGGGTTTTTTGGTTGTGTGTGTAATTTTTTGCAATTTGGGGGGTTTGTTTTCATGCTTTTGTTTGGGTTTATTAGGTTTGTTGGTTGGGTTTTCTTTGGGGTTTTTGCTGTTCTTCACAGAATCATTAAGGTTGGAAGAGACCTCTAGGATCATCAAAGCCCAACTATTGTTGTTGCTGTTTGGTTGGGTTTTGGTTTTGCCTGGAAGATCCCTACTATAACTGAATTTCCTATAGAGCAAACACCTTTCACATTTCCATACTCATTCTTTGTTCTACTTATAGCTCCTAAACCCCACTTACACCCAGCCCTGAAGGCTTCATTTCTTTATCAATAGGCAATTGACCACTGAGAATAAGTTGTTTATAGCCCTGAGACTTGTAGTATTCCCACGTGCTGCCTCTGTTATTAATCCCATCCTCATACTCTCTACACACTGCATCTTTTCCCCCCTCTTTTAAGGGCTCTGCTTCACTCTCACTCCTTTATTTCATTACACTACATTATAGTAAGGTCATAAATAGTTCATTCTGCACAGAATAATCACTTAGTAGCACCATCTATAGAAAAAATATGGCTATCCTACACAGTTACACCAAGCTCAGCAAAACTGAAACCAATTGGGAAGTAGCTATCTGGTCATTAGAATATTGCTTTTCCAGCTGAACAGTGTGAAACATAACTCTGAGAAGTCCTGGTGAAGGCTGAAAAGTCTTGAGGCTTGGAAGAGTTGCTCTGAAGCCTGAAAGCTGTTAAGAGCAAGGTCAAGATTGTGTTAAATGGGTTCCAGGGCTTCAGTTTGGGATTGTCTCAACTGCATTGAAATAGCAAGACTTGCCTAGAAAAGGATTGATTTTATATTATAGTATTATTATAGATTATTTTATTATCATTTATTATAGAGGGTTTTATCATTATAATTTATTATATTTATTCTAGATTATTTTATTATAATTTATTATATTTATTCTAGATGAGTTGACACCATCAATACAAATACCTATTGACTTGGCAATGCAATGGAATAATACACAACAAATAATCACTGCAGGCTTCCAATTTATGAGATGAAACAGCAGAAAGGAAGATAACTGAAGGGTTTATCCACAGTATAAACTGAATAACTGGGTATTTTTTTTGCAGCAGAAACTGGTTTTGACCAAAGGCCAAGCTTTGCCCTGATTCCCTGTGCACAGCTGCTACTGCTGCCAATTGTAGTCATGGGTTTGTGTATCTGAGGCTGAATAGGGATGGAAATTGTATTATTATTTGCTTTCAAGAAATAATAGGAGTCTGCAACCTCAGATATTTCATATGTAACAAAAGAATTGCTTGGCAGAGCTAAAAAAAAATAAAAATCAACTGGAACAGATTCTATCACCTTTGTGGAGCAGAAGTTATCTATCTCCCTGATAGAGAATCCTTCTGATTCAGTGGAATTACATCCTATAGAAGAAGGATGCAACATAACAGGAAAAACCACCCCAACAACTTAGTAGCTATAAGTGTTCCCCAATGTTTCAGATGTATTATTATAGGGAAAAAGAACAATTTAAAAGAACTACTTTCTGAACCTCTTTTTTTTTATATTATGTAAATGCAGATTCAATCATTTTAGATTCAGGTAGAGCTCTGATGAATTTAAAGCATTCCAAATCTGAAACAAACTCACTTTTTAGATAAAATTACCAGTAGATATCTGAGTTGGATATTGAAAAATGAGGCATTAGAAGCTCAGATGACCAAAAAGAGAGAATAGCACAAATAACTCAATTAAAAACCCCATGATCCTGTTGTTCTTTGCATAGAAATAGTACAGCAAAACATTCAGCTTTATCCAAAAGTATACTTTCCATAACTGCTTCTTTATCTAATTCACACTCATTTCAAGCCATCTTTTGGGTTGAAAACCTGAATGATAAATGTAACACTCCTCCTGTGGAACATACATTGGCATATAAAAGAAACAAATAATATTTCTCTGCCAGGCTATAGGAAGAGAAAACCACCACTCCTCTACCTTTCTTTTGAGAACTGCTGGTATTTCTACTTAAATGCTTGGCAAAAAGTCTGAACTTTGCAGTTTTTCACCTGAAAAGTTGATCCACTCAGGCAATTTGATGAAACCCCAGCCACATTCTAACAGGCACATGCTAGCTGCATTTCCTCTTAACTACAACATCAAGAGAACTAAGAATGCAAAGCAGGTGAACACAAACAAGTCTAATAATCCCTTTTTTTTTTTTTTCCAAATAGAGACAAGATCTTAAACTTCACAGCTCACAACCACAAGCATTTGGGGAAATATATGTAAAAAAAAATGAATTTCTTCTGGGTTTTACTATGCTGTGCACAAAAAAATGAGGAATAACAAAGCCAACAGAGAAACACTCTTTAGAACCAATGTATTCTACAGGCTGAAAAAAACAACAGGAAAGCTTTATTTCTAGATGTTTTTACACACAAAAATATTGAATGTGCAATTCTGTGAATGTAAATTTTAAGCTAACAAAATTCCTTTCAGATAGTGAGGAACAAGCATCAGGAAAAAAGCACTGAATGACTTCAATTCTAAAGGTTCTAGCCAGCTAAGCATCACAATGATGCCAAAATTCATACCCACTCAGGCTGACTTGCAAAGAATAGACTTGAGTGCTGAGATGTAGCTAAAACCACCTTAACAAGGCAAAAAAAAATACCCTAATCCAGGTCTTTCTGGCATTCAGACACAATGGTCTCAGAGGATCTAGAGTGCCACAAAAAGCTTATCAATGTTGAACAGAGCTCAGGCCAATGTTGAATGGAGGATTAGGGACAAACAGGAGCACACATCACAAGAGCCTTAAGGTTTCTGGCCAGCAGCAGCTAACTTTGTCTTTCATTGGTGCATATGGAACAAAATAGAAACAGAAAACCTCTTTATTCTCCTCATTTTTCCTTTACTCTCTCAGGAAAAAGAAAATTTATCTACACATTGTGTCATTCTTTCTTCATTTTTCATACATCAGCAATATGGGTGTCAGGGCAAAGTGGATAATGGCAGAATAGCTAATTAATTTGTGTTTTATGAAGGAAAACAAAAAGTAGCTTTAAGATTTGTCACTGCTCAGGCTTGATTTCCAAGTGGAATTTATTAAAGGCTCTTCTGGAGAAAGGTATTGTCAATACAGTTGTACAAGCACAATGCCCCTAATTGTGCCAAAAAAGAAGGTTTATGTCAGATTTGAAATGGAAACACAAAGTTATCTGTTTCTTTCACTAATATAGCCAAATCTAGGTAGATTTTTCTAACAGCAGACACAGATGTTTGGTATTTGACCCTCACAAAAGGATATACACCCAAAGCAGAGAGAGTTAACAGTGTGAAAAGGCTGAAGTAACAGCAGAATTAGCTCAAATTAAATGATAGCTGGAGGGCAATATGAGACACATGAGAGAGGACTGAAGTTCCAGAAAAATTTGCTTAATTCTCCTACTATTCCTATTTTTTTTTCTCTTTGGGCTTTATACATTTTCTTTCCCCTTGTTGGCAAGAGACAAAAGTGCTCCCACTGCTTTAAAAATCATTTGTATAGTGTCTCAAACCTGACCCTAAAGGAGAGAACACTAGAGATCACATGAATTAGTCCTCCTCACTCCTCAGGCTACTCTTCCAAGTTACAGTGAAGGATTATAACTATTCAGTTAAATGGATTAATTAATAATTAAATACATTGATTAATTATTAATTAATAAATAATCAGAAAGACCAATCTTTTCCCAAAAGGAGGATTGACAATTTCACTTAACATCCTCCTTTTCCAATCTTTTCTTGGGTGATTCCTTCCTGTTTACAAAACAGAACTCTCGGAAATAATTGAATTTTAACTGGAGAAGTAGCTCAGAAAAGGGTTTTCTTTGCTTTAGTTATGCCTTGGAAGATTGGGCATATTTGCTGATCATGTTTGATTGCAGGCCAAGTTTGTCTGTTGACAAACTTGCTTAATCTCTTCCAGGGTGTGGACTTTTTCAAGTTCTTCATTAACCACTTCGATAATCTTCCTAATGGTAAATCTTTTCTGCACAACTGTCACAGTTAGGAGCACGATGCCAACCACCAGTACTCATACTATATAGGCCCAAACTAAAACCATGAACCATCTTGTCCAGGAGCTGCTTTATGCTGCTGATGCTACCCTTGTTGCCCAGACACAAGTAGCTCTGCAGCGTTTAACATCCTGCTTTGCAGCCACTGCTCAGCTTTTGGGGCTGGAAGTTAGCTTAAAGAAAACAGAGGCTTTATATCAGCCTGCACCTCAGGAAGGTTTCTCATCATCCTCATATCATCATTGGCAATTCAGAACTTAAATCAGTCCAACAGTTTAATTCCCTAGGCAGCCTCATCTCCTCGCATGGTAAGATTGACAGAGAGATAGACAATAGCCTAGCAAAGGCATAGAGTGCTTTGGGAAAACTCTATCCAAGAGTCTGGAGAAATAAACACTGGAAGAAAAGTCCAAAGCTCAGTGTTTCTAGAGCCATTGTGCTGTCTACTCTTTGCTATGGTTCCCAAGCATGGCTCATCTATGGCCACCACCTACGACTCTTGGAGCGCTTCCAGCAGCGCTGTCTCCGCACAATCCTAACCATCCATTGGACANCTAATCTTAAGAGTCCAAATTCCAGTTACAGGCTGGCAGCCAAACACTAAAATCCTATTTATAATGGAAGGTAGTCTAATAAATCACTTATATGCTATTGAAAATGATTCCCTGATGAATAGGTTTCAAAGGAATTTTCTCCTCTGGGTTTTTTATGCAGAGTTATCCTCTATGAGGTTTTCTCTTGCTTCAAAAGCATCACCTCTGACTCCTCTTCCAGTTTTTCATTCAAGTCTTATTTTTCTTTAGTCCTCCTTAGAAGTGAATGTGTTAGATATTATTTCAATACATAGAATAACAACTTCTGTCAGATGAAGTGGATGTCAGAAGATCTGAGGTGGACCTTTAGCAGCTGCTCAAGGTGTGGTATCTCAGGGTGTCTCTTCTTTTAGATGCCAACAGGAACCTAACTATTGATTGTCTAGATGCTGATTTAAGTATGCTTGCAGACACATAATTACCAAATAGATGTGAAGCATTACACTGGCAATTTCCTAATATGATTTACTACTTTAAGTAGTTGGATTCTTCCTGGCCATAAGTCATAAACACAATAAAAGAGCAATACATTGTATACTTGGATAATAAATGCAGATGAAACAAAAACAAAAGACCCACGGGCACCCCAAGGAGCAGAGCTTACCTAAAGCTTGGTTCTAACGCCTTTCCTAATGCTGTATTAGCAGGATTTACTGATAGGCATCAAACTTCCTTTTATTTCTATTGCCCCTTTCCTCATTATTACCTAATTGTCTAGCATGTTGTCATCTCTGACAAAGAAATCTTCCCTAATGTTCTGTTTCCAAGTGCACAACACGAACAAGAGTAAGAAAAGGCACTGAAGAAGACTGCTAAATTAGAGTCTAACAGCTAGAATACAGAAGTTTACTCCTAAAACACCATGGAACTTCATCCTTTGGATGTGCACATTTGCTTCCTACATGCCAGCAGAGCTGATGATAAGAAAGAGAATTGTCAGAAAAAGCATCTTAGGGGCAAAGAAGCCTCACAGGTATATCATTACTGAACACAACAACCCAGGAAAGGTCAAACTGACTCACTGTGCTTGGGAGGACACAAGAGGATACACTAATGTCCATTTAGAAATGGTGGAAGAAGAGAACTGAGCCAAGAAATGCTAAGTGCTGCTTCCTTCTGGGTCCTCAGGGAAGCTATCACTTCATCAGAACACAGAACTGAGCAAAGGAAATACAAAAGCCTTCTGAACAAAAAAATAGCCTGGCCACTGAGCTCTGAAAGGAAGACTAATATAAAACTACCATAAGCTATCTCTATCATTTGATAGCAACATGGCTTTGAGATGACCAGCCAGGAAAATAATCCAAACCACACACCAGTTACCATCCCTCAGTGATAAACAAACACTTTGCAAGAAGATTTCCATTTTTAGACCATGTTTCAAATACCTAAACAATTAGAAATAGTTCTCAGTGGATTCAGAGCTAGAGATAAGATATATACATGCATATAAATATATGTGTGCAAAATATATCAAAGTTATGGCCAACTGCTGGAAGGGAAATGGGGAATTTGAGCAACGCAGCAAGTGGAAGAGTTGAAAGACTTTTTTAATCAAACTTCACATTCTGGGTTTTGTTTTTCATCTAAATCACAGAATCATGAAGGTTGGAAGAGACCTCTAAGCTCATCAAGTCCAACCATCCCTATCACCCCCAGGACACTAACCTATGGCCCTAAGGAGAGCAGCTAGATGTTTCTTAAACACTTCAGGGATGGTGATTCCACCACCTCCCTGAGCAAGTGGAAGAGTTGAAAGACATTTTTAATCTAACTTCACAATCTGGTTTGGTTTGTTTTTCCCCTGAATATGTATGCTTAAGAAGGACTTTATTCTAAGACCAGGTTGTTTTGCGTCCATTTGACTGATAGCAGCAGCCTGGCTACTGCTCTGTTATTCCCAGAGCAACAGAACTCAGCTTGATCTCACTAAAGATCTCATGCTGACATGGACAAGGACACAGGAGGTCCAAGTCTCAGATCAATCTGAATTATCTTCTTCATGCACTCATTAAACTCAAATCACCTTGTCCAACAGTTGGAAAGAGCTCTTCCAAGTGAACAAGTGAGGTTTGGATGTCTCTATTGTGCAACCTGAGAAAGGCAAAGGGCAACCTAGCCACTGTGTATGAGGCAAACATAGAGACAAGTTGTGAGAACTCCAGGTTAGTCAGGACATGATGATTCCAACTAGTAGAAAGCTGTTTACCTGATTGAAGAACTGCTCACAGCTTGTCAGAAATTCAGAGCTCTGTAACAGAATTGAAATGAATATGTAGCAGATTGCATGACACAGAGGCAAAAAATATATCACTTGACATCCACCACACCTGCTGAGAGAACATTGCAGCACTAAGGTAATGAACTTCAGCTTGCAGGAGACCAGCAAATGCTTTGTCACAGTGAGGAACAGATACTACTGCTACAGAGTTGACTTCCCAAAGTCATGAAGAGCTGGTCCTTGAAAAGCAAATCATGCTTCATGCTAGTTTTACAGAGCTATTCTGGCAGCTAGGCTCTGTGTGCCACCTTCTATGCCTAACCAGATTATTGCAGATATCAATAAATGTGTGTTCTGAATATGTTATACACATATTATCCTTGATTATCCATAGCCATACATATGCATTCACTTACATCCATGTGCATATGCATATATTTCCAGACACAAACTAATGTAGTCACTGTATATATTCATATATATGTGCTTCAGCTGGAAAGCACAATGAAGAATCATCCAAGAAAAAAAGCAAAAAAGCTCATAGTTCCCAGAAAATCCTCAAAAAAGTACTAAAATATACATGAAAATATAAGAATCCTCAAAGCAGATGAATCTGAAGCTTGGCAGAGTCTCCAAGGCCATGAGGAGTGCCAGTAATAAACACAAAAGGAGAGAAATAACATCAGTGTTTGAACGTTTGCTCTAAAAGAAGGAAGACTTGGGAGGAAAAGTGCATTCTGTATATCCTCAGAACCACCACCCAAACCTACAAATCCAGCTCTGGAAGCTAGTGAGAGAAATTACTGCAGAACAGCAAAGGGCACTAAACTCTTCAGAAGTTAAAATGACTTTCAAACACAGTTAATTGGCTTTCTGATATGCATTATGATGTGTTTTCAGCTGGAATTCTGTACTCTGGGCAGGAAATGCTGTGGCCATTCCCTGGATCATCTGCTATCCTATAGCAAATGGGATGCTGGAGCAGATCTAGGATTAGTCCAACACTAGCCAGGGCCACATACATCAGAGAAAGATGCAATGGACCCAGAGTGGAAAATGTTGGGAGTAATTGACCTCCTTAGAGCATCTCTTTGTGCTTGGCAGTTCAAGATTACCTAGTGCCCTTGAAGAGTGATGGTAATGACATGAAGGTTGAAGGATTGAAGCCTCTTGTTTCAAGCTGTGAAGTGTGACAGCTTTAAAAAGAAATACACTCTCTAAAGGGCTTGTTGGGAATATGTTAGCTGCAATAATCTCTGAAACAGATTCTCTTCAACAGTACCAAAGAGAAAATACTAGACCAGATGGACTACTAGTGTGGTCTTGTCTGATTTTTCTATTCCCTTTAAAACATGGATAATTATTCACTGTTCCTCTGTTATTTTACTAGAGGATTTTATGCCTATAAAGGTAGCCAGTGGTGATGAAGATTAATAGCTTGTAGGTGATTATGTGCACTAGAGAAAACAACCCTTGAAGAGAAGTTACTCCTGGCAGTTAGGAACTCTCAGTTGTTAACCTTGCTACTTAGACAAAGATCTTGCAATTATAAGGAGTTGTTCTAGGAAAATCTTAGCTAAAAGGTAAAGAGTAAAAAATTAGTGAAAAATAAACCAAAATGTTTAAGAATTACAAGGAAAGGAAGTGAGAATAAAATAGGTCTGGTCCTCATATTCCCAGAAGACTTGGAAAGAAGGAAAGGGCAGCAAGGATTATCAAAGATATACAAACACTTCTGTGAGAGGACTGACCTTTAAACCTCAGGCATGTAAGAGAAGGCTACAAAAGCATGGATGCTAAGAAGAAGGTGAATAAAGGAGGAGTTTCTAGTGCTTAACATTTAAGAAAATAGAATTAAAGGACTGAAATCAGAGTGGAAGTTCAAACCAGGAGCTATGCTATCACTGCCATCATGGTTGGACTCTGTGCATTCAGGTAAATGATTGCCTCAGTTGCCATCGGAAGCCATCACCCCCAGGCCACTAAACCATGTCCCAGGTATCACATCTGTATGGTTTTGAACTCCTCCAGGCATGGTGACTCCAGCACTGTCCTGGACAGCTTGGGTCAATGCCTAACAACTCTTTCTGGAAAGAAGTTTTTCCTGACATCCAATCTAAACCTCTCCTGGTGCAACTTGAGGCCATTTCCCATGGTGTCAGCAGGGCAAGCTCTCTCCTTGACTGATGGAGATGAACCAAGAGGAGACACTAGTCTCTTGGACTGCCACCTGCCTGGAACTTACACTAGATATGATTTGTTTTTTCTCTCCTCTCTGTCTCTTTCATTTTCCTAACAGATCTGTTTTACATAGGACAAACTGAAAACAGAACAATGCTGGACTCAGTTGAATGCTGAATGAAGACATAATGAGACATTCCAACATATTTTACTTTGATAATGTACCTGGTTAACACTGATACTCACTCATGTCTCTGATACACTCCAAAACATGTTTAAACCCCCCTGAATCCTATGTGTTTCCATTGGCTTTTTCTATTGTAGCAGTAGGCAGAAGCTTTTAGAAAGGTATTTTTATTCTAAAGCCTTGTGGTTCTAGAGGTCACAGCAGAGGGAAGTAGTCCCAGCATCCTCATTCTCTTTTCTTCCCAGTGAGGGGGGGGAATAAAAGGTAAAACCGTAGAGTTTAATACAATGGTTATAGAAATCTTGTTGCTAGACACTTCTGACAGTTGTTTCAGGAGTGTGGCACCACTGAAAAGGCTCAGCTGACCTATCTGAGCATGGCTTTGGGCTATCAGTGTCCTCAGCAGCCAGTGAGATGGAGTAAAGCAGGAATTCTCCAAGCTTAGATCACACCCTTCTTTTCTTTTTTCAATCATTTGGATGAAAATAAGCTCTTGCTCATTCCTGCCCTGTGGCTAGTGAGGTGCACACTGTGCTGCAGCTCCTACAGCAGGAGCTAGCCCCAGCAGTGCATACCAGCAACAGCAGGGGAGAAACAAGCCTGGCACTTACCACCTTCTGCCTTCTCCTGACNCCTCCTCATAAGCCTTGTTCTCCAAACCCTTCCCCAGCCTTGTCACTCTTCTCTGGACACACTCCAGTGCCTCCATGTCTTTCTTCTGGTGAGGAACCCAACGCTGAACACAGTACTCAAGGTGCAGCCTCCCCAGTGCTGAGTTCAGGAGGATGATCACTTCTCTGTTCCTGCTGGCCACACCATTTCTGATGCAAGCCAGGATGCTGTTGGCTTTCTTGGCCACCTGGGCCCACTCAGCTCATGCTCAGTCAGCTCTCAACCAGCAGCCCCAGGTCCTTCACTGCCAGGCAGCATTCCAAGCACTCTGCCCCTCTCACGCTCAGCACTCCAGCTTCCCCAGTGCCTCTCTCTAATCAGTGACTGAATTATGCCAGTACCTAATCTAATTAGCAAAGATTGATCAGCATTTAAATGGAGAAGTTACATTATTATTAATATAAATCATTTGACTCCCTCCAATTTGACCAAATTAAAGCAAGAACCGGATTCACCAGGAATTCAATTAGGCAAAAAGCAAAACACACAGGAGAAATTCACACTGTACAATCAGGTCTCTACTGATTCTTTTTCTCTCTCTCTGTTTTGTCTGCTTTGTTCTCACTCATTCTTACTAAAACTGAAAAGAATATGATTAGATTTCAAGGGAGATGAGAAATTCTCACTGTTGATACACATCTACCCATAAGTATTCATCTCAGCTCAACAAAGCTGTAAGCCTGGACTTCAAATTTCCCCTTGCTTGGTAAATAAAAGTGTGTTTAATGGTTCAAGGCATGGAGAAGAGCTATTTCCTTTGGTGCTGCTCAGAGTGTAGCAATTAAAACTGCTAAATCTCACATTTAGTCCCAGTTAAAGTATGTCCAAGATGCATGAAATGGGAGTGATCAGCAGTGCTTCATTTAGAATGGAGTGTGTGTGAGAGCTGGGAAAACCTTAACTTGTTCTGCACTTCAAAAAACTTACACAAATCCTTGACAAATAACAAAACCACACATCCTATTTGTATTTCAAGGATTTCCTGCAGCCAGGAAAATTGGCTGGAGGGTGGTGTGGTTTTCCCTTTATTCCTTATCAGGTGATCTCTGCCACTGAAAGGAATTCTAGCTTTAATTCTCAAGAGAATTCTGTTCTAATTTGGACAATAGAAGTTATCTATCTTCACTGCTTGAGTGCCCAAAGTGCTCATCATCAGATTATTGTGTTTTTGCACTAGTTTAACCTGCTCACACAGCCATGCTGACATATTGTTTCTGGTTGTGCATCCCACATTCCCTCTGAGGACCTCCTTCAGCCTTTCTTGCTCTGCAAATTTGCCCAGCATCTTAGCAAATGTTGTACCTGACCTTTTCTAAAGGGCAAGGCTAGAGCTTTGTTTGTACCACAGATACCACAGATCTCAGATAACATATCCACTTCTGTTTCAACAGAGTTAGAAATAAGTATCTCACAAACTTGATCAACATTCTCTTCTCCTAGGTGCTGTGCTAGAGTCAGACTTCTTTTCTCCTGACACAGATCATGCTTTGTACAAATGACATTCTTCCCCAGCACTAAAACCTCCTCAACTACATTCTACCCTGCAATTCTTCCTGTAATTTCTGCTATTTTTACCACTGGAATTGCATCTGCAAACATTCTGCATTTGCTCTTTGAAGGTATATGAATGAAAAAAAACAACAAGACCCTTCCCTTCAGTCTTCCTTCCCTGAAAATATTCACAAATCCAAGAGGGTTTTTTTTTGGTCAGGTAGACTTTTTCTTTTCTGTCCTTCATGTGCTGAAGGTGGCAATGCATCATTTGGAAGTCTTTTTTGTTCAATTGGAGTTGAAATAAGTGTGTGTGCTTGCATGTGTAACTGGGGACATAAAACCTGGTATTTATCTTCATGGAAGACTGCAGCTAATTAGATATTAACTATGATGAGGAGGAAGTCAGATCAGAAATCCATGACCTGTAGGGTTAGGCCAAATAGATAATACTAAAATAGAGTAAAAGGCACATCTAATCTTGCTTTTTATTCTTGATACACAATCACACATGGAAAAGGAACAAGTGCCCCTCAAGCCATTCCAAATGATGCTCAAGGAAATCAACCCTCATATTTGGGCTTGCTTATCTAATTTATTAACTATTTCTTCTTCATGTTATGACACTGGGGGAGGAAAAAAACCCAGACCTTTCAACACATTTAACAAGAACTGTTAGTGCTGAGTCTCTTCTGGAATGATAAAAGACTAACCTAGACTTCCAAGAGAGGCAGAGAGAGTGATCCCACCTGGAGCTCTGCTGGACTTTGTGGACTTAGTGATCCAGACAGCAGTGGTTGTACCTGAGCAGGCACTGGACAGAGGAGAAACTTCTTTGATTAATGATGAAGGACATATCATATATGCTCCCACTTGGCAATGATCCTAACATCACATCCTTGCCTTCCTCCCAGATTAAAGCCCAAAGACCTCAATCTTCTGAATCCTTTCCTGGAGAGGATTTGCTCAGTGTGCTCTGCTTTGAGTTTACAGCTCTAAAGCTCCACAGATCATGCTTCCCAGCATCCTCACAGCATCCATTCCCAGCATCCTCTCAGCATCCATTCCCAGCATCCTCACAGCATCCATTCCCAGCATCCTCTCAGCATCCATTCCCAGCATCCTCACAGCATCCATTCCCAGCATCCTCACAGCATCCATTCCCAGCATCCTCTTTCTATTCCCCATGACAGCTCCAATAAAAAGTAATTAAATCCAATACTTTATGGAGTAAACATCCCATCAGTAATGCACACATGTTTCCTCATGCATAAACAGCTCCTTTTTTTTCTGCTAAATAATATCCATTCCTACATATTGCGTGCATGTAATGTATTTATAAATTATATAGATACTAACAAATACATATCATCAAGGAATTGAAGTAGTATCAATTCCTGGAAATGATTTGCTTCTATCTGCACACTGATGAGCTCACCTTTCAGTCAGAAGGTGCTCAGAGCAACCTCATAAGTCACACTGAGTACATTCTATTAACCTAGGAAATGAGGCAAGCAGTATGTCTGATTTAGATTAAGTGAAAGACAACCAAAATACAATTAAAAAACCCAATGAATGAGGCTAATATTGGCTGTGGGCTGTGAGATGCATCTGTTGGATGAGCAGGTAAAAACTGAAATGAGAGAATTCCAAGGAAAAAAGGATATTGCCTCATGCAGTATCCAAAAATGAGGATTTTTTTAATACATTTAAATACATACTAATATGTTCATTTTGAGACATATCGTTCAGAAAATATTAGAAAACAGTGGTTTATAAGCTGATTGAACTTTTGAGAACAAAAATCCATGTTTATATACAATGATAAAACCTTTAAGCTTCAAGGAATTTTGTCACCTATCAAAAACTCTGACATCTGGAAGAAAAAGTCAACTAAACATGATATTAAATAAGCTGTTCTATTGGTTAAAAGAACATAAATAGTTGAACAAATGGGCTGGTCTTCATTGGCACGAATAAAAGAGTTACAGCCCAATTACCATGCTAATCTAATTACTAGTGGACAGATCTCTGAGTGCATCTGCAGACCTTTTGGTCAGAACTGAAAGAGGGGAAAAAAGGTGGAATGGGAGTATATATTAGAAATAAACCAGCAAATTAAAAGTAAACAGGAGCTTCTACACACTCTTGAAGTCTTTTTTGTCCTTATCCTTCATCTCAATAACCCCTCTGATTTTCCCCAGCTCATTTGAAGGTGTAGCTGCAGCACTGAGGAGAGATTATCCCTTAGGCAAGGAACAGTATATGCATGGCATATTGTTCAAGTTGTATGTATTTGGTATTTTTGTGGGTTTGTGTTGTTTTTTTTCCTGTGTACAATGTGTTTTCTTTAAGGTTTCTGCATGGCCAATTACTCAGTGTTGCCTCTGTAGACTGAGAGAGCTCCTAAAGGGAGCAGGAAGCTGAATGCCATTGATTTGCACACGAAAGGGAATAAGGATTTCCTACAAACAGTGTGATCTTAAAAGTTTAATTTTTAGAGATCTAGGCTCTCTGGAAACATGGAAGTGTCTTCTCTCAACCACAGGATCCCAGAGGGTTAGGGGTTGGAAGGGACCTCTGGAGCTCATCTAGTCCAACTGCCCTGGCCAGAAGCAGGAGAAGCTAGAGCAGCTTGTACCTTTAGCATTGGGAGTGTTTAAGCAGTATACTCTTTGAAAAGGAAAATGAACAACAGCTTTATTTTATTGATTCTACTCTATTTCTTGGAGATTCTGCATGGCTTCACCCCCCCAGATACAGATATCCACCTCTGCTGGCCTCATTTTTATGGACACCTCTCCAGAGTAATCAGAAGGAACTCTCAAAATGGATTAAACTATATTAAACTCTTGCCTGGACACCCTCATTCAGAATTAAAAAGGTTTATATTTGCTTTAATGGAATTGATTCAGGATGTGAATCCACTCATCTACTTTCATGATGGTGCCCTGAATTCACAACTTGACTCAATTTGGGTTAACTTTCCTGATTGCCTTTGTGTCCTAATGCAGGATTAGCACATAAACAACTGACATATTCTCCCTACATCCAAAGTCAAGATAAATATCATGGGTTCCTGGACAGATTTCATGGCTTTATACAGCTCTAAAGGCCAAGATAGAGTCTAAATTCACAGAAGGAACAGCATTTCTTTGGAGTCCACCAAAAAATATGACCAAATACAAACTGTCTTGAGTTGAAATGCTTCTAACTGGAAGATAGGAGTGATGGACACTTTGCCCATGTGGGTCACTTCAGCATCCCATAACATTTATCACAAGATTAAAAGGGTCATTCCCAAGGTACTCTAACTAGTATCTCACCTAGATATAAGAAGCCTAAAGAAGCATGAAGGGAGCCACTATTAAAATGAGATTAATTGGAAATTTAATTAACACTTCAATTATGTAAGTATTAACAATCAAATTTCTCAAATACAAACTTCAAAAGATTAAACACAACTTTTAACTTCCACCAGCCTAAAAATAAGTGAGCTTTTCTCCAACAACTGAAAAATAAGCAATTTTCTTTCTGCCTGTCACTATAGCAACAGATTTTGCTGTTGTCTCATGCCAAAGCTTTAGCTAACCCTCTGCCTGTTACAACTCAACCCAGATGTAATTATCTCAGTGTCAAAAGGTGGTTTTCTTCTTGCATCTCATCAGCTGCCCTTCAGTTGATAAAAGAAATGCAATGTTATCTAGCTAGATAGATTGGACAAAAAGACTAAAAAATGAAGTGTATTTAGGAATAAAGTTATTTACAGATACACCAAGATGCCACTCATGCCATACACACACAGGAGGACATTGTTGACACAAAGAGGAGATAAAGAATAATTCTTTGGTGCAATACTCTCATTTGTGTTGTCAGGAAAGCTCTGATTTGTCCTTTTGCCCACCTGTTTTAGCCTTTGGCATTCAGTGGAGAGCTGATGTTGAAAACCCTCATACGCAAACCCATTTTTAATTAAGGATGACTGCCAGGAAGTGAAAAGAACTGGGTGCTTTCTGGAAATCATCTGTATGGATAGTTTTGGTTGGAGAAAGGCAACAAGGCTGGTGAGGGCTCTGGAGAACAAGTCCCATGAGGAGCAGCTGAGGGCACTGGGCTTGGTTAGTCTGAGGAAGAGGAGGAGGCTCAGGGGAGACCTTAGCTCTCAGACTGGCTCCCTGACAGGAGTGAGCTGGGGGTAGGGATCTTCTCCAGGGTTAACAGGGAGAGGAGGAGAGGAAATGGCCTCAAGTTGCAGCAGGGGAGGTTTAGATTGGATCTAAGGAGGAATTTCTTCCCTGCAAGGGTTGTTAAGTCTTGTCCCACACTGCCCAGGGAGATGCTGGAGTCACCATCCCTGCAGGGGTTTAAGAAACATCTAAATGCTCTCCTTAGGGCCATGGCTTAGTGTCCTGGGAGTGCTAGGGATGCTTGGACTTGATGAGCTTAGAGGTCTCTGCCAACCTTAATGATTCTGTGATTCACAGCCACCTCAGGCAAGACACTAACTTGTCTGTCACAAAGAGTTGCATCAATAGTGAAGTTACCAAGTTAAAGAGAGCAGGAATGGCTTTTCCAATCAGTGATGGTACAAATCCATGGCTGTTAGTGACTCCCTGCAAAAAAACTGAGGCACCCTCAACACAGAAAGGCCATGGAGCTGCTGGAGCAGGTGCAGAGGAGGCCACGAGAATGCTCAGGGGCTGCAACACCTCTGCTCTGAGGACAGGCTGAGGGAGCTGGCATTGTTCAGCCTGGAGAAGAGAAGGCTTCAGGGGAACTACTAGTGACTTTCCAGGACCTAAAGGGAACTTCCAAGCAGGCTGCAGAGGGCCTGTTTGCAAAGGCCTGCAGGGAAAGGACAAGGGGCAATGGTGTTAAATTGGAGAAGAGTAGATTTAGACTGAACATTAGAAAGAAGTTGCTCCCCACAAGGGTGGTGGAACACTGGCCCAGGTTGCCCAGGGAGGTGGTTGAGTTCCCATCCCTGGAGGCATTGCAGGTGAGGCTTGCCAGGGCTCTGGGCAAGCTGCTCTAGTTGGGGATGTCCCTGCCCACTGCAGGGGGGTTGGACTAGATGAGCTCCAGAGCTCCCTTCCAACCCAAACCATTCTAGGATTCTAGGATCTCATTTGCCTTGCCAGACAGTTTATTGGTCTGCAAGAGAAAAAGTTGAATATGAAATCTTACAGCATATTGAGATTGCAAAATATCATTCATCACTGAATTTTACAATTTCAGAAGAGCAGTGATCTGAGATTAAATGATTTTGACTATTCTCTGGCACAAGAGCTTTGCTTAGTCAGCATTATTATTCAGTATTGGCTGCTTTCTGGTAGCCAGTGACTCATTAGCAGTCACTACAGGAGCCTAGACATAATGATGCTGCTTATCTCACAGCTTTTAGAGCAAACTGTTCAGTTTTCCCAGCTTGTCTGGAGCTAGCAGACTGTACAGCTTCCTTACCTAAACCCAGAGCCGATTGTCATGCATCATTTTGATACCAAGCCTGCCAAGGAGTGCCAGCTACTCCCCCTTCACCTGCCCTGTTAACACACTTTTCTTCTTCCAGAACCATGGGTAAATGACCTTAAAACACATCTAATTATTTGCTTTAAAAAGTAGTCTTTAAAAGTAGACTTTTTTTCCCTGTGCAAAATGGCAAATGGAAGTCTTTATTTCCTTTCAGATTAGTATTGATAACTTTGAAAAGAATTNGAATGGAAGTCTTTATTTCCTTTTTAAAAGGATATAAAATCAGATTAGTATTGATAACTTTGAAAAGAATTTCATTCTTTTGGATGGGAAGTACAAAATAGGAGATAGAAAAGCTCCATTTGGTTGGTCTTTAATCATCTTATAAATGATGTGACCAGTTAACCATGAGATGATTTGACCAATTCAACTTATCCTTTTGCTGCCTGTATTATTGCAGCAGAAATATCTCAGACAAGGCTGAGCTGAAGGCTTCCAGAAGCAGGAAAATGTTTTTCCTCTACTGTTGGATTTGTCTAAGACCTCATAGTCAAATCCTGATCAAAGGAAATGGAATGGTAAGGAATAAAGCATAATTACAGACCCAGAAAGCTAATAATCAAGAGTAAAGCAAACCAAAGTGTAATCCAATCACAAAGGCAAAGCATATAAAATGAAACAATCAGGTTAAAGATGCTGAATTGGCAGTGTTAACAAAGATTTATAGAGAAAGGAGATCATTTAGCATAGCAGGGGGAAAAAAATCTATTAGCAAATATAATCTCCCTGATGCACTTCCTTTTTTCTGTATATGTTAATTCTGCTATTAACAAATCTCCAATGATTTTCCATTGAACATTCAGGGGAATTGAATCAATATTAGGGAATCATATTATTCCCTGGCAGAAAGGAAAAGATTCATTACAGCTGTTGAGAATTGAGTGAAATATCTGAAATATATCAAGTGAAAGAGGATCCAAGTGCTGGAGACCTAGGGAGTTCTCATGGTAAGTGCCATCCCAGCATCCCAGGCCATAGGATGTCTGGTTTGGAAGCACTCTGCCTCACTGCTGGTCTGCCTTCATTTAGATCTTTCTATGTTTCCTTCAAATGTAAAGCTTTATGTGTACAATAAATCCAGATCAATCTATTCTATATTAGACCCTAATGAATCACAGAATCATGAAGATTGGAAGAGACCTCTCAGCTCATCAAGTCCAACCATCCCTAGCACTCCCATGCCACTAACCCATGGCGCTAAGGAGAGCAGCTCAATGTTTCTTCAGCCCCTCCAGGGATGGTGACTCCAGCTCCTCCTTATAATTCCTCCTTATATCCAATCTAAACCTCTCCTGCTGCAACTTGAGGCCATTTCCTCTCATCCTCTCTCACTTGTAACCCCAGAGAAGAGATCTAACCCTATCTCACTCCAACCTCCTGTCAGGGAGTTGTAGGAAGCTGTTGTGCATGGGGAAGCATCATGCTCCATTTCTGGTCAGGAAAGCTTTACAAGACCCTTAAATACTATAAATATTTAGTATTTCTGCAATAGGTGAATGTCCTAGCTGATACATCCTTTGCATGGTGTTCAGTGTACTCTAGTAGTATTATTACTGCAGTAGTAGCATTAGTGTGCTGTAGTATGATGGACCATAGTATGTAGTTCTCTATTGCCTCAGTACAAGATAACAAAATATTAATCAACACAACAGAACAATTTTCCCAAGCTAGAAATCATCAAATCATAAATAAAACTCAATATATTTTATGCTCATAGCTTTTAAGAAACTAGTCTCCAACTGCCAGTAGTCTTCCATCATTGGCTTCATGTTATAAATCTCCCTAAAGTAACTTTTCCAGCAAGAAAACTCCTTCAACACAGTATTCAGAGAGTGCTGGAGGATTAAACCTTGGTAGTGTCCCCTCTACAGAGTCATAGTATCCTGCTCTGGCAGGGGAGGTTGGACTAGATGAGCTCCAGAGATCCCTTCCAACCCCTAGTTATGAACATACAAAGCAGATGCAATTCCAGGCATGCTTTTGTAGGCAACCACAAACTGTAGGACTGATTTGAAGGCAAATGAAAGCAGTGAGGAATAATGTCCTGCCTCTCTTCTCCAGAGATCCAAAGCCTGCCCAGGCAACATTCTGCCTGGAAACTGAACAGCTGCAGCAAACATATGGAGCTGCCATGGAAGAAAAGCTGTTGAGTTGGTGGAGGGAGACCCTAATCAAAGTGATTGATGCTGGAGCTGATGCAGCCATGCAGCAGATAGCCCTTTGGAAAGGAGATCCTCAAGAGAGAAATACAAACTGCTCTAATAAATGGCACAGGCTGAAACACCTGTACTACCTCTAGGAGAGATGTGAAAAACACTTAGAGTTATATTAGCAATGAATCATTTGCCCTGCCTAGAAGACAGAAAAGATAGAAACAGAGAGGCTAGAAAGCAAAAATGAATCACTAGCCCAATATTAAGCACAACATCTGGATTAGAGTTATTCTATTTTCCTGCTGGGCATAGCTTCTTTTATCCCTTTGTGGGAACTCAGGTTACTTACAGATTGGGAAAAGATGTGTACATTACTTTATTAAAATAAAGTACTTTATATATATTATTAATAATACATATTATATATACAAATATATATATATTAATAATATATATTATTAATAAAGTACTTTATTTTTAATAGTATACAAAAGTAGAGTGTGGAGAGAGAATCTGATTTTAAAGGCCAGGTGCTGGTAAACTCACTTACACTGAATAATACCATCAAAGAG
>VWZO01008470.1:483150-494516 GCA_013396975.1 Bucco capensis
TGAATAATACCATCAAAGAGTAACTAAAGGCATTGGAGCTGTAGCAACGCTGCTGAGGGAATTCTCCTTTTCTTTCTGAGTAATTAGAGCAGGATTTTAAGAGAGAAGGCAAGATTTTCCCCTACTGAATCAACTACACATAGGTATGCTCAGCCATGGTACTTTCCATCTGTGTTAAACAGACAGCAGCAGGAGAAGTTTNAAGTACTTTATTTTTAATAGTATACAAAAGTAGAGTGTGGAGAGAGAATCTGATTTTAAAGGCCAGGTGCTGGTAAACTCACTTACACTGAATAATACCATCAAAGAGTAACTAAAGGCATTGAAGCTGTAGCAATGCTGCTGAGGGAATTCTCCTTTTCTTTCTGAGTAATTAGAGCAGGATTTTAAGAGAGAAGGCAAGATTTTCCCCTACTGAATCAACTACACATAGGTATGCTCAGCCATGGTACTTTCCATCTGTGTTAAACAGACAGCAGCAGGAGAAGTTTAAGTGAAGATTAAGTGAAAAGCTGACAAAGGTATTCCTGAGATAGTATTTGCACAAAGAGATGGTAAATTCCTCTGTTTCACACATACATAAACTGAAAATATTGGGTTTAGGCGTAAATGACATATGCCAGTTCTGACTGCCTTGGTTTGGGTGATTTTTTGTCCTCCACCCCACCCNAAAATATTGGGTTTAGGTGTAAATGGCATGTGCTTGTCTTCTAAACCAGTTCTGACTGCCTTGCTTGTTGCCTTGGTTTGGGTGATTTTTTTGTCCTGTCCGCCCCCCCCCTTGCATCTTTTATTTATTATCATTTTATTTATTATCAAAATGATAACTTGTTCTTATTAGAAGTTCCTTTCACTGGCTAGGATGCTAATCCCTTCCTAAAGCAGTTNCAGAGATTAAGTGAAAAGCTGACAAAGGTTTTCCTGAGATATTATTTGCACAAAGAGATGGTAAATTCCTCTGTTTCACACATACATAAACTGAAAATATTGGGTTTAGGNCCTTTCACTGGCTAGGATGCTAATCCCTTCCTAAAGCAGTCCCTTCTTTTCCTCCCTTGATCCTTCAACTTAACTAACCTCCTGTAGCTTGCACTGGATTTATTCCCTACACCCAAACTTTCCTACTTTGGCACTACAGCTCTTTTCCCCCCCCGAATTTCTGTAGTTTTGCCATCTTATAACAAAATAAAAGAGGAAATTGATATTGATCTCAGTAGGAGCAGAGATGAACCTGAGTTTGATAAACTAGGAAATACAAGAGAAAGATGGTTAAAGGCTTTTGAAGATAAGTATAAATATATACTGTTTCCATCTGTTTTATTTACTTGGCTTCCTTAGGAGTTTAGTTTGTCCTCTTTTAAAACAGGAAGCAAACTCAAAGTACAAAATCTTCTACACCTAGCCAAGAAACTCATAGGAAAAGTAACAGAGCAAAACAAGCCACACTTGGATTTGGAACTAGGTTCCTGCAGATGTGAGAGGAGAGTCACTTCTTTGAGCATCACAGCTGCATGTATTTGTTCTTTCAGCTCTTGCACAAGGGTCACAGTTTCTGACAAGGTGCTATCTGCTTTCTAACACCACACAGATCATTAGCATCCCTTTTTAGCCACAAACACAAGTCAGACTGCTGAGGATCTCCAAAGCTGTAAAGCCTATTAATTAGTAACACTGGTAGTTGAGTGAGATCTTGTTGTCATTCCTCAAAACAGCTTTATTTTGGTTGAAAATTATATAACTAAAGTGCTTGGTTTTTTTCTTCCTATTTCTTTCTTTTTCTCCCACCTCCTGCAGGGACAAACCCACACAGCCACAAACCCACACAGAATATGGCCTTCATCCCTGAAAGCAACAATCTCTGGTCATAAAACAATATTGGAGCCATTTCTGACAACACCATAGGCAAATTGCTAAGCCAGCAAGCCAGGCTGAGTCACACCCTAGAAACAATGCAAACAGAAGCAACCAGATGCTGCTTCCAAGCTTCTTGTGGAAGAACTCACAACTCATGTCTAAAGTCCCAAACCTCTTTCACTAGAAGCTTCTAGCACAAAATAGCCACATACCTTTAAACATGGAGTAGTAGGTAGCAATATTAACCTGGATCAATACTGCTTTGGTACTCAGAAGCCCTAAATAGTAATCTGATTCCAGTGACTTTACTCTGCTCTGGTGAGACCTCNTTCTATGACTAACCCTAAACATCTATGGGCAGACAGGAGCTATCATCCCTCCTTGGCATCTCCTGGTGCTCCTAGAGAGGAGCAAGTCTCTGCAGACTCTGTCTCTCACACTTGGTGGTATCAGGATGGCTCAGATTTCCCAGCACACCTCAACAGGCAAGAGATATCTACATGAAAATCCTACCCCTAGTCAACAGAGGCAGGACTAAGGCAGAGATCCACTTGACTACTCAGTGTGACCACTTCAGAAGGACAGGAATTGTTCTTTAAATACACTGATTTTATTTAGGAGGTGTCCTTCTGTAACAATGAAGCTGCAGGCACTCACATAGACACCTGAGGACAGGTATCTTCTCCTTGAGTGGTATCCCTCCCTCAGACCTCTGTCTCTCACGAGCCTACCTAGAGTCCCCTAAATAAATAGCATTTCAGTTTCACACCAATGAATCTTCAATGCAGTAAAGATTAATGAAAGGTGACTAAAAGAAAAGTGATATCATATCAATTGGAATCTCTATTAGTATTGAGTATGAGTATCAAACCTAAGTTAAATAAACATCAAATACAAAGCACCAAGAATGAATGATTTCCAGACTATGGAAGGTAAGTCAGATTAAAATTACAAAGGAGATGGAAAAAAAATACTCTCGACAGGTAGATAAAGAAAACTTATTTTCTTCTCTGTCTTCAGAAGTTTTACAAACTGTAAGCATTCAGAGCTCCAAAGGTCAGAAGTATATTCTCCAGTGTCTCTCTCTTATCCATGAAGGAGAAGACAGAAGTTGTATTTACCATTTTAATTCTAAAGAACAACTTGTGTTTGAAATATCAGCTCAGAAGTTCATTAGAGAAGTTCAGTTCCAGAAATGTCTTCTTGCTGCAATATATCACTAACATTTCTCAAACTAAATGTCTTCAAAGGAAGGAAAAATTCTTTCTTCTAATGAGCAGCAGTGGAAAAGCTCTGCAGAACTTGATACAAATTGAAATGGTGGCTTCTTAGCTCAACTTCTTCAGATTTTTGACACATAACTTCACAAAAATGATTTGGTGAGAACATCCTGGCACCTAAACCAAGCATCTCCATACTGAGCTAGAACTTAGAAGAGCTTCTCCCTCTCTAATGCTAAGGAAAAGAAAAATGTTATGAAATGTTTTCTGCTAGGAATTCACTAGTTGTGCTTACTCAGGAGTTGAAAAGCCCTAGCACAAAGAGCCTTATATGGTTCAAAAAGGTGTATTTACCCAAAGCCACAAAAAAATCTGCTCCAATTTACTTGGTATAACAAGTCAGTAACTGCCAGACTAATAGTTGAAGCTTTATCTCATAAAAATCTCTGTTTTCTCTCAGCTAGCTGTTGTATTTTACAAGAAACTAACTGAATAATCACAGAATCATGAAGGTTGGAAGGGACCTCTAAAGATCAAGTCCAACCATACCTATCACTCCCATGCCACTAAACCACAGTGGCCCTAAGTACTACATCTAAATGAATGCCTTCAGAATCTCTTCTTCTACCACATTGTGCATGATCTCCAGTCTCCTTAGGACCTGCTGAAGTGTCACTGAGTGGATGAGAAGTGCAAACACACTCGTGATGACAAGCACTGCCTGTGGGCTGAGGAGTACCCCATGTTCTGCACTAGTTTTGACACTGTCTATGATTTTTAATGTTTGTCTGGGAGTTGTCACAGGAGAAAAAAAAAAGATTGAATGTGTGATCCTACACAGTGACATTATCCTGGCTTCTTGTCAAAGATGAGTATCTTGAAGTCTATTTAAGATGAGATGATGTTCCATGGCAATATATAACAGCCAGGCTACATGGACAAGTGGAGAAAAACAAAAGCATTCATCACAAAGAGAAAGAGGCAAAGCAGCACTGATATGTGGATTTATGGCCACTGCTCCAGAAGCAGCAGTGGGGTTGCTCAAGTCATAGGCTTTGAATCTGAGCTATCCCTAACAGGAAATGATGCAGTGGAATCATGACCCAGTGCTCTCTCAGCCTGAAGTACTCCACTATCCCAAAATATCTGCATTGTTTCCAGGAATTGCTCCAGTCTGTCTGTCTGTCTGTATTTGGGAGAGGGAGAAAGGGAGAGGGAGAAAGGGAGAGGGAGAAAGGGAGAGGGAGAAAGGGAGAGGGAGAAAGGGAGAGGGAGAAAGGGAGAGGGAGAAAGGGAGAGGGAGAAAGGGAGAGGGAGAAAGGGAGAGGGAGAAAGGGAGAGGGAGAAAGGGAGAGGGAGAAAGGGAGAGGGAGAAGAGATATTATTCTTTAAAAAGTTAATCTTTGTCTTTCTTCTTGAAACCACTTTAGATGCCTGGAATCATGAACACTAAAAAGGGGGCAGACTGAGCCTATATTCTGCTGCAACTCCAAAGAAAACCCCTAGTGAAGCAGAGGCACTGTCATGCTAGAGCCTAGTATGAATTCAGAATTGATTTTCTTTACTTGCTGGACAAGAGCACATTTTTTATACAAAGCTCTCTTCATGTCCCATAGCTATTTAGGGTCTGTAGGAGGAAATGTTGACAGTCTCTTTCTTAAGCCTTCTTGTAGCTAATACTGCAGCCCCTGCCAACTTGGCATTGCTAGGCTTCTATTGGATTCTGTGTAGGATTTGTAAAGCCCAAGAAATCAAGAGAAATAATTCTTGCCTCACAGCAACTAGAGGATTTTCTCTTAGGAGAGAAGTATTATGAGATGTATATTGCTTTTATTATTAAAATTTTCCAGCATTTAGATAGGCCACAAATCTATGGGATTAAAACCTCTACTTCAAAACACATCTTCGTATGGAGAAAAAAAAAATTCAATTTGATATCTTTCAATATCTCTGCAATGCAAATATGTGAAGATTTGCAGTGACTCTCAGACAGTGAAGGAGTAAGAAGGACCAGTTCAAGATCTTAAACCTATTTATTGCTTCAATTAAATTGACAATTAACATTATAGGACAATTTATAGAGGCTTAACTTCTTCCTCTTTTCATGGGCCCTAGCAACACAGAGCAGGTAACTTCAGATCATTTTAGATGCTTTCAATATTTTAGATATAAGGAGAAATTTCTTCCCTGCAAGGGCTGTTTAGTCTTAGCCCAGGCTCCCCAGGGAGGTGCTGGAGTCACCATCCCTGCAGGGGTTTAGAAACATCTAGCTGCTCTCCTTAGGGCCATGGGTTAGTGTCCTGGGAGTGCTAGGGATGCTTGGACTTGATGAGCTTAGAGGTCTCTGCCAACCTTCCTGATCCTGTGAGTCTGTAATATTAATCTATAGTAGAAATATAATCTACAAATACTGCCACTAACAGCAAATATGCTGCATATATTGTTGACCTCCAGAAAAGGGTGAATTGTTTGCATTTGGATTAGGTTTAACGTTCACGAGGAAGCAGAAAGTCGGCAGAAATAACTGAGATTTTTACTACAGAACTTTATTATGTGTTTCTGGATTCTCTTCTGTCTCACATCTGTTCCTACTGTACTCAACACATTTTCTGAAGGTACAGAAGAACACAGAAATAACATTGCTGAGCCAGCTCACAAGCACATCCACATCTCTGCTCCAGAGTTAAGAGTGAGAGGACAAGGGCAAATGGCCTCAAGTTGCAGGTTATTTGGGATAGTTTACAAACAGCTAATTGCTACTGATCCTCCTCACGGAATCACAGAATCATTTGGGTTGGAATGGACCTCTGGAGCTCATCTAGTGCAACCCCCCTGCAGTNTCACCTCTCTGGCTCTGCTGGCCACGCTTCTCTTGCTGCAGCCCAGGATGCCATTGTGCTTCTGGGCTGCCAGCGTGCACTGTTTCCTATCTTTAAACTCAGTGACCTCATGTGCTACCAGCAACTGATATCCAACCTCATGCTGCTGTTTCCTTCCAGTATTATGAGTGACTTAAGATGGGAATGGTTTGAATACCAAATAAAATCCTGTAGAAACACATTTGATCTGCACCATTGAAACTGTATACAGAGTCACTACTACAGAAGCTTACAGAACATTGCAATCCAATCATTTGTGCTATAGAGAGTTAAAAACAACTCAAATAGTTCTTTTTTACTGAAGGTGCATAAGACAAAAATCCTACCTCACCTCCCTCTTTTTCATACATTCCAGCACCAAATACAAAGAATATTGCTTTGAAGGTGTTAAATGAAGACATTCAGTGCTTCAGTTTTTATTTGTGCAGGAAAAAAAAAAAAAAGAAGAGCAGCTTGATGCTCTATTTCTTTCTATTTGCAGATGCATAAAGCAGTCACTTTAGAAAATGAACCCTGGGAAATTGATAGCTAGCATGTTCTCATTTAGCCTAATCTCTGCTGGCTCAGCAGAACATTGCTGCCTTTACAGAATATGCCTACTAGAAAATACACCCTAACAGATTTTCTAACAGCTAAGGAAGAGATGGAGAAGAATTAAGATAAAGTAAGAATGTGGCTTTTCATTTAGTAGCTGAGCACCTGGACATACAATCACAGAATCATGACGGTTGGAAGATACCTCTAAACTCATCCAGTCCAACCATCCCTAGCACTCCCATACCACTAAACCATGGTCCTAAGTAGAACATCTTAATGTGTCTTAAACCTCTCCAGGGATGGTGACTCCAGCACCTCCCTGGGCAGCCTGGGCCAAGACTTAACCCTTTCAGGAAGAAATTCCTCCTTGTATCCAATCTAAACCTCCCCTGGTGCAACTTGAGACCATTTCCTCTTGTCCTCTCCCTGCTAACCCTGGAGAAGAGACACAGAATTGTTTCTTTCATAGCAGATTGATGAAAGTGTTTATCTTTTCCAATTAACAAGGACATAATCGATCTTTTCCCAAATCATTAAAGAGTCAGATAATATACTGCCAATTGTGAGGGGTTTTTTCCTCAGATAAAGTAAACTGCAAACTTCCATCAGCTATAATCCTTGGAAACTCCTTTCCTAGTTCTATATTGCAACTCTGGAACAGGATTTTAATGAACTGATGAAGCTCTCTAGGTGTTGGATGCCACTGCTTAATCTGCTAAACAAAGTTTCTCTTCCAGCCTCAGAAGATGAAGAATGTTTGCAGCCCAAATGGTTTTAATTGGGAAGGACAGAACACCTCTGAAAAATTCCTCTAATTTAGAGCATCTTTGCTCCTCTAGCTAGAATCCATGTCTAACTAAGCTCACCAGGCAGGAAGGACATCCAGAAGAGTGCCTCTGGTTGGAGCAAACCCAGAGATTGCTACAAATGTCTTTACATCACTGGTGCATGGAGATAAAAAGCTCAGCAAACATTAAGTCTGGAATTGGCTTGAATTTCAAAGTTTTCTGACTCCTGCCTGTGTATTTCAGCCTCTACCAGTAAGAACTCACATTCCTCCCAATTCTTTTCTTCCACACAACAAGTTGCTATCAGCATCTTGGACTCAAGCTCTAGCTACAGTTATGCTTCCTTCTTTATGCCCCAAGCACTCAAAACAGTCATGGAATATTCCTCCAAAGGAGAAGGGAAGGAAGGAGAAGGGAAGGAAGGAGAAGGGAAGGAAGGAGAAGGGAAGGAAGGAGAAGGGAAGGAAGGAGAAGGGAAGGAAGGAGAAGGGAAGGAAGGAGAAGGGAAGGAAGGAGAAGGGAAGGAAGGAGAGGGTAAGGAAGGAGAAGGGAAGGAAGGAGAAGGGAAGGAAGGAGAAGGGAAGGAAGGAGAAGGGAAGGAAGGAGAAGGGAAGGAAGGAGAAGGGAAGGAAGGAGAAGGGAAGGAAGGAGAAGGGAAGGAAGGAGAAGGGAAGGAAGGAGAAGGGAAGGAAGGAGAAGGGAAGGAAGGAGAGAATAACATTTGAACATCAGTGCTATATTTACAGCTCTGATTATTTGCTTACAGGAATCAGAAAATGCACTTTAACTTCTTCATGTACTCTGCCATCACAATTTGAAAGATTCTATTTGAGATTCCACACCGAAGAGTAGAGGAAAAGGTTAACTCTCTTGAGCTGAGTAGATCATAGCTATACAAACAAGACCAAAAGGAAAAAAAAAATAACTACTTCAGCTCCAAGAGAAAATGTTAGCTTTTTCTTAGAGAACACAGACTCTGGGATACATCATTTATCATCCTATTATGTGTGATTGCAGGTCTAGAAGGTAACCATGGAGTTATCTTCCAGGCCCTCTGCCTCATCAAGAGATTTACCTAAGGTGAATTTCTTTCTATTTAAAAGAAGCTACAACAAAGCCCACATGCACCTTTCTGCACTCCAGAACTTCAACCTTATAAACCCAAATGTTCTCAGAGATGCTTTGCTGTTGTTTTCCACAGTTCTGTACCTAAATGACATACTAAAAAATGATATTATTGTAAATCTATGGAAGAGTTGCCCAACTGGGAATATTTGCTCTTCCTTTTCCATTCCTTTCACCAGACCTTGTTTCTGCCATAATTAAGTTGAATTAGCATCTCTGTTAACTAAACCATTAAAATAATTCCCTCATTTTGGAGCCAATCCCCACTAATCAATCTATGAACACCACAAGCAATTAATGGAAATCTGTAAGAATCAGACAATGGCTCGATTAAAATGACAATATTTAATAGATGTATTATCACTGAACTCTTTGCTTTTACATAATCACAATTATTTCAGCCCAGGAATAATGCATGACAAATGCTGGTCTGCTATGCATAGTCTAAGGGGTGGCATGAAAAAAAGAGCTAATTAAAGTTTTCAGTGGATTTTGGTAAGTTTAGGAGAAAATGATATATAGTTGTAGTAAAATGAATGCTTTGGAAGGGAGTTAAGCAACTTTGTGTTCCCATATCTCTCTCTCCCTCACAGTGTTAGTTAAAATGATTATTGCAGGGAATCTACTGTACACATTTCTGTTCACTTAGCTCTGAAACAGCTTCCCCATGGCTCTAGTACCAAAAAATGGATATGGCTGAGTTCTGTGTTCCACAATTTAAACTTAGATATAGAGACTGACTGTGAAATGGTCTCTCAACATACTGTTTTTTAAGAGAAGGACTCTAGATGTGGCCTTTTAGGGTGAGGTAAGCTTTTAAGCAGAAAGCTTTTGAGTGTAAGTGATGTTGGGAGACTTACTGCACCCTTACCATAGTTAGGAAGGCTGAATTTTGGCAATGATTTTGGATTACATCAGAAATAACTTCTGGAATGAAAATGGCTGAAAGGAAAGTTTCGGAGTAGATAGATACTACTGTGGGATTGTACCAAGACAGACTCAATAATACTCCAAATTTCATCTAAAACCAAACATAAAAGCTCATGTATGATGCTTTTCAATTATATTCTGGATCCTCAGACTTTGCAGTGAAAAAAAAAACCCTGAAGTAAGAGTGAGAGTAGAGCTATCTTGTTTGTTTCTTCTTAGCTTCCAAATAGGAATAAGGGAGAGGGAAAGGCAAGAGGAATGAAAGAAACAAAGCTTAACATATAGCAAATGTCTTATCTCACACTCAGCTCTCTCTCAAAACAACTTGAGCTCTACTGAATGGTTTTAATAGGATCTGCCTACCAATATATGATGTCTTTGCTTCTCTCTTGTCCTGGATGCTACTAGAACCAACTGTATTGTGCTTTTCCATGCTGGGGCTCCAGATTTCTTTTGATTACTAGTTTACTCAACTAGCTGAAACAGAAAACTGAAAAAATGCTAGAAATATCTACGACAGCAGACAAAGAACCAAAAGCTGCTCTTGTTATTCAGGAGAGATGTTACTCTCATCTTATTTACCTGAATCTGGAAAACTGAGTTGCAAAGCTAAGTTTCCATAGTGATTACAATCTCAGCTCAAATAATGAGGCTGGTGATAGATAATAATACGTTTAATAGTAGAAAAAAAAACAATCTTAATGGGTTTTTTATGGTCAGAGGACCAAACTAGGTCTCCTATCTAACTCTGTAGTTATTCTAGTAGAAGCTTTCATGATTTAAACCCTCTTCTTTCATTTCTTTCAGAAGTCATTCTTTACCAAGCAATCTCTGAGGTCCATACAACACATCCCATGCCATTTTGAATTCTACTGCTAAAATCTCAAGGAAATCTCAGGGCTTTTCATTATGTTAGCAGGACACACAAGTGTCTTTTTCACTTCCACCATCTGATTTTCTGACCTGCAGCCTTGCAGCTAGCCTTCCAAGATGCTACAGATTAAGAGGACCAGGGAGTAGTGGGATGAATTTAGGGCACCCACACCTACAATTCTGCTTTGTGGCAGCTTCTTCCCTTCAGGGGTTGGAGGAAAAGAAGCAGCTAGAAAAAGCAGCAGATGATTTATGAATCCAAGATGTTATGGCTGTTAATGGCTTTCACAGGAGGTTTTTTTTGCAGCATTGGCATTGCTGCAGGGTCACAAATGACTTCCTTCTATCATCACTCATCTTGGAAAGACATGTTCTCATGTTCTGGATAACTGGAGAGAAACTGAACTCTTTGGAGTATATGTTGGGAGAACAGGGTTTCTACAAATAGCTAGTTAAATGTTAAGACTTTGTGGGAATCTTGCCAGCAGTTTGAGCTCTATGGATATTAGAGCTAGCAATAACAGAGAGTGTTTCAGCAAACAGAGAATGAGCTCAGCAATAAAACTAGCAAATAATAACAAATAAAATAAGAAAGAAAGAAAAACCAAACAGTTTCTAGGAAATGATCTTGTTCTCAAGCAAATATCATGGCAAAATGACCCAGGAAACAGAGGAGGTAGAATATCTGTTAGAATCTGCAGAGGAAAAGGAACTCTTCATGTCACCAGAAGTAAGAGAGAATGACAACTGCATCTTTAAATACTCTATTTTCTTCTAGATAAAAAGAAAGGACATTCTAAGAGGTCTTTGCCAACCATAATGATTCTAAATACCATGAGAAGAAACACCTAGCCAAATGGACACTGGGAAATCAATGTATAGTGGAAGGAGCTGGAGCTAGTGTGGCTGGGGCTCTGAGCAACCTGATCTAGTTGAAGATGTCCCTGCCCATGGCAAATGTTATAAGTAGTGGAGAAACAGGAATATAACTCTTGTTGCTTTGTGGTAAATCTCTTTAGCTGGGAGAAGAGAGACATGGAATCTGATTCCTAGTCTCTTGGCCTAGGTTCAAATTAAACAACTAGGATCTGGCCCTTCTTGCTGAACAGACTGGATCAACCAATAATATGATAAAGGATCACAGAATTACAGAAGGTTAG